>JAYRBT010000139.1:41885086-41904150 GCA_036023395.1 Myiotriccus ornatus
GCCTTTTGAAGCAGCACACTAAATTGCTGAAGAACAAATAAAAATAGAGTCATAGAAATTAATCTCTCCCACTGAAATCTACTGATGCTGCACAGGTAAAAAATTAATAGTAAAAAAATTCATATATTTTGTCACTTATGTTCAACACAAACATTCTCAGGTAAACCACATCCATGCCTGATCAACAAGCATTTCACTGTTGTCTGATCAATCAAGTAGAGTGATAATAAAATAAAACCTAACTGGGGAAACAATATGTAGACCTTGAATACTCTAAGGATCAGTTCTAAGAAACATAGAAATAATTTTAGCATGTATTTACGTATGTATTGATAATTTCTGGATGTTAGTTTTACTCACAGTACAAAATTATTCTATTCTTTTGATGTGCTAAAATGTGGGGTTTTTGGGGGGGGTTGGTGGTTTCTTTTTGGTTTTGTTTTTGTTTCGTTGGCATCAGGAAGCTGTAGTAGTCAGTAGTCAGATTAAACTGAAATTTATTTCCAGTATACCAAGGAACTCATTTTTGTGAGATATTGTCTGTATCTGTATGCAGCTGCTTTTAGACTTTCAAACAAATGGTGGAGACCAGTAATTTTTGCTGTTTCTTCAGGTATCTATGTGTATGTTCAGTGCTACTTGTTACCTTGCTGAGTGTCTTCCTGCCTAGTCAGGCTAGAGTTATTTCTGAAAGAAAAAAAGTGTATGAGTGTGCTATGGTTAGCATTATTGCTGAAAGTAAAACAATTATTTAATGCAATCTTACAGAAGAATAGCATTCAGGACCGTGATATGAAAGCTCCCAAGCAACAGTTTCTTAATCATGTTATTATGCTGTGGCTAGAAAATGAAAAATTTATCAAGTAGATAAAGATAATACAGTAACCAGTATAAGAAGTTAATCACCTCCATAACACACTTCAGTCAAACAATATATTAATCCTTGTGATAGGATTTTATAGCATATATATGGAAGTGTGTGAGAATGGCTGGCGGAGGTGCATGGCATCGTAATGGATGAGTAAGGTCTCTAGGCCATCAGGAAACAACTGTGCTTCCTATAACAAACTTGTGTATGTTACTGGGAAACCCTTGTCCCTGTTATCCCAGGGTAGTGCTAAGACCTGGACTGACAGACACTCCAGATTGGCAAGAGGAGAAAAACAACTATTCTGTTTTGCCACTATTGTATTCTTGCATTCATGTTTGAAGCAAAGACTGCTATATTCAAAAATGGAAGGAAAAAAGATCTATGAAGAAAATTGTGAGAAAATAATCTTATTAAAATACTCTCTTAAAATTCTTTAAATATGTATTATCAGTAAAGTGCTGACACCATTTTCTTCTGATATTTTCAATGAAAAAAAACAAACAAACAAGCATTACTTGTACCCTAATTTTCAGAAAATGTAAATTTCAAACATTTTTTAAAATGAAATTTTGCAATTCTATGATCAATGTTTCTATGGAACATATATGATTTCACAAGAGTTCATCCATCATATTCAGAAACAAAATACAGTCACTTAACAGTTTAATGTAACATCTAGTTTTGGCTCAACATAATCAGTCCTGTTCAGAAGAAAAATGGTGGCAATTGTAGAAATTAACAATTAACATTGACTTCTTTTTTCTTTCCTTTTTTGCCTTTTCCGTAAATACTAGAAATATTTATTTTTCTGAATTTTATGAACCCTTCAATTCCAAAAATTTAAAATGTTGAACTGTGAGAGTTGTATAAGACTGAGGTACTGTTTCCAAATAGATAAGTTATGTTTAACATCTCAGTAACTGCAGTTTTAATAAGCCTCAGTTTCTGCATCTATAGAGAAAGAATATAAAAAAAGAAGGTTTAGATAATAATATGAAGTGAAACCAGACATAATGCAATGCTGAACTAAAGAATTAAAGACAGTGGGCAAAAATAATCAAAATAAAGCCAGATTATGAGGAACAACCATGGTGAAGGGTAATTCTGGCAAAGAGTTATTGCGACCACAGACCCAAGAAACCCACTGAATCAAAAGAAACTCAGCATGTGCACTAATCAGCTTAAGAAGAGAGAGAATCATTTAAGAAATAGAAGATAGAATACTAATTAATGAGAGAACTATGCAACCTGAAACCAATGAACATTAATACCTTGGTTTGCTAAAATATATAAAAAGTGAAAAGTTTAGATAATCGCTGAGCTAGTTTTGTGGATTTGCCACCAAGAACTGTGTTCTGCACAGAACTCTAAATAAATCAAATACCTTGACTCTGTGTGTGGATTGTTCTCTTGCACTGTGGGTGAATGAATATGTTTCAGGACAACAAGACCATGGCAGGTTTTTGTGTTCTCAGGCAAGAACTTTTTAAATAAGACCAATAAAGTATTTCAGTGTCAAAATGACTTTGGATACAGAGAAATGAACATTTTAGGACTGGGAAATCTTAACATATGAACTTCAAAGCAAGAAACCTCAAACTTATGATGTGCAAAAGGAGAAACAAATAGAGAAAATTCATTATTTAGAACTCAGTAATATTAGTGTAATTGCTTGCAACATGATTATTTGCTAAATTATTTTTACCTTCCATGCTGATGTCTTTTAAATCCACAGAAACAAAATGAGAGTAACTTGGAAACCACTGATTGACTAGAATAAGCTTGGGTTTTATTCTGTAAGGGGGCTTTGTACCTTCAGCTGCCATGGAGCTTCAAGGGAAAAGAGGATGCTTGACACTGTAGTAATTATTTCCTTTTCATGCTGTTCACAGAACCTACAAAACCTACTATGAAGTGAAAAGGAAGACTGAGAGAAAAATGATGCAGAAGTTATGAAGTCAGTACTGTATACTGCAGTATTAGATAATATGTGCACATTTCTGGAATACATAGTAATTTTCTCAACAGGAAAAGCAGTTGCTGAAGTAACAACGTGAACAGTCACTGCAGGGAAACCAAAGCTTTTGACCTTGGATTTTTTTTGCTTTATTTTTCTACTTTGTTACTGTGTTTTCTCTTTTCAACAACTTAGCAGTAATTAGACCTACTTTTGTTGCTCTCCTAACATCCACCAAACCTAAACAGCCCACAATTATGCCTTAAGAAAATCAGTTCTGTTTTTTGATATCTTTTGAATGTATAGTTGAACACGCTTTCTGTGACTCAGTCATCACCACCAGTATGCAAAAGTTTCTTGGGTCATGAGAGTGACTTTGCTAAAGTTTGTCTCCTGATAAAACCTTTTGCTTTGGAGAGGAAGAAGAGGGAGGCAGGAAGGGAGGGGAGAAATGAAAGAAGTGAAAAAGAGGAGTCAGGTTGACTGAGAATAACACCTTAAAAAAAAAAAAAAAATAAGAAAAAACTTATTTTGGCTTCTAAGTACCTCTCCTTTCAGACTTTTTTTTTCAAGCATTATGGGACCCTTTCCTCCCAACCCACTTCCTACTTCAGAAGAAGTGCAGATCCCACACAAATTGTGTTGATCTTCATTCTTCTCTTCCCCAGCAGGACCACCATGAGCCTGGATGATACCCCTGGGAAATGTTTCAAACATTTCCACGCAATGCCTGATGATCATTCAAGGACAAGACTAGACACCTAGAAAGGCTGTTCCTCTTTTCTCTTCCTTGTTCTTCTCTTAAAAGAGGGAGGCTGTAAGAGCAAGTTGAAAGCCCACTAGTGCATGGAAAAACTACTGTAGCAATCTCAGTATGTTTTTCTATCTTAATTCATAATGAATCACACTTGTTAAAACAGAATCCCTTAAACAGTCATGGAAGAATCAAATACTTGTGAAGAAGTATGATTGTGTGTGGGCCTTCAATACACAAATATTAGCTAGTCTGTTCTGAGGCAGAGAGCCCAAGAAAGAGGGACAAAAGAGACTTGCTTTATTTAGTAGATAAAAGAGAGCGATTACTGACCTATTCAAGGACTTTGACCGACCCAAACCACAAACCTTTTTATTTGCAGTGCTGCTGTGTATCCAAGTTTTAATTTAGTATTTGTGCATTTGGTTTTCCATATTACATGCAGTACTTAGAGAAAGTTAGAGAAAGATTTTGGAGTTGGAACCAGAAAAGCTTCTAAGGCCAATGAAACCCACTATTTCATGCTATGGTGCTCTCTTCATTCACAAGGAAAACAATAATTCAGGGTCATGCAGCACTCAGGTTCTGGCCTTATCTGTATCATCTAATATATTTATTCTGAAGCAAGAATGTTTTTGCCATAGTGAAGCTGCTTCCACCAGTGATAATTTATAAATATTAATGTGTTGTTCATATAATTCTAACTCTTCTACCATGTTTTACCTGAGAAAATGTAACAGTAAGAAAGAGCAAGACTCACCAGTTATACTGTACACTGATCACTGAAATTTGTTTCACCCGACTAAAAAGACTTGGAATGAAACTGGAGGGAGACAGAAGATATGGCAGGTTTTACAATGAGCTCCACATACTAGGTGTGGGGAAGTTTGCCTTTACTCATAGTGATGTGATAGAATTCAATCTAAGATTTAATTTATCTCCTTGAAGACTGCTAAGGTGGCCTCTGCATTATTCCATCTGTCCTTCAGGCAAATCTCAGCAGAGTTCAGAAATCTATGCCTGTGACTGCAAATCATAATGGTGATTCTGACAGGATAATTGCCACATATTTCTGTATCAAGATGATACAAAATGAATAAGGATCTGACACACATGCCTAGATGTATAAAAACCCACTGATAAAATATTTTTTCTTTTCCTTTTGCTGATATTTTTATCATCCCACTTCATTATAAGTTGCCAATGTTGTTATGGTTAGTGAGCGAGAACACTTTTTACCTACTTTGATACATCACATAAAAAGAAAGGACACTTTTTTTGTGAAAATGCAGAAACCCATCTGCATTTTTTTCCCCAAAAAATTGTTAGATGAAGACGGAATAGATGTTAGCATCACAAAATCTGTGCCTTAGGACATGGTACATGACTAACAAAGATACGTGACAAAAAGATACATTGAACTCACCATGCCATAAGTAGAGACTAAATTGTGCTTAAGTTTGGGGATCTTAACTTTAAAACTATTTAAAAATTTTGAACTAATGACTTTTTTTGATGTAAATTCTAATATTTGTATCCATAAAAGCCTATCCCTCATCCCCCAAAACCTCAAAAGTAGTAGAGACCTACAACGCAGGAAATTTGAAGGCTATTGTGCATACACAGGTTGAGCTTTGATAGGGTTGCTTGTAAAAAAAGGTACAAAGCCTGCTTCTTATTCTAACCAGATGCATTATCTCTATAATTTCCAATGCTCACAGTGTCTAAAAGAAATTATCGTCTGCCAACAGCAAACTCAGTAAAAGCGTGATATTAACCTCTCAAATAGTTAGAGGTACTGCAGTGTGTCAAGGCAGTGTAGTTAATAACACCAGAATAATGAAAGTCTTCCCAAAGTCAATGACTAAAAATTCCTATTTACTTTTTCTTAAATCAAGCATCAGTTTTCTACTGTTTTATAGCCTAGTTACTAAGGAATGTCTGCCAATAGCTTACCCTAAAGGCACATTACGTTGCTAACAAGTCCAGTAATAACTGTCAGATTCAGAAAATTATCTTCTCTTTCCTACCTAAAATCATCCCAATTTATAGGCTTCTTGGCAGATTATTCTTATGAATAGGTATCGTTACTTTCTTCTGCAAGAAATAGTCTCAGATTTTTTTCCTGTGAATTGTTATATTTAGGAGATGAACCTGTTATTTTACATTTACATGAAATGTGTCTGGTAGTTGAAGCCCTGAATTTAGTAATTTACCTGAGACCAACTGAGGTGGTAAAGTAAGAAAAGACCTATGCAGCTTTTGTATCTCCTAAAGAGAATAATTCCTTGTCCTTGAGGATAAACACTGCTTCTGTGATAATACTGTAGGCATGGAGGTTGCAGAAGGCACAGACGGCAAGAACCACAGAGCATCCTGGCAGCTGCTGCATTACTCGGGAGAGGAGGAGAGTAGAGAGTCAACAAAATCCCTTCTCTCTCTGACTAGATGTGAGGATATGCACAAGGTTCAGGACTTCTGCTGCATCGCCTCAGTTCCTTCTCCCAGTCTCTCTGCAAACTACTTTTCAAATCTCATCACATCGAAGTACCCCACACTGAGGCAGGTGGTATTTTTCTCTTTATAATAGTCACAGGAGATGAAATCAGTCCCCTGCATTCTCTGGGACTAGCGCACTGGGGGCCCAGAAAAGGAGAAAGATGTCTCAGAAAAACCTATACAGGTAAAAAATATGAAAGAACTGTAAGAGAAGGATAAGAAAAGAAACAGTGTCAACTAGCTGTTGAGACACTAGATAGAGTTGAAGAATGGTATCATAAAATGGATAAGCAAGGAAAGAATGTTTTAGAACTGAACTGACATCCTTCATGAATAGTGAATAAGAAGGATAAGGCAAACAAGGCAGCATTAGAAAACCATATTCAAGCAAATGCTTTTGAGATAAGCTTATTGTTTTCTTTATATTTTACTGACAGTAAAGAAACAGAATTTGTAAGATATGATTTTTCCTCTTCTTACATGATGGTAAGGAGTTAACTTTTGAAAAAGTGTGTGCAACATGGAAAATTCTCCTTCTACTGGAAACGATAACATCTACAAATTTTTTTCTAACAAAATTTTTTCTAACCAAATTTAATTAACACTTCAGAAGGAAAGAAGTATCTGTTTGTTTCTAAAAAAGTGACAAACCATTCCAGTTGTTACTTCAGGAATTTATTATTTCTCATAGTAATGAAAGTTAATATGAAATGCACAGGTTAAAAAGTCTTGGTTTGGTACTGATGTAAAAGTCTAGATGTGATATAGCTAATATAGTAGACATGAAAGGTTAAGTTGAGCAGACTTAAATTATAAATGAAGATTTGTAAGAAAATAATGGGTTACTGAATGCCAGTAGCAGTGATCAAAATACTGAACTTAAATAGAGAGAGTGGAAAAAAGTATGCATTAGTATTTGGCACTTATGAAGTATGGCAGAAAGTTCAATTTTTTAACCCTGACAACAGCTGATACTGAGACTAGAGAAAAGAATTATTTCATTGTAGAAGCTTATATAACAAAGATACTAAATATGAAGAACAGTAAAGTCAGAGGTCCTTCTGAGGGTTAGAAGTGATCATTAAGATATGTCAAGAAGGGTTATTACAAGTAGAAGGTAACTATTTTTTTATGCTAGAACTTTGTTAATGCAGATTTTAATTTAAGTGAATGAACTGAAATGACTAAGCAATAAATGAATGCAGAAATAAATATTTAGCGAAGTTCAAATATCTTTTCATGTTGCTATCCTATGGAGTTGGCAGTCCAAGCCTAATGCTAATTAAAATGCCAAGACCTGTACAATAAATAAGGTGAAGAGTGTCAAAGCTCAAGATCTGATTCACTTGTCCTTAATCAGGCAGGTGGTATGGATATGAGCTGACTTGGAGGTAACGATCAAGATCCATATTTTGTGAGGGTATCGTTCTAAGATAGGAAAAGTACATCTTGTGTTGCAATTATTGTAGAAACTGAGCAAATCCAGTAGTTGCACTTGATGCAGTAGTCAGAGATACTTGAATTTGCCATAGACATAAATTATTCCTTTCAGTCACCAGACTGCAGTTAGCATTGCACTAGGGTTCACTAGCACATGGATGTTGCCTACTTCCCTAGCTACACTGACCTGGAAACTCAACCCACATGAACTTTTAAGGGACAGTGCTGAGTCTTCACAGACCATATCCCCTTGCTTTTCAGGATACTTGGTCTCTGCACACTCTTACATGTGCAGGTAAATTTAAAACTGCGTGTATAATCATGTCCTCTTCCATTAGATGTTCAACCATCAGATATTTAGTTCAGGATTCAGACTGATTGTTATCTTCTAGGTATGATCTAAGTCATAAAATGTCATGTCTCAAGTAACCCTGTCTCCATATGGTTCACATTTAAATATTAAAAAACAAGTTTTTAATATTTTCACCCAAAAATGAGAAATAGAATATGTATTGGAGGAAAATGTAACACTAATTCTAATCTTGTTCCTTTATTTCCCACCTTGGTTTTGTTGAGGACACTTTCACCAGCTGAAAAATGTGTTTGTGGATATACTTGCAAAATTGCTAAGCAAGGTTTTTGGTTCATGACTCATACAAAGGATGAAGTTAAATGACTGCACAATATTTGTATTTCTGAAGGTTAATATAGATCCTCTTGTGATATGGCTCACCAGGATATGGCTTTTGCCATGGGAGTTTTTACATTCCCTTATACACTTTTCCTGTAGAAGCTGTGGATGCCCTGTAATTGCAAGTGTTCAGTGTTGGACTGGATGAGGTTTTATCTAGTTTTATCTAGTGCAAGATGTCCCTGTCCATGGCAGGGGGATTGGAATAGGTGGTCTTTGAAAGTCTCTTCAATTAATGAATGGATGATCTTACAACATCTTACACTGTAAATATCCTGATGTCATGTATAGTATTTAAGTGAACCACTATGTTAGCAGATTCCAGTACATTTTCATGTGCAATTATGGATCATAAAATTATTGAAATTTTTGTAGGCATCTCCATTTAGCAGTGTTTCCTAAAACAAGGGTTAATATTATGGTTTTCTTTAGTCAGTAGAAAAACTCTGATGAAATCAGTTTTGTTACATTAAAATAAACAGAAAGTTTTCTTTTAAGGCAATGAAAAGTTACTAGATAGTCTTAGTTCAAGAGTTATGAAGTGGTGGCATTGTTTATGAAATGTGTTTTCATGCAGAATAAATTGAACAAGTGGACTCTGTCTGGAACAGATATGTGAGTTTACTATGAATAATCCAAGAAAACTAGTAAAATTCACGTGATAAATCCTAAATGCAATGCCTTGTGCAGAAAGAGAAAAAATAGCCTACAAACCTAAGAGTATCTCAGAGGGAATAAAAGTTTGTTCACTTCCTTGAAGTCTGAGTTAGTCTAAAGAAGTCATGATTCTTCCAAGATAATATGTGGATGCTGCTTTTGACTTTCAGTCCATCATCTGGGGCTTTTTTATCAGTGCAATAAAAATAAGATTTCAGTATCATTAGAAATTTGCAATTTAGATTTCTTCCTATCAGTATACTACAATAATCCTGAAAACATATTGTAACTTTGTATCTGTGTGTGTATATATATATATATATATAAAAGCTCGGAAAAATAGCTCTTTACAAATTTTTTTTTCCTGTGGTTCTATTGTATAATGTTGTGTTTGTAAACATTATTCTATGTTTGATGCTATAGTCTTTTCCCCCCCTATGTTCAATGCTGATAAAGCAGAAATCTTTGTTTCCTACTCATTTCCTTCTGAGCAGTTTTACACTGAAATACAAAAGCAGATTCAGCAACATTAACGTGATAATAAAAGAGAATGAAATTCTTTTTATTAAGGAATTGCTTTTATCCACATATATGGAATAATAGAGTTCATATTTAACTTTTTGTAACACATTTTCTTCAAAACTACTTGAGAGCTTTCAGAGTTATATAGTAAGTTTAAGGTATAAACTATATTTTATCAAAATTACACTAGAAATACCCAGATAACTCAGAATAATCCTGTAAAATTCTTGTTTTTATTTTGGTACAACCAGAGGAAAAATTACTCTATAAAATCAAATCAGATAGTTTTATTTGATAAATTTCAAAAAGGATTGCATTTTTTACTGAATAAACACAATATAATAAATTCTTGATTAAGTAAAACATTCATCAGATGTTTAAACTTTGAATAGATGAGTAATAATGTTTTAAATGAAGAATGATACTGATATGTAGGGTTTTTTCCCCTGAAAAAACCCAACCAAACAACAACAAAAAACCAAACAAAACCCCAAAACAAACAAACAAACAAAACCAAATAAAAAACCTCAACAGAGATAGAAAAAAACATCAGGGTCCCTGTAGTACAGGGCCTCCTCCAAAACAGAAGTAGCAAATTTTAAAATTGAATTCTGAGGAAATTTGATCAGTTTAACTATTTTTCACAGTAAAGAACAGCAAATGGAAGTTGTGAGAGAGTGGGAATATTAGCAGGAAGTGATGAACTTTAACATTTCCAGGAGAAAGAGAACTGTTGCTAATATAAGTCTCTGTGGAATGAAAAGAAATTAAGAGGCAATGGAGAGGAAAAGAAGATGGAAACTACATTGTATCATATAATTAGTCTGCAATAGTAAAGAGTCACAAGAGTAATTTTAGACCAAACTTATACAATAAACCATCTAGTTTATTTCTTTTACTTTAAAAATTTAAAAATTTATTTGAATACTGTCAAGAAAAAATTTCATTTTCACAGTAAAAAAACTAAAGCAAACTGAAAAGTCTAGTACTGTTCAGTGCTAATACCTATTAAACAACAGGTTAACATGTGAACAAAAATTTAGTACTGTTTCTGAAGTATGCTGTCACTATCTGCTTTCATTTTCCTCACTTCAATAGTCTTTGTCTCTTGGACTATTGCTGCTGTTCCTTCTAGTCTATTTTTCTGGATGTACTACACCCTAGAAGTAATTGTTCTTCTATGTGGAACATTGGCTCATAATATTCCCCAAAACAATCTTCAGTAATGTGTTCCAGAAAATCTTACATTTATTTTGAATCAAAAAATTTCTGGTTTTAATGAACGCTGAAGAAGGGAAATTAGCTATTTCTCCTCAAAATGAAATAATATTTTTTTTATATAAGCAAGAACAAAAAAAAATACTTCAGGAAAGCAAACAAACAAGCAGAACTTGTTTCTGTACACGTCATGTGTATACACAGGTAGAAAGATCTTTGTAGGAAAAAAACCCAGATCTGAATGACTTTTCCAAGAAAATATGGGGCTAGTCTACACTGAGAAAGCAGGCAGATCCCAGGGCTTCTTGAGCTTTACTTCAGATTTCCTGCTGAAAAAAGGTTATATTAGATGTACTCAGAATATGTTGAGGCAGCGCTGTTAATATGTTCCAAATTTCAAATATCTGTGTAGTGAAATTTAACACCAGAAGTTGTCTTTAATAAGAATACATATTTGTTGTCTAACTGAAAGCAGTTCATCCAGTCTTGCTCCAAACTCTCTGAATTGAAATTAAAGTTTATTTTGTTTATTTTTGTGACTGCTAGTAATTTAGTAAAGTAGAACACCACAACTCCATGTTATATTTGTGTACATTTTGGTATTACTTTGCAAAGAAGTTAACACTTATTGTTTGGGGACAAAGTAAAGGAGAACCTTCTAAAACATTTCTGAAGTATCTGAATATTTTTCTACTGGTTGTAAACGGAAAGTTCATATTTCTTTAGAAATGTTTTGTGACAAATTTTATTCTTTAGATCAAGGCCATCTATTCTGCATTGACATATTATTGGTTTTTAAAGAAAACATTTTTATTTGAACCTGCAATTCAAACTTGGGAGAGAAAAACGAATTTTTAATATCCTCCCTTTTTCCCTTTCAGCTTTATTAAATTATAGTGCATATGAAACAAAATAGAGAAAGTTATCTGAAATGTTTGGGGTTTATGGCTCATCAGAATCTTGCTAGATACAAATCAGAACATTACCTGAAGTTTTATGTGTTTGCTACTCAATTCATTACTTCATTAGACTAAACAGAAAAGTCAGCATAATACACTGGAAGCAGTATGAAAGCAGAACTGAGTTTCTATAGATAGCTACCCCTAATACCCACTTAGATCAGTGCTTAAAGCATCTGTTCTGAGGTATTCACAAGGGCTGATCTTGGGCACAGAAAGCTACACTCACCTTGAGCTAAGGATAAGTTCTATAATTCCTGTGCTTTGCCGCAAGGCTCATCCTCATTCCAACAGCTAGGGAGAAAACTTGTGGGAACCATCATTCTTGGGTTAAAGTGAACCATGTCTGAACAGTGTAACTCAGTATTCAGGCAAACACTGGAAATCAGGGAAAAGAAAAAACCCTTTCCAAAACACCAACCTTCCACATCACAGTCCTCACATCTTCAAACCAGAAAAGCCACACAGGGTTCATTTACATTATAGATTACTTAAGGCATCTGAAGGTATAGTGACTAAAAGAATTACACACACCATTTTTTTTTGTCTTCCAGCTACTGTTAATAAGGGCAGGCTAGCTCAGAAGCAGAAATCTTGAACTCAGAAATCTTTTACACATTTTCAAAGAAGTAGTCTGGCTTATGTCACCTATCAAACTATTATCTTCCCTCTCAAAAGATCATTTTTTTGTTGCATCTTTCTTTATCAAGAACATTCAAATCTGCTAAAAAACCTTTAGAATGTGAGGTTGTGTTCAAGGTTATTAGTGTCACTTTTTTGTGTCCTTGAAAACTTCAAGCTACAATCATGCTCTGTTTGAAAGAAGTTACTCAATAACTGGAGAAGTAAAATACAGAGGACTTATAAAAGACATTTTTCTTGCCACCTGTGATACCATGTCTGTAAATTTACAACTGCAAAATAAATAATGCAAAGCATTTTTTCTGACAGCAGCACCACTATTTTGGCCCAGGGACCAGAAACTCAGGCATCATATCTTTTATACAGACTACATGGCCAAAGGCAGTTCATCAGAAAACCTTCATGGGAGGAGAGCACATCTGATCCCAGCCATTGTTCCTTCTTTGGATATTTCTCTTCAATAACAACTCTGATTTACCAGCTAGTCTCTAGGTTCACATAACTTTTTCTCTGGCTCCATCCTTCTGAGCTTGATCTATACCTTTTCATCAAAATGGCTTAGTGTCTAAAATCTTCACAAAGAACTAGAAAACAAGGGAAGTTTATTAAGAATTGGACATTCACCTGAGACCAGATTTAAGGTTGTGTGGTTTTGCCTAGATCAATCCTATAAATATTATTCTTGGCTGTACCTCACCCACCTAAAGCTTTAGTCTATGGTGAAAATTTTGCTGGTTTTACATTTTGGCTTTCTCTTTCTTCCTTACTTCTTATTTCCTGTGATGTTATTGACAGTAAGTATAGTAAGTAATATTTTTCTGTTGGTGGTTGGTTGGCTTTTTTGGCCCTGCTGAACATTCTTGTAATTGTAGCTGACTAGAACATATTCTACCAGAGACTTCTTTCATTTGTAAGATTTGATTGAAGACTGGAACCATTTCCAAGTAAAAAGCAACTAGTCTTTGAGAGATTTATAGGAAAAAAAATGCACACAATAACTTACTGCAGGAATGAAAAAAATGGCACTCATATACCTAGCAGATCAATGTCTGCTATTCTGCAATCAAGTATTGGACTACACTGTTCCTTACTGTGTTTGTTCTGAAAGTCAGTAAAAGATCTTACAACAAAGTAAGATACAGCATAAGGACTCCACTTCTGCTCCTTATCTTTTTTTTATGCCACATATAATTAGCAAGGTCTGCACTGAAATAAATGGTGTTATTTATGCCCTTCACAGTAGAGAGCCAGACTGAATGAACACCAATTATTTCCTGAAATGTAAAGGCAAAATCTGTACAAATGTACACCAGGAGTCATGTTTAGCATCCAAGCAACTGTAGTAGAAGGCATGCTTTCCCTACAAATGTGGAATTTTGCCTCTGAGTAAAAATATTGACATTGCTCATAATAGAATATGACATTATAAAATTACATTCAATCTTCAGTTATAGATATAATCCATGAGGAGGTGACAATTATTTTAAAATATGCCAGAAAAACTATTTGCAGCTATTTCCACATGGCTGGCTTCTTCACTGTTCAGTAAAATGGGAAGATTGTTAGGCCTTACTCTAAGGAGACTATCAATCTTTATATCCAGAGTTGTAAAAGATAACTTAGAGTTGTAAAAGATATAAATTCACCAACTGAAGAAAAAACACAAGGTATATTGTCAGGTTATTATAGTCAAGTTTATCACCTGACTAGCTGTAGAGCTCAAGGATAAGTTTAGGCTTTGCTACAATCAGAAATGTCATCATCTTCTGCTCTCTCTAGAGTAAATTAAAAATTATGCCAAAGCAAAAAAATTATCTTTATAAATAAATTCAAATAAAGGTCAGCCCAGTATGTAAGAATTCAGTTTAATGACTGCTATACTTAGAATAGCATCTGTTCTCCATTACCACATATGGTAGAATGAATAAGAGAAAATATGTTTGCTTTTGTTTACACAGTTTTCAGTTACATGGGTGCAGTATATTTAATTTCTTCTTCCAGTCTAGATCTGTAAAGCATGTCAACTATTTTTCATTCCAAACTGAAATCCATAATAAGCCATGCTGGGAAATCAAAGTTGCTCTGTTTTCCAGGTGAAATAAGTTATCCACTACCTTCTAGAGGCTTTAACACCTCCTTTGCAACACCCGCTGTATTATCAGATCACCAAAAAACATTACTTCATTCTAAGAAGCATCATAATTTAGGAGCAAACTGCCCAGGGTTGGAGCTTTCGTGGCCAGATAACATGGTGAACCTCAAAGCTGTGTGTCTGTGACACCTGTTTTCACAGAACGCGTATCCTTTAAAAATAGCATGTAATTCTCACTGTTGCTAGGTGTGTACACTGCTTGATGAAAAACATCATAGAATCACAGAATCAATGAGGTTGGAAAAGACCTCTGAGACTGAGTCTAACCTATGACCAAGCACCACCTTGTCAACTACACCGTGGCACTAAGTGCCCCATCCAATCTTTCCTTAAACACCTCCAGGGAGCGTGACTCCACCATCTCCCTGGGCAGCCCATGCCAGTGTTTAATCACCCTTTCTGTAAAGCAATTCTTCCTAATGTCCCACCTAAACCTGCCCTGCT
Source organism: Myiotriccus ornatus (assembly GCA_036023395.1). NCBI lineage: Eukaryota > Metazoa > Chordata > Aves > Passeriformes > Tyrannidae > Myiotriccus > Myiotriccus ornatus. The sequence continues at coordinate 41,899,893 of JAYRBT010000139.1, forward strand.
GAAGCTTAAGACTGTGTCCTCTCATCCTGTCACTGTTTGCCCGGGAGAAGAGGCCAACCCTCAATTGGTTCAAACCTCCTTTCAGGTGGTTGTAGAGAGTGATACCTGAGCCTCCTCTTCTCCTCATCCTGCTTTTCAAATGCTGAGCCATCAAAGGTTGAATCTTGGTGATCCTAATCTAGATCTTTAGGCTTTGGTTTAATCTGCACAGAAAACACAGGGAAAAACAAGCAAACAACCTGCAAAGTATTTTGATATCAAACTAAGTAAAACTGTGAATAAAATAAACTGGAAGAAAGCACAATTAGTACTTTTCCCCTGATCATATGGTCATGATGGTCATACACACTCAAGCCATCATTCTCAAGCACCTACATAATCACTAAATATGACAAGGTTGTCATTTTTTCTTAAGTATATAATATTTGGGCTTCTCCTTATACAGAATTTTCCTTCCATTCAATAAAGAAAAAAACCTCTCTGTCCAGCTCAGACAGATAGGAAGCAAAATTCTATGCTTTTTTTTGTACAGGCATTGAAACCTGTACTTTCAGGACACTCCAAGAGCTTTGGTGTTCCTTTTCATAAGTCATTTGTTGTTTGTTTTTTTTCTTTTCCTCCAGTATGCTTCCCCTTCATGGTTTAGACTTATTCTATGAGGTTAATGATTGTAGGTAAAAAGAGAGTTTCAAAACAAATAAAAAATGTAATGTATGACCTACATAACTTCGTGTCTTTGAATGAAGAAATAGTCATGCCAAATAAAACTTTATACTTGAAGATGGTAGTGAGTGGTAGATGAATAGTGCCAGATAAAATAGGTAGATGAAATAGTGGTAGATGAAATGTCCCAGTTGTTTTAGACTTGTGACAGAAATACTAGATTTCTGAAGCTTGCAGTGCGAATGTCAGTTTATTTTGGTGTGTTGAAGTATCTTATATCTTCCCTATATGCTCATTAGTTATAATATCAATCAAAATTTTTTTAAGAAAGAAAAAGTTCTTGAGAAGACACTGATGCTTACTTGTACAGACTAATATGCAGCAAAATTATCTTCTAGTACTGCAGCAAAAGCATCTATTAAAGTAACATCTTTGAATACCTGAAGTATACACCTTCCCAGCCCAGCTAATTCATATACTCTGTTTTTAGAATTCTGTGCACATGAGCAGCTCTTCAGAAAGGGGTTACTGTGCATGGTGGTTGCCAATATTTTTTGTCAGACTTTTTAAGTGGTTTTCTCTTACACCTCCTCAGCTTAGTGAGGATCTTCCTTCTTGAAGCAGGTGGGAGTCTAAAAACCAGTAATCTATGCACAGAAATAACAGCACTACAGAATAACAGGGACTACAGAGATCAGTTCTTGCTGCTGCTTTTAACTCGCTCACGAATTGATGTGCATAGGAAACATCTTCAGTATCCCTCAGTTCTCATCTGAGTATATACTGTGTGAACAGAACCTACAACTTCTCAGTTAGTTATTCACCTCCAGAGTACCTTTTGTCCACATATCTTAGACTGTCTTGGTCTAAAGATAAATTATACATCTCTGAGTATTTACACAGGCATGAAGCCTCAGACATTTTATAACCTCTCATCCATGCAGCCTTATTTCTCAACTATTGTAGGACCCATAGCTCCTGGTGCAGACTTTTACTGATTCAAGGTGCAATTTCTTCTGTGTACTGATGGCACATCTGGCAATTTTTTCTCTCCTTTTATAACTAACTAGGAAATCAATCAAGTGAGCTGTTTTATTCATAATTTGATAGTAATATTTACCTGGTTCTAACAACACCCTAATTTGTTACCTAGCTGCTATTTTTTCCCATATACTCATGTTGATATTTTCATATGAAGAGCCACACAGAGTCCTGCTAATGAAGCTTGATTATTGTCCCTCTTTGCTTTACGTCCGTTGCTTGAACCCAATAACAAATGTGAAGAGCCAGAAACTCCATCTCTTTGCTAGTTAAAGTATATTTGCATTCTAAAATTTTGGAATAAAATATATCAAATGAGGTATACTTAGAAGGAGGAAAACAATTTGAAAGATTTTTTTGAAAGAGCTGACTGGGAAATGTGATAATTTCTTATTAACATTTGGAAGAATTTTTTTTTTTCCGAAATGCAAATTTAGATGGAAATAAAGCATTTTTATTTCAAGATAAAACAGCAATATTTCACCACTATTTGTAGATCACATTTTTTTTTGGTCAGCAATTCTTTCATTAAAAAAAAAAAAAGGCTATTTTCAATCACCATTTGTTTCTAGTTCCAGTCTAAATTACTTGTTAATTCTATGTCTGTAAAGATATTGTCCTAAGAAATTGTGTCATCATCATATCCATTCTGTTTCCTTTGTTACTGAGGTAAGTGAAGAATTATACAAAGATTTTGAACAGTGGAAATAGTGCTACTGATACTTAAGATGGAAAAGACTATATTTGAGATATTTGTTTCTCAGTTTAGTCTTCTATCCAAATGCAGGCTTTCATAAATGCATTATTAGCAGTTGTAAAATTAATTTCTACATGTCTAGTGAAGATATTTCTATTACAGTAATTGCCATACAGAAGTATAATCTGTCTTCCTAGGAGGCTGTTTTCTTTATGATCATCTTTGGGCAATATTAAAAAAGGTTCCCAATCTTTATGAAATAACTTTGGAGGAGGTGGATGGCAATGAAGAAAAATCTCATGCAGGAGTTTCCACAGTAGAACTGAATAATTCTCAGAGTCATTTTTTCATGAGTCAGCCTTTTCTGTCTTGTTCCAAGTTGCCAATAATCCTTCATCTGTCTTTTCACCCTAACTTTTCTTACATATATATGTAAATTATTTCTTACAAAGAAATGTTATATTATATTTGAAAATAATATTTTGCTTTCAGGAAATCCTGGATTTAGTCATGCTTAGATGATGACTTTTTCTTTGGTAATCCAAATAGTTTTGCAGCTTTTGAAGAGGGGATAGAAAAGAAATATATTCCACCTATGGAGAAGGATAAATAAAAGTATTTTTAAGGCTTACCTTCATAGCATACCTTTGAGATAAAAAAGACGTACTCCTTTGACTATATCACAAATTTTTATTTTAGTAGCCATATGGAAGTTGTTTATTCCATATGAACAATTCCATGGTTTTCCCATCATGCAACAGAAACTTTCGGGTCTAAATCTAAACTGATTTCTAAAATGATTCCAATAGATGAAAATTTGATACTATAAACTCATTATCACGAGTTTTGATGTGGTTTTTTAGTGTTTTGACAATTATTTGGAATAGCAACATAATTTATTCTTTGGTTTAATGGAATTACTTTGTATTTTTATTAAATATGGGCAACTATAGAAATCAAATGCCAAAACAAAGGAATCCATCTGCTATTTAGAACATAAATACTAAATTAAAAAGGACCTAAGAGGACTTGAAAATTATATATTGTATCATTTAAAGTGCATAGTGGATATTTATTCTACATGGAAGTTTTTTGACACACACTGCAATTCAAATCTAATAAAAATCAGGCTCTTCATAAAATAGTCCTCAGTGCTAGCTGTATGGCACCAACTCTGTGGAACTAACTAACTTATAGCTAGTTCAGGACATGGTACTCATTTTCATGTGTATGTGCATATACTGACTGAAAGTGATTAAGAACTAAGCACTTGGTAATGTGTTTTGCTAATGAATATCAAATCCAGGTGACTTTTTTTGAAGTTTGAAATGGGTCTGAATTATCAGTCCTTTAAGCACAGTCTCATCACACCAATCTCTATTTGCACAAGGGATCTACAGATGTGCAAATACTCGTTTTCAGTGGTATATGTGTCTTCATCCAACAGATGGATATAGAGATGTAAGGAATGGCCTGGCTTGCCAAGTCCACTGTCAGGATGCAGTGCAGATGACTCCCCCATGGCAAATGGGGAGCCTCAGGCAGCAGAAGGACCTCACCAGCCACGGCCCATCCCACCTCATCCACGATAAACCACAAGCTGCCATACTGCTTGCTAAGATCATTTAATAAAAAAACAGACAGCAACATGATAGAAAAAATTGCACTGAAAAGTAGGATATGTGGCAGGAAACCAGAGGGTGGGGACAAGGACATAATGCTGAAGGCCCATTTGTGTCAGTGACTGTTGTGCATGACTGAGTATCTAGATCATGTCAGATATTGTCGTGGTTTTGCCCACCAGCCCGTCCCTGGGGCTGTGAATGGTTTTGTCCAAGTAGATTTCCGGACAAAACC
>JAYRBT010000139.1:41904250-41917215 GCA_036023395.1 Myiotriccus ornatus
AATGTTCATGTTATTTTCCTAAATCCAGTCTCTTTTGTCTGCATAAACCTTCTCTCTACTTAAAGTAATTGTGTGGGAGGTGTAAACGCAAATTGACCCAAAGCAAAACCACAACATTTTTTAATGGAAAATGCAGGCAAAGACTACCCAGAGAGGCAGTGGCCGAGTCAAACCCCGACAGATATGAACTGTCCTACAAAGGGTTAGGAAAAAATACACTAAATGGTCCCTTTTTAACCTGTGGAAAATACATTTTTCCATGACTTTAAACCTGGTAGGAGGCTTATTCAGTGTGTGTAAACACTTAGACAGATGTAGCGTTTCAAAGCTCTCCACTTCTACTAGGAAGTTTTATTTTGAGAATAGAAAAATGGAATGTATTTGACTTCCTTTTGGTTTTGCTTAAGGTTTTCAGAAATCAGAATGTACTATGGTGATTGATAGTATGAGAAGGTGAACAAGCAGACTTTGTAAGCTTAAAGTAACCCAGGTGGAGACATGATCTTAGATACTAGCATATGTTTAAGGAAAATATAAGTTTCCTTAAGGCACTGGTATTATTCCTGCATCTGAAGAAATGTTTTGAGAGTCCTCATTAAATTCTCAATTTCTAAACTCTCATTTATGAATTTGTGACTCTGTTGCAAATATAATAATTTAGTTTCTAAGGCAATGGTATGCTTAATCAAAATAAAATGAATTTGATATTTTTTAAAAAACCATGCTCTGCACAAACTTTTAATAATATCTGTATATAGTAGGATTTATAGCTTGAGAGAGAGTTTACTTTGATCAAAAGCAATAATTTAAACTACTTCCATCTATATAGAGCTAAAGCCAATAAATATCCTAAGTTATTAGTGTAAATCAAATACACTCCAAAACTGAAGTAATTCATCCCTTAAACTATATAAACCCCCATGGTTATGAGTTAGATAATTTGGAAAGGTTGAGTGGTTGGGTTGGGTGGTGTTTTTGTTATTCATTTGGTTTTCATGTAAGAATCAGCACTGTCCACACATTGTGAGTGCTCAATCAAAGTGGCTTTTTACTTTTTAAAGTGTTACTGCTGACAAAGACTGCATTAATTGAGATGTTATAAAAGCTTTTCAAAGTTCTTGCTTTGAATCTGCCTTTCCAGGAGAAAACTTACTGAATCCTATTAACAATAAGTAAACATAGCATTTACTTGTAGCCCTTAGCAAATCCACAATTTTCAACAAATTTTCTAAGATTTTTTTCATTGCCTAACTTTAGTGTCTCACATATATTTAATTTTTAAAAAATCCAGAGTGTTGTAAAAATATGAATTATGCTACTCTATATATTTGAAACAAAAAATTAATTTAAACTCAGAACGTGATATATAAGCATGATTCAGGTTTTCATTTAAAAAGCAGCATGGTCAGCAGGTGGAGGGAAGTAATTCTGCCCCTCTACTCTGCCCTTGTGAGCCCCACCTGCAGGACTGCCTCCAGCTCTGGGGTCCTCAGCTCAGGAGGGACATTGACCTGTTGCAGTGAGTCCAAATGAGACCAAGTAGATGGTTAGAGGGCTGGAGCACCTCTCCTATGCAGACAAGCTGAGAGAGTTGGGGTTTAGCCTGGAGACAAGAAGGCTTCAGGGAGACCCTAGAGCAGCCTTCCAGTACCTAAAGGGGGCCTATAGGAGAGCTAGAGAGGGACTTTTTACAAGGACATGTAGTGATGGGACAAGGAGTAATATCTCCAAACTGAAAGAGGTTACATTCAGATCAGACATTAGGAAGAAATTCTTCATTGTGAGGGTGGTGAGACATTGCAACTGGTTGCCCAAAGAAGTTGTGGGTGTCCCATCCCTGGAAGTGAGTAACCTGGTCTGCTGGAGGGTGTACCTGCCCGTAGGCAGGGCGATTGGAACAAGATGATCTTTAAGGTCCCTTCCAACCCAAACTGTTCTATGGTTCTATGATTTCAAGTAGCTTTGTACATATATTTATATATCTCAGTATGTGAGTCTGTACAATTTTCTGTATTTTATGTTCTGAAACCCCAATGATTTCAAATTTTAAAATATTAAGGTTGGAGATGAAGCTCTCAGAAGTTAAAAAACACCAGGATTAAGTTTAGTTACTTTATCCTATTACTTCTGCTTGTCTATACTTGTAGTTTTTAACTGTAAATACATTCTACTTCCCAAACATTTCTGTTTTATTGAGTGCAGAGAATAAATTAATCTAATTACCGTTTTTTTTCCTCTTTGTATCTTTTCTCCTTTTCATCCTCACTATCATCCTAGGGTTCATTCTTTGCATTCTACACAAACTATAAGCTAAATGTCAAATTATTAATTTCCTACAGGTATTTTGATATATTCATAACAGTAACTCAGTTTCTTACAGATTTTAATAATGGATTTTCTTAGCATTCCACACAGATAATGCATTATCTCTTCATAATTCAATGTGGAAAACTGGCATCCTACAGATTAATTGTAAATTTAGGAACATGTTGCATATTCTGGCATTTTGATAAACCAAGAAATTGATTTTTTTACAAGGTTTTTCAGTTCTTACAGCACTACATACTATCAAAGTGGTCTTCACTAATCTCATTTGCACTGGTGAATATATATTATTTTTGAAAATACAGTTCTCAAGCTCTTTCGAAGCTTGGGAATGTCTCCATATTTCTGAAAAAAACGGTGAGTTCTGGTTTTACCTTGACTCTGTTCAAGTCATACTCCTTTCTTCCTGTCTGTCATTTGATGACCAGGTTTCTATGGAAAGATGCTATGGATCCTTTGGCCAGCCAAAGGACTGGGATCTAAAGGAATACTGCAGTTATGACCCATGGAAGCTGATACTTGTCTCAAGCAGAGACCTAGGACCTATATGTGTGCAGTGACAACTGCAGAGATAATTTTCCTTTTATGATCTGAGTCTGACATATAACCAACCGTCTTTGGCACATCTCATTTGGTAACAACTGTTAGTGCCAACAGCATGATTAAAAGAATCTCTAGGGAGCCTCCTTCTCTCATAGGCTTCTTTCTCTTAAGATTTATAATTTTTGTTTTGTTATATTAAAGACTGAGAATTCTAAGTTGCAATTCAAAGCTTTTCTTAGTCACTCAGTCATACTTTGGTCATCTCTGAAAATGGTACTTTGCATGTTTTGCCTACTGTCACACAAATAGCAAAGGTATTTCTCTGGGATGTCAATCAGTTTCTTAAACTACAGCTTCTTTTCAAGAAGCTTCTGCTGTTTGTTACTGAGCTAGATAGATGAAGTTGATCTTCAGCTTCAAGACTCAGGTGCTCAGGGTTTCATCAGAACTTTTTATCTCTTAGTTTTTAAATACCATTTAGACATTTTTTTAAAAATAGTTTTTCACTCAATCACTGTGCATTGAATGTGGACAAGGTTTGCTTGCGAAAAAAGTGGGTGAATATGTATTGACTACAATAATGTGGATTATATCAGGAAAGCTTTCGGTAAATTTCTGCTTTACTTTCAGTGAAAAAAAAAGATTTCCTAAATATTTTCTCAGTCTTCACTCAAGGATTTCAGTTGAAAACTTCCAAGTAACTAATCTAAGGCAGACAATTAGCAGAGATGATTTAGTCTCCATATTTACCAGCAAATAGTAAGCATGAGTATTATGATTTATGATATGCTCAACAATTTTCAAAATATGACACTTATAGTGAAAAGATGATTTATTTCTTTCCTTGAATTGCTTTTCCATCCTTCTATTAGATAATTAAATAGAACAAAATTGATGTCTTTTTTCATATTTTAATATTTTGGTATTTTAATATTTTAAATAGATATATATTATTTTGGCTGAATTTTCCAGAGTTTACTTGCACTTCACAGAGTGTTAAATGATAATACTCACACATAAAGGATATGAGCTCAGTGAAGTTTTGTTTACTGAGGTACAGACTGAGGAAGAAAAGACTGAATGTCAACTAGAAATCATTCTCCATTTTAGCACAACTGAAAAAACCCTCCAAACTGATTCTCATTTTGATAAATTCTAGTAGATGTAAGCTTTTTGACAGATTGTGGAAATTTACATCTTCAGAAAATAGTTAAAAATTGGATATTTACCAGAAAAGTTATTATTTTACAAAGAATTGTGTCATCTGATATTTACTGCACAATATATGAAGTGGATATTGTTTGGAAACTAGTCTTGAAGCTAATGACGTCTTCTTGAAATTCTTGTAGGAAAGATGAAAATAAGCAAAGAAAGGTCTTTTTTCATTTCACATGCAAAGTTATGCCTGCCCTTGCTGACAGGCATATGTCAAAAAGCGAGGTTGCATCAACTGGAAGGCTTTCCACTTTATTACAGCATTACATAAAGATACAGTGAAAAAAACCCCACTTGACTAAAGACAACAAAGACATCGGAGACTTGTAGGTACAGTGAAGATACACTAGTTGTGTAATTTGGATATTCTGCATGGACACCAGTGGGAACTCTAATTTGGAAAAATCCAGAATAAGGTTATATAAGTTTTAAAAGTTTTTACTCCAAAGTCAAACTCACTTTTTTTTCAGAGAAAACTCACAACAGTTAACCCTGAAAGAGTGCTTACAGATACCTCCATTACACAAACAGACCAGTGAAGTACAGGAAATCCCATTTCTAATCCCATTTTGACTAAGTTTTTTTTCTTTTTAAGCTAATTATTATTTGATGAAAAGGTAGTCATTTTTCATGTAAAGTTGCATACTAGTATTGAGCATGTTAAAGTCTAAATTCACATGTCCCCAGTACCTGTACATGTGTATTCTTCATCTGAAGGAACTGCATCCAAAACGATAACAGCTTTCCAGGCAGAATACAGCAGTGTCACTAAAGCAGCTACAATGCATTTAAGGTTAAGAATGGTGAACAGCAGAGACAGAGCAAAAACTCTGAAGGTCAGAGATATAATTTAAAGGCCACTACAAGGCTGGGAAAAAAAAAAAAAAAGGAAAGACAGCATCAACATGGTTACAAAGAAATATACTGGGAGAAAGGTTTGAAAAATAGCTGTCATATGACTTGTCTCATTCATTATACCTCTTAAAAAATTTGACACAGACTAACTGTGACTCCTACAAGGCAAGTTTTCTTAGTAATGCTGCTTCCACAGAAGACCCATTCATTTTTGTGGACTGAAGTAGGGAAAGGGAACTTAGGAAACAGGAATTCCATGCTCATGTTCTCACTAAAGCTGCTGTATCTACTTGTCAACAGCATATGAACAATCTACTATGTTCTGTAACTTGCTCTTCACTTGGGAGATGGGATCTGGCTAAGATAATTCATTGTTTTGTGACAAAGGCAGAAAGCAACATTGTTTGTCTTAATGACAAAAAGGTAATAGTGCAGGTGAGTTGCTCAAAAATGTTCAGTTTATATGCATTAGTTTCTATTAATATATGCATCAGCAGAATAATTTTATTTAATCATCTGTTTTCTGTGTTGTGCAACAGTAGTCAAAACATTTCTATGCTTGGGAGAAACTGAAAATTCTTCATTACAAACATTTTGTTAAGCTAACCTCATGTTTTAAAATCATTCTGAATAGAGCATCACCATTATCTATCCTGCCTTGAATCTGTGATATTTCAGTCGCTCAAAGGAATGTCAAAATCACTAACAGTATGAAGGCAGAAGTTGTTCTGACAGCTGAAGCATGAACTGAATCTGTCTAGCAAAATTAGCCTAATATGGTCAAATTGCTTTTGCTTTTTAACTGTATATATATGGGCAACAGCAGGACACTGTGTGTGTGACTTCCACATCAATTAAGAAATGTATACTGGAATTACATAACAAATTGCTATGGCCATTAATAAACAAAAGGAAGAAAAATACCTCCCAAATCACAACTGTGTTTTATTTTTAATCAAAGCTTTTACTGAAATCTTTCACAGTTTTCATTTTCCTCCCACCAAGATTAATTAAACTTCTGCATGAAATTTTATTCCTCAATGATGTATAGGTTAAAAAATCCTATTATGCTTTGGTTTTGTTTATTGTGCTGTGGTAGTTTCAAGATTTAGCTTCATTAGAAACCCCTCAAGTTAAGGAAATGAGTCATTTTTCTTTATTTAGCAAGTAGCATGACATGGAACCATCTTGAATATGAATGGAACAAGTAAATAACCAAAACATTTAGAAACTCGAACTAAATTCTTTCTTCTAGACTCAGACTCTTTTTTTAAAAGCATGGAAATATTAGAATTGGTTTACTTTTAATGTATATATTGCTATCACTATCATCAAATGTATTTTACACAACAGGATTCTCTCTGAAATTTCCTGGTTTTTTCTGCTCTGTGTGTTCTTTGGAGGGTTTTTTTTTGCTATTCTTCTGAGGAAAGCTAGATCTGTAGAGATAACTGTCAAGATGAAAGGGAAAGAACAATAACTTGACAACACAGTTAAATTCATAGTTTTCCAGTAAGGCATAGTTGCTTTAGGAATTGTAAACTTCTCCTTTTTCCAACATCTCAGCTTCCACAAAACTTCTCAACCACCATGGCAGGATTTCCAGTTACATTTCTGACTATAGAATCATCAAAAAGAATCATATCATGGTTTGGGTTGGAAGCAACCTTAAAGATCATATAGTTCCAACCTCCCTGCCATGGGCGGGAGCACCTTCTGCTAGACCAGGTTTCTCAAAGCCCCATCCAGCCTGGTCTTGAGCACTTCCAGGACAGGGCATCCACAACCTCCCTGGGTAGCCTGTTACAGTGTTTCACCACCCCTACAGAAAAGAATTTTTTCCTAATATTTTATCTAAACCCACCATCCTTCAGCCTAAGACTAACTTGATTGTCTGAGTTGATTATTCATCGAATCCTATAACAGTTTGGGTTAGAAGGGACCTTTAAAGATCCTCTAGTCCAAGCCGCCTGCAGTAAGCACAGACATCTTCAACAAGACCAGGTTGCTCAGAGATCAGTCCAACTGGACCCTGAATGTTTACAGGGATTGAGCATCTCCCACCTATTTGGGTAACCTGTTCCAGTGGTTTACCACCCCCTTTGTAAAAGCTCCTTCCTTATATTTAATCTGAATCTACCCTCTTTTAGCTTAAAAACATTACCCCTTTTCCTATCACAACATTAAAAGTCTGTCTCCGTCTTTTTTATAACACCACTTTGAGTATTGAAAAGCCGCAGTAAAGTCTCCTCTGAGCCTTCTCCAGGCTGAACAAACCCAACTCTTTCAGACTGTCCTCACAGGAGAGGTGTTCCAGGGTTCTTAGCACTTTTGTGTCTCTGTGCTGATTCAATCCATCAGATCCAAGTCCTTCCTGTGTTGGTGGCCTCACAATTGGACTCAGGCCTCTAGGTGGGGTCTCATGAGAGCAGATTAGAAGGGGAGAAGCACTTTCCTTGATGTAGTACTCACACTCCTGTCAATGCAGCCCAGGATACGGTTGGCCTCTTGGGCTGTGAGCACACATTGTTGGCTCATATCCAACTTCTTATCCATCAGTACCCCCAGGTTCTTCTTGATGGCTGCTCTCAATCTGTTAATTCTTCAACATGTACTGATAACAGGGGCTGCTGTGCCCCCAAGGACCTTTCACTTGGCCTTGTTAAATTTCCTGAGCTTCACATGGACTACTTCTTCATCTTGTCCAAGTGCCTTTAGATGACACCCCTTCCCTCAGGGGTGTCAACTACACCAGTCAGCTTGGTGTCATCTGCAAATTTGCTGAAGGTGCACTGAATCATGCTGTCAATGTCACTGATGAAGATATTAAACAATACTGGTCCCCCCAAGGGACACCACTTGTCACTTGACCACTACCCCCCAGATGTGACTATCCAGCCAGTTCCTTGTCCACCAAATATCATCCATCAAATCCATATCCCTCCAATTTAGAGAAAAAGTTGTGACAGACCACGTCAAAGGCCTTACATAAGTAAAAGCATCTCTGTAGCTCTTTCCTGGTCCGCTGATGTAGTCACTCCATCACAGAAGGCTAATAAGTTGGTCAGGCAGGACCTTGGTGAAGCCAGTATTAGATATATTTATTTCCAACTAATCTAAAGAGGGACACTGAGTGTTTTAGCCCATAAAAATGATTTTGTATGGTATGTTCCCTGCAAATCAGGAATTTGTATCTTCTTGGTTCAGTTTTGAATAAGCTGTTGCCAAAGATGAGATAGAGTAAAGGGGAAAGCATTTAAAATCAAGTGACACTGTACATGAGCTGTGAATTGTTCTTGTCTCTCAAGACAGTCATGCAAATACCCACATTAAATTATCTAGAAGTTGACTGACCTTGATTCTGAAGAGCTCAACAACCTTAAAGGTGATCATTTGGAGCTACACAGGTATTCCCTGTTGAAAAATGACATAGAAATTTCAGTGTAGCATTTGGTATGTATCAGTGATGAACCTGGATTCCAAGAGAAGTGACAAAATATAGTAGCCAGACCAGATGGTCATAGTGAAGTTATATTCATTCTAGATCTATTGGACTCTGTGAGATTATATAAGCAGCTGCCATTACCTGAGAAGCTGAGTAAATACTCAGGCTGTCAGGTTTTATTAATATTCATGATATCACAATTACAGTGATGTCAACATATAAGCTGACTCATTTAGAGCCAGTATATCTATTTACACATATTTATGTGTAAATATATATATATTTATAATATATATAAAAATTTACATGTTTATGTATTCACTATGATGTAGGCTCACTCAAAGAACAGACAAACACCAGCCTTTCTACATGACACTCTATCTACAGTAAACTTCATCAAGTCTCCAAGTATATTTTCTGGTTCAACCAGAGACCAAAAGACTCTGTCTTCTTACCAACATTAACTTGTGTGAATTAATCAATGCAAAATTATAATGGATTATAATTCATTATGACAGGCCTGAAAGTTCAGCATTTTTTAGTCCTTATTTCTTTTTGAAAACTATCTCCTCCTTTACTGTGCATCAGGAGCACAGCAGATATATTGTACTTTTTCCAGATTTGATTGTACTTCACATAGACCAATAGGTAATTAATTTTTCATCCAGAAGTGAAGAGCTATCAGAGCAAAGAAGAATATTGAATGAAGGAATACCATGACACTGCTGTTGACATCCTAAACTTTCTCTTGCAGTTTGCAAGGGAGTGAGTATTCTTTTTAGCTGCTCTGAATAAAAAACATCTTGTGTCTGAGAGCCATGATAGCATGAAAATATGTTTTTTCAGAAGCATACTACTTCAAATAGAAAACTTAGATGGGAAAAATGTAAAGTCACGAACATTACAGAGAGGAAACAAAGCTGCAGGGAAAGTGCCTGTGGGCTGAAGTCTCAACAACCTTAGAATAGAAAACTGTCACTGTTTCCTTCAATTTCCAATGCTTATTATCCTCAAGTTGTACTTTTCCACAGCAGGGAAATAAAATGAAGCTTGCTGTTGATGAAGATGGCACTGTAATTGATAATGTCATTTAAATTGTGCTTATTAGACATCAAGGACTGGCAGCAGCAAGTGCAAATATTAGATGTGCATTACTGTAAACTGCTAAGATGCTATGAAAATTGACAGATCAATTGTTAAAATCTGCATCTTTGGAGACTTGTTGAATTAGAAATACTTTACTACATTACCAACCTTCTCTCTGCTACTCTTGATGGGAGTAAAAGATGTGTATAATAGAACATAAAATCAATATTGAGGAAGCTAACATAATCTGTCTACATCCTTGTAGTTTTGTAGCTTTCCAGAGAAATTAGGGTGCATTTTCTACCTCTTTCCTTCTTGCCCAAAGAAAGCAAAAATCTTGTCCATGTAAAACATATATATGTGCCTGAGGAAGAAATACTTATGATAGTTAAGACACATCTTTTTACTATATCTCTTTTGTGCAACTGTTGAATGAAAATAAAGTTGTGCTCTTTATCAAGATGAAAATATCACATACTGGGCAAAACTCATTGTTCTATAGAGTTTACTTTGGAATTTCTCATATTGGAATAGATGTTGATGTGGCAACAATAGATGTGATAGATGTGGCAAAATGTAACTGTAGAAAGTACTGAAAAAAAGCAGAAACACAACTTAATACCATGTCATCTTTACTCACCTAATAATTTTGTAACTGGTGATAGAAAATTAAGAAGTTATAGGGTTGTGTGTGTGGGGACAGGGGAAGTTTTTCATTCTGTAGCAATAACTGCATATTTTCCATGAGCTGCACTTTCACTTCTTAATATTATTTCAGCTATCACATAGTGAAAGGCAAAACCATAGTCTGTGGATGAGATCAGAATGCATAAAAGCCTTTGTTGAAGCAACTCTATTTATATGCTTCACTTAAATCTTAGTAGTTTTAGATATACTAACAATATGCCTCATTTTACATAATTTCCTTGTCTTGCTAATTTTGTGCTTGTATTTCTAGATAAAGTTGATTGCAACATCGGTAGCATCAGTATCTCCCGCAAGTCAAACTGCTTATATAGGTTAGGTGCCATTTAAAGATTAAGAAGACCTTCATTATGTTTCCCTCCCTCATTTCTTTCCTTTCTTCTAACTGACACAAATAATGGCTTTTGAAAGGATAGCGAAAATAGGTTAACAATAACCTTCCAGGCAGGAATTATAATGAGATTCAAACTTGTCCCTGTCTCATCTGCATTTCCTTTCCTGGCAGGTCTGATTGCTTATATGTTTGATGTCTTTCATTAAATGTTTCTTCAGAAATTATTTTTTAAAGGTCATGGCACGCACAAAAGAGAAGAGTGAGGGAAACCTTGATTAAAAAATCTGGAGTTGTGTTCATTTGTTTTTTATACATCTCAAGACTGATTTCTTCATGTGAATATCCTGGATAATTTTCATATTTGTGTATTGTTTCAAGGTTACTTGTTTTAAATTAAAAAACCCAGCTGTTTTTTCCCCATTTTTAGATAATTTAATTCCTGTCTTATTGTCTCAATGTCCTGTTATACATTTGTTACTGATCAAGTGTTCTGCATTACATCAATTACCTTAAATAGATTTTTTTCCTTCCTTGTTTCATCACATTGAGTATACAACAATCTGTTACTTATTCAGGCTGCATGGAAGGAACTCTGACAACCAACTTCACATTAGTAATCAGCTCTTGTAGCTGAACAATCTAAAGTAAATGATACTAAGAAAAAAGTATTTCTATTTCTAGAGCAGTTTTTAATTTATTGCTGCCTTGTTTTTTTTTTTAGTGAAGGTATTCTCACAAGTCATTTTAATGGTTATTGGTAATCTTTGCATACTTGCTGGTTCTGACTAGCATAGGCAAGGACAGTAACAGTACTGTGCCTCAGCCACATATAAGGCAGATGAAATGACAGGTAGTCTTTAAAAAAGTGACTGTTAAATAATACAAAATACGTACTCACTAATTTTTTCTTGCCATTATTCCATGTTTGTGCTCCACACTGTAACAGGAGACACTTGCTACCAAAGCACATGTTCAATTTCAAATTGATGACAAACCTAAACAAACCCCAGTTCTGAGGCCTTGAAATTTTATACAAAAACTGTGTCATCTCACTGGCAATGGCAATAGTGAACTTGCTGGTCAATGGGGCTACAACATTAGCCCAGAGTGACTGTGTTCAGGAACAAACTGTACAGGGCCCTGAGCAACTGTGGCCAATGGCAGGGGTATTGGAACTAGATGATCTTTAAGTCCCTTCCAAGGCAAACCCACAGGATTAGGAGTCACCTTCATTGCTCCACAAGGACTCTGATAGCACTTGATGCTTTCTGTACATTTCAGAAACACAGAATATATTCTGTATTTCTCCTGCGCACCAACAAATTTCTTACTATCTGCTTGCCATTGGCCTTCCACTGAATAGGTTCAATTAAATCTTCAGTTAAAATGTTTACGAAACCATATAAAACTCATACTTTTGCTGTTTTTTTCTCAGCAGAGCTAAACTTTTTGCTCACAATTAAGTAAAAGTAATTAATTTTCTCACATTTCTCATCTGATACAAAATAGAAATTTTAAAACATCAGTGATTAGACAATGAACCTAGGATATATATCTTGAAACTTTACACTGAATGAATCTGGAGAGTATCAGTAGTTAGTCCTCGCACCTCCCTTCCCAGGTTGTTTAACAATCTTAAAAGGAAAAGTGACATTTTTCTCTGAAAAGAGAACTGTTTTCTCCGAAAAGAGAACTGTTTTCTCCAGGTGTTAGGGAACACATATTGCAATATGATCCACCTTGCATTCCTCATATTTTCTTACAGTAGCACATGTCCAGTCCCTATTTAGGAAGCAATGAATGCCCCAGAGCTCTCAAAAACCAAAATCTCAAAGCAACATTATAATTGCTGTAGGACTAGTCTGTTTACAAGCCTTCAAATGTGATAAGGAAGTAGGAAAGAAGGAAAACTTCGAAGGTCAATAATTTTTCTGAATTATTGCAGAGTTTTTTCTAAAGCTCGGCCATTTTCTTCCAGACCACGAATAAGAGAAGGAAGAGTTCATTAACTGTGTTCAGGTAAGAAGGATTTGAGACAATGGCTATTCTAATAAGGCAATATACCAAGCTAGTGTACCAGGGTGTGAATAATGGAGTGAGTTTCTCCAAGAAAAAAAACCAGAAGCAGTACTTCTACTCATTTGAAACTTTGTCCTAGCAAGTAGTTTTGTACCTGAGGAAATGCTTCACCTCTTACACAAAATTGGTGATTCTAATTTTTACACTACTTTTTTTTTTTTTTTCCAGTCTGAAGAATCTCAAAATACTTAGAGGAAAAGCCTTTAGTGTCTCATTACATATAAGGCATCAAATGTATGTAACTATCCGAAAATTAATAGGCTAGATTTCCATATGTAATTTACTGGTTCACACCATATTTTAATGGCCAGACTTCGCGAACGAAGAACCGGGGAAGGTCTTTACACCTTCCAGCCTGCGCACTGGATTTTTTAGGTG
>JAYRBT010000139.1:41920594-41944022 GCA_036023395.1 Myiotriccus ornatus
GGAGAAGAGGAGGCTCAGGGGTGACCTCATCACTCTCTACAACTACCTGAGAGGAGGTTGTAGCCAGGTGGGGGTCGATCTCTTCACCCAGGCAACCAGCAGTAGGACAAGAGGGCACAGGTTTAAGCTGTGCCAGGGGAGGTTTAGGTTAGATATTAGGAAGAAATTTTTTATGGAGAGAGTAATCAGGCATTGGAATGGGCTGCCCAGGGAGGTGGTGGATTCACCATTCCTGGAGGTTTTTAAGATGAGACTGGATGTGGCACTTAGTGCCATGGTTTAGTAACCACAGTGGTGTTGGATCAAGGGTTGGACTTGATGATCTCGGAGGTCTTTTCCAACCCCGTTGATTCTATGATTCTATGTGGAAAGCTCATGTCAGAGTCCAGAGATTACACAAAATATGGAACAAGTCTTAGGCAAACAGCTTCTGGATAAGTTTGAGACTTTTTTTTTAAAAGAGACATAAGTTCACAAATGCAACAAAAAATGCTATGCTGCTTACACTGCTAGATTTTCAAGGGACTGTTGTCAAATTGAAAAAAAAATTAAATACATCATGTGAAAAGCTCTGATCCCAGGTATATGGGTTTTGGTTTCACACAGCAGTGAAGTATTTGAAGGAAGCTCTTAGCTCTGCTTTGTAAGAGATAACACAAGAAATCATACCAATGATCAAAACCAGATGACACAGTGATTGCAATGTGAAAATTAAATGTTACACATTTGGCATGCAGTAAGCAATTATATCTTATCTAACTGTCTTGCAATTGCTGTGAACTTTTTCTTCAGTTTTTAATTTCACTGTCCTGGTGTGACAAACCAACCTGTGAAGAACAGCTATGGCTGCAAATTGATCACATGAGCTTTTGATAACCAGAAAAATGTTATTAATTCTCTTTCCATTTTATATTCTTTCCTATCCTCAAGTCTGACTGTACAGGTCACCTCAAGGGTAGCAGCAGTAGCAGCCTTATAAGAGTGTTATTTTTTTTTTTTAGTTTTTTGCTTTTTTTGATGTAAGGCTTTTCCCAATACTATCAGTACCGATGCATCAGCTTTTAGGTTTAATGTCCTCGTGTAATTTACAAGTGCTTTTGCTAAAAGCAGGCTGATTGTAAGACTTGAATAGGCATCCTGAAGTCTTCTAAATACAGATCAAACCCAGCACAAAGATGACCTTTCAAAGCCTTGTTGAAAGTTCTGGTCTAGAGTATGTGTCAATCTTTGCTCTCACTTCAGTCATAGATCTCAGGAAGGTTTAAAATGAAGCTATGTTGGAAGTTTGGAATGAGGCAGATCTGAAGAAAGCTGAGGTATGTCCTTCCCTCCTCCAAGGTAGGAAGCACAGGTGTCTTTCTTGTTTCCAGTTTTGCACCCACCTTCTTAGTATGTTCAGAAATAGAGCTTAGTTATATATAAATCTTAGTTATTATTTTCTTCTTAATGGAATTATTTATTGTTATAATTATCAGACCCATGTATTTATATGATCTAGAATGTGCCACTGAGACACTGCTCACTACTTAACAAAATATCAAATACTTTTCTTTTGAGAAATCATCACATTATTTTCCCTTTCCTGTTCTCTTTACTTTATTGTATTTGCATATATTTATTTGTAGTTGCATGCAGTCCTACCAGCTATATACTTTTGCACCTTGCCATTTCTGTTCTGAGTATTTATTTTTATTCTGCTGCTCATCCATTGATAATTAAAATTGTCAGAGAAATTGTCAGAGGAAGAAGCAATCTGCTATAATGCACCGAAATAAGAGCTGAATATGTGATCATATCGTTTACTTGTAACTAAAACCAAAAAGGTCAAAAACCCAACCAAGCAAACATTTAAAAAAAAAAAATATATAGAGAAAGAGAAGAAAATCCACTCAAATTGCTCTTTCCAATCTCGTTTTACTGAGGCACAAGAGGGCAGTATTTCATAAACTCTAACCTATCTTCTGCTCACCATTGCAATAAAGCTGGGACTGGCATTCATCTAGCATTAGACTAACACTCAAAAGCTTGATGTTGGACGAAAATAGCTCACTGGCAGAGTATAATCGTTATAAGGAAGGCTTCAAGACAGTAAATTAATCCTGCAGAAATATTTTTAAGACTGGTGAAGCTTCAAAGAAATAGCACCAATTGAAAATTTAATGGAAAATTAGGTTCACAGACAAAAATAAGTATTCTTAATTTTCTGTTGATTTGAGAATATGGAAGGCTAGCGTTTCTTTGGCTAAAGCCAGCCAAAGAAAAGGATATCAATATAAACCTTATAAAAAAGAGGGTTTTTTAAGTCTGTATGTGTCCATATGTGTGGGTGCTCATATACATGTGTGCTAGAGTGCATACATATACACAAGAAGAAACAGAGGGAATGATATGATATACATACAAGAACTGTAGAAGATGAAAGTTAATAGCAGAAGAAAATTAGGACTTATTATTGCTGTCTTACTTAGGAACCTAATCTAAATCGTTCATTTTTTTGTCACTCACCTAATCCATAGGTTTTTGAAGATTCCTGTCATAAGTGTCAGTTGCTCTCTCTGCATCTTACTGAAGTTTCATATGTGTTCTTGAGATCTTGATTGCTTCATACCACCTATGAAGCAGACATCCAGCTCCTGCTTAGAGAACTAAGGCCCCTGCTCAACACTCATTCTGACAAATGGTTTACTGAGTCATATCTTGACCTTGGAATAAGAAGCAAATGTCTCAATTTGTCCTAAAGGCACTTAGTTGGCTTAAAATCATGCATTTGTTCTACACAAAACTGGATATTGGTCAACCTGTTTCACTAGTCTATTTAACTCCAGGAAAGTAGCCTATGTACTGCCTTTGATGTATTAATTTTTTTAAATGGATATGTACATGTCTTTTTTGTTAATCCATTAGCCTTTTTGTTTTGGAATAGATAGATTCATAAGTTAGTATGCAATATATCTCCTAGATCAGTATCTTCAGCTATGTCTTAATAGTCAACTGTCTTGGACTAAAATTAGTTCATTATTATTAATTATAGCTGAAAAAAAGAAGAGTTTTTATGGTTCATTGGGTTCTTCTTGTGCTGACCAGTTCTCTTTGCTCTAGCATAGCTAAAGGCTAAAATAATATTTATGTGTAGATGACATGAATTGCTCCCCAGCAAGCCATAGACTATTGTATGTGACAAGTTCCTAGACTTTCTCACCATGCAAAAACATATTCTTGAGGCTATTTACGACACTTGAGATAGAAAGGTTAGATAAGTGTTCAATTTCTAAGTGTCTGTAAAAGCTCCAAAGTACATCCAAGTGCTCCTATCTTTTCAGCTCACAGCTGTCAGTCTCTACTTCTTCCCAATGTCCACCTGCAAATTAAGAATATAATTCCTCTGGAGAAACAAGCAAAACTTTTTGGCTAACCTCTCATTTTGTTATAAACACTTTGATATCTTTCACTCTCCCAGACTATGAGGGAGGCATTCTTTTCTATTCTGGCTTACTGACATTGTACAAGTCTTGTGAGTGTTCACTCTCTGTATACGGACTGCCTCTGCAAAGCAGTGAACTTCTGGACTGGACAAAACTACTTCCAAGGAGAAAGGAAAAGTACTCACTCCCAAGTAAAGTAAGCTGAGTCATTTCCCTCTAAGGGTGTATCCTAATCCAGGGAAGTGGTCATATTTCCATATATGCCAGCAATTCTACATCTAATTTTATCCAAATAGAAACATGGATGATAGAATCAAGGTGTCCACACATGGCATTATGTATCCTCAGTTTCAAAGCACTGAATTATAATGGTAACTTCTGTAACCACTGTACATTTTTGTGGATAGGCTGGAGAGGATCCAGAGAAGGGACACAAAGATGATCAAAGGATTGGGAAGCCTGCTATAGGAGGGAAGACTGACAACTGGGCTTGTTTGGCCTGGAGAAGAGAAGGTTTTGGGGGCACCTTATCACATGTTCCTATAGGTAAAGGGTAGCTACATAGAAGATGGAAACTTCCTTTTTACAAGGAGTCACATGGACAAGACAAGGGGTAATGAATACAAGTTCCTCCTGGGGAAATTCTGATTGGACACAAAAGGAAAACTTTCACATTCATTGAAATCATCTCCCCAGGGAAGAAGTGGGTTCCTCAGTGTTGGACACTTTTAAGACTCAAATGGACAGAGTGCTGGGCCACCTTGTCTAGACCATGATTTTGCCAAGAAAGGTTGGACAGGATGATCTTTGAGGTTCCTTTCAACCTGGTATGCTATGATTATTTATATGCTTTTATACTGCTCATATCTCAGGGATAATTTTAATAAATAGTTCTACTAATTCTCTACGTATAGTGAGTCTTTTATTTTTCCTTTTCTTTGAAAAAAAATCTCCCCAAGCAACTAAAATATTGCAAAAGATGCAGTAATAATATTGTCTTTCATGTACTTCAGTATTTCTTATTTCCTGTTTTCATACCTCTGCCTGAGAAAAGAATGATCTAGATTAGCTTTGTTTCTGCCTAGTTTAACATTTGGTGTTATGAATTAATGAATGTCAAAGATGTATAAAATCAACAGAAGAACCTCTGAAGTGGAAGGCTAACACAACTTTGGTTTCAAGATGTTCCAGAGTTACCTTCTTGATCCATAGAACCTTCTGTGTCAACTAATTTTTTTAACACTGGACACTATACAATTTACCAACATTTTTAACCAAATTAAATACATCAGACCTTTCAGACAGCTCTTGCATCACTTATTTTTAAAATGTGTCTAGACAGGTAATTGGCAACTCCTACTGTATTGCCAAGCACCTGATCTGTCTGTAAACCATACCTTATCACGTATAGAAACACAATCCTCTTTGGTGGAGGAGAATCAGGTCAGAAAATACTGAAACAAACTGGGCATATAAAGTCCATGGGGCTGATGGGATGCACCCACAAATGCTGAGAGAACTGGCAGATACCAGTGATTATCTTTGAACAATCATGGCAATTGGAGGGAGTGACTGAGGACTAGAGGAAAGAAAATGTCACTTCTATCACCAAAATATCAAGAAGAGGGACCCAGAGAACTTCAGACTGGTCAGCATCACCTTGATTGCTGGAAGGTGAGGGAGCAACTAATCCTGGAAACCATTTCCAAACACATGAAAGACAAGAAAGCCATTGTGAGAAGTCAGCATGGAGTCATCAAGGAGAATGACTGAGATAACTGGGACTGTTTGGCCTAGAGAAGAGAACGCTCAGGGAAGAATTTTATAGTGTATATAAATAACTAAAGAAAGGGTGTAAAGAATTTAGACTTATTTTTCAAAGTTGCTCAATGATAGTACCAGAGGCAATGGGCACAAACTGAAACACTGGAGTTTCTGTCTAAAAATGGAAAGAAAATATTCTGATTTGAGGGTGGCCAGTTACTGTGCTCAGAATGTGTCAATTTTTCATCCTTGGAGGTATTCAAAAGCCACCTGGACATGGACAGCTGGCTCTAGGTGACAATGCTTGGGCAGCGGAGTTGGCCCAGATGACCTCCAGAGGTGCCTGACAAGCTCAACCATTGTATGATTCTGCGATTTTGTGAGTCTGTTGCTGCATTTCATAAACCACAAATTTAAAACAGATGAATATTTAATCATCTTTTTTACATAACATTGTACAACTTTCATTGTACAACGTTGACACTAAGAATAATTAAAGACTACAATTATTTGTTTATGAACCGAAGCACTAGGCTACTATTTTCTGCGATTCATTTTTCCTTTCAGTTATAATGCCTGATGCCACACAGAATGACTGGCATAGTAACATCATGATTCATAAAAGTAGCTGAATTCTTGTCTCGTACTGTGCTATTCTTTTGCAGGAGTTTGCTTATTGGCTACAACATTAGGGTGATAGAATAATTTCAAATACCAGTATCTAAATGTTGTCTCAAAGAAATAATGGTTCTCAGTGATTTAACCCCATAAGAACATAAAAAGGTGTATCACTTATCTCTTCCTTTGATGACAGAAGGAAACTAAGACTACACCTAAATTTCAGACAGCTTATAGGTAGAAATTAATCCATCTCAAAATTTATTCCAGTATCTCTGAACTAATCAGCTACAGGCTTGATTCAGTATGTTTGTATGATGTATAATCTCATGATCTGAATTAATTCCTGAAACATAGAATAAGATAAATCCTGTCCTAGAACAGCAAAAATCTCAGAAAGAACTAATTACCAGCTCAATAATTTAGTAGTCTTTTTTGCAACCTGTTTTGGGGTCTCTGGTTAACGTGGCTACAGGCTGCAAAAGTAAGAGCAATTCTTCCAGTGCTCTGGGTCTAGCAGAAGGGTTATTTATCACATTCAGCATATATCCTAAAGCTCTTCTACTTGCCTGTTCTGAAATACTTTATTTTTCCATTTTGTCTGTTATTGTTCAGTTTATGTGACATATTTGTCAAAAATGCACAATAAAACCTTTTTTATCACTAGTTGCTTTGTTGTTGTTGCTGTTGTAAAAAGAGATAAATTAGTGTTACATATATGTTTGTGTGGGAAGGGATCCTTATTAGAGATGAGAAGGCCGAAGAAGTGCAGTGGCTCAGCTAAAACCTAAGCACTTATTGGCACACATTCATGTACAAGTTTTTCATATATATAGATGATTAGTATGAGCTGTGCACATTTCATAAGTACGTGCTGTCCTCCAAGGTGAGGTAACTCCCTTAGTTACTCACATTAACATCCTTTTACCTGCAGAAAGGTGAAGCACTTCTACAGATGTGCATTCTCATTAGGCTACTCATTTTGGAGGGCACCATATGTCTTGACACAAGCTATCTTTGCTTTTTCTGTGTGTAAAATTTTTCACGAAATTTAAGAAAAAGAAATGAGCACATAGAGCAATGTTATGCTCAGGACAGAAATATCTTAAACATTCTTTTGATTTACATTTACATTGCTTTCTGATACATGAGGATACAGAATCGCAGAATCGTAGTTTATGCTGAAGGGGCCCATCGGGGTCATCAAGTCCAACTCCTGGCACTGTGCAAGAATCACACCATGTGTCTGAGAGTATTGTTCAAATGATTCTTGAACTCAGACAAGCTTGGGGTGTGACCACTTCTCTGGGGAACCTCTTCCATTGCTTAATCTCTGTATGGGTGAAAATCCCTTTCCTGATGTCTAACCTAAACCTTCCCTGACTCAACTTCATGCCATTTGCTCAAGTCCTGTCATATGCCACTACATATGTGTTTTGGCAAGGAACTAAGCACTTAATGCCACTGTTAAACAATAAGCACATATAAAATCTTTAACAGATAAAGCTATAAAAATGGAAATGAGACTACAGTTTGTCTCTTTGAATTTAAGCACCTCAGGAACCAAGTATTAATTTTCGTTGTGTGTAACAATAAATCTCATTTAGCACCTTTTTTGCAGTGTGCCAATGAAACTATTTTCCAGTTGGTCTGCCACACAATACTACATCCCAGATAATTTTGAACAGTAATCTATGCTGATTTTGCATCTCCTTTTAATCTGTCTACTGGGAATTAGACACTTCATGTCCTTGGCTGAGGCTTCTATACTGTTTGTATTTCTCTTCAAATACAGAGCAAAATTTTCAAACTAGACAATGAGTACCACTAGAAAAAAAAAGTAAGTTGCTTGTTTGGTTTTTCCTTTTTCCTTTTTTTTTTTTTTTAATAACCTACAGCCTAAAAGAAATGAGATGAGCCCCTCTGAAAAACTCATGACAATACTGAACAACAGTTGAGGACTGGGAAGTTATAAATCATTTAGTATGACCTCAAAGCTGAATATCTAAAGTAGCATTTACTTTACAATTCAAAATGTAAGAATAATTTGCACTAGTCATTAGAGTACCTTGGGTAGTTCATCTCCTTATACAAACTCAGTGGTGTTTTTAGAGACTAGCTGAAAGTGTGATTAAAGACAGGGATTTCTTCAGAAGTCCTCACATGCATTTTGATTAAACAACATAGGCAGGTGGAATTCACAAGCTGACTGGACTAGGAACAGGATCATTGATAAATTTTAAATGTGGCATATACAAATGAAAAAATTTATTAAAGTAGGACCTTTTAGAGATCAGTTCTTTATTTGGTCTTACTTAGTTTCTTCATCAATTGTTGGGATGGGGATACCAAACACATCCTGGAGAATTTTGCAGATGGCACACATTTTAGGAGTTATGGTACATAATATTTATATTATGGAGTCATGGAATTATTCAAACTACTTGATTACAAGATCTCCAATCTGATTGCATACTAGCCAAAAACAAGGAGGCAAAGGTGACAGACTAAAGCTACTGAAATTCAAGTACAGATAATTAAGGATAAGGTTGCAGAAAAATTTTTGTGGCCAAAATGTTACTATATTCATAAAAAGAAGAATATCACAAAGCAAAAGGAAATTGATGTTTGCATTTGCATATTACACTGGAGAACCAACTGCTAGAGACTGTTATGTCTCCTCCCAGGAGGAGGACCATAGGAGTATTTGAGTTAGTTCACTGGGATTATTCTTTTCAGCATGAAGTTGTGAATTTATGTGTTGGTTCATTCACTTCCTTCTTTGCTGAACTGTTAGGAAAACAATATTGCCATGACTCTTCAGCTACTCAGCCACAGGGATAAGGAAGAACAGTATCCCTAGAGTCACAACTAATCAGATGTTTTTGATTGCAGTTGCTTTTTCCTCCTTTCTCTGAAACATCACTCAGTAGTATAGCACTGACTAAATGTAAGAGTAGGAAGACTCTTTTCCCAAGGAAAGGGGGTAAAGGGGAAGTGAAAGAAGGAGGAAAAGTTAACTTGCTTTGAAACTTGGATGCGAACTTGACAGTTTCACCTCCTTTGTCATAGTATGTATGCCAGTCAGTTCCCTGCCTCTGTAGAGGCATTTTGATCTCTTCTCTTCCGTCTCTCTGCAGATTGTGGTTCAGTGCTGCACTGTAATGAGAGTCTGTGTATGTAATGTAGGCATATTTGGACACAGATGGCTGCATTATACCAGAGATCTGAATGGATGATATAATGAGCCTTTTGGCATTAATTAATTTTATTTTGTTTGATTTTCCACTCATAATTTGTCAGCCTACCAGTACACCAAGAATGCAGTCATAGTAATCATCTTATCTGTGACAGCCCTTGAACTTAGTGACTCATCTTTGGTTTATACTTGCTTTACTGGAACAATTTTGCATTGAAACTGAAACTGTGTCAAAAGCTGGCCTTGTGTCCCTTTTAAAGAAATTAACTGATTGCTTTGCCTGAAGTCTGGGCATGGTGTTGGTAAAGTTCACTTACCAATAAAGGCCTAAGAACTCAGAACAAACTGTGGCAAGCAGATCTATCTCTTTACAGCAATAAGCTGCCAGTGAGTTTTGGTAGTAAAAAAAAAGCCAGACAAAATTGGGAAAAAACCCCAACCAACCCCCTGACTATTTCTGTTTAATTCAAAAGTAAAAATGTAAACACAGTAGTGGAAAAATTTGAAAAAGAAGCTCTAAGGAACACTTGCCCTTAAAAAAGTGCACAGGTTGAAGTTTTTCAGTCATTATGTCCTATTTTATTTCTATGGCAGATAACATCTAAGATTCCTAAATAACCATAAACAAAACAAGTGTCATACATCATCTGCTATTTCTGCTTTGAGAATTCTGCTCCTCAAGGCCCTTATAAGGAGAATATATAAGGAGAAGCTTCTCATTTTATGACCTCACAGTCATTCTAATTCAACGGAATAATTTATAATTTATTTATATTCTTTGGTGGAAGTAAATTTTTCATATTTAAGCTGGAGAAATATGCATTATGATCCGACTAAATGAATGCATTTAAAATGAATGCATTTAAAATAAATACATTTAAAAATGCATTAAAATATTAGCAAACAGACTTCAGGAAAGCAGTGGAAAATGTAGTAAAAGCATTTGTACAAATTATTGGCTGTAAATAAATTTTACAAGTCTAAAAATAGGCCTTTTTTTTTGCAGTACAAATTACATTTGGAATATCTCCTCATTTTTTACTGTCCATGAAGAACATTAGTAACAGTTAAAAACTCTATCAGAAACTATCAAACAATTCAGATCACTGCAAAGAAATTATTAAGAGACAGCAAGCCATCAGCATCTATATCTATCGATCTCTTAGCAAAGAAAAGCGAATCTCCTAGACAGGGAGTTTCATTTTCTGCCACTTCAGCCCTTTGTGTTCCCTTGTAGCTTTTTGATTTTATGTTTTGAAACATAGCCAGTATTGTCCCTCACAACAGCTTATCACTGGGGTTTTTTCCAAGTTTTTTTCCATCGTTGATATAAGGCTGAAGGGACCTAGCTAACCCTTGAAATGGAAAAACGAACAGTTCTGTGAGACAGAAATGAATTGTTAAACAAATATAATGGCCTGAAACTGAGATGGTGCCCCAGTAAAGAGACAATTTGAGTAAATTGTTTCGTGAGTGATCACAGCATGCACCAAAGCATATATCTGCAACATTGTACTAGTCAATACCTTCAGGAATAAACTAAGAGATTTTTCAGGATTAATATGTCATAAACTGACTAGGTTTGCAAAACCTAATTAAAGCAGGAAAAGTAGAATGTTGATTCCTTCCTTGCTTGCTTTCTTCTTCCCTTCCCTTCTTCCTTCCTTCCTTCCTTCCTACTTCTCACTTCCTTCTTTACATATCTAAAGCTGTTGGAGCGAAAGTCTTGAGACAAAGTTAAGGTGATTATTAGACAATTAGGACTTGTTTGTTCCAAAATGTCTTCATTTTCTGCTTTCTGTCCTTCTCACATGCTTGTTATGCAAAATTCAAATGGAAAGCTCTTTTGGCACTGGATCTAGATCTGGTGTTTATGGGAGACTTCTCTGACTCTTTTTCTATTTGTCATTAATTGTGTAATTGTATAACAAAACAAGGCTTTCATATCAGGCTTTAAAGAGGAATTTCATGCGCAAATGAAATACAAAACTCTAAGATTCCTAAGACTAATAACTCAGACACTCATTCTAATTTAGTAGAAAAACCATTTTCTACTGAAATTCAAGCAATGGGATAGGAAGATGCTGTTAGACTAGCTATTATTCTATTCACTCATATGTAATTAAAGCTTACCATGAATGGATGAGAAGATTCTCTATCCTTACAAGCATCCAACTCTTACCAATTCCAAAGTCAAATGATTTGGGTTGGAAGGGACCTTAAAGATCATCTAGTTCCAACCCCCCTGTAATCAGCAGAGACACCTTTCACCGGACCAGGTTGCTCAGAACTTCATCTAGCCTGGCCTTGAACACTTCCAGGAGTGGGACATCCACAACTTCTTTGGGCAACCTGTTCCAGTGGCTCACTACTCACACAGTAAAGAATTTCTTCCTAATATGTAATCTAAAACTATTCTCTTTCAGTCTGAAGTCATTCCCTCTTGTTCTTTCACTACACGCCCTTGGAAAAAGTATCGCTGCAATTAGGTCACCCTGAAACCTTCTCTCTTCCAGGCTCACCACTTTTAAAAAGTATTAAGAGATTATATTTCTAAGTAATTTTTATTCTTGTTAAATGTTTCCCCCTCATTGGTTGAACACTCATAAAACCCATGGACCTGGTAGAAAGCATAAATGATCCATCTGCAATGTGACAACACTAAGACAGCAGACTAAAATGATGGGCAAAATGACAGATAAGTTTGATAGTAAAACTCCCTTTTACTACAGTGAGTGGAATGACCTTTCTTACCAAGAACGTTTATTTCAAACTATATAATATTTATTTTTTCACGTAAGATAATTTACATATCTCCAGGCCCTAATCTATGTTTTTGTCCATGTGATGGTTACCAGGGTAAGACCTTGCAGTGATTTAGTGACTCTAAGAGTTTCACAGGCTGGCCTAGCCATATGTTGTGTCTGAAGACTGATTGGTAATTACAAATTTGAAGAATTTTTCTAAGGACTTATTTTCAAAGTAAAATGACAACTTTATGATTTTTTTCTCTTTTCTGGAAACTACTAACTCATGATGAAATTATACGTGCTCCAAATACTTACTCCTTCCTTCTCCAAATAAAATACTAAATGAGGGTTTCTAAATAAAACATAAACATTTATAGCTGTTTTAAGTAACTGCCAAACAATAAATTCTGCTCTGCCCTTTAGACTCAGTAAAAAATGCAATGATACAGTTTAGCAGCCACCAATCCCCATATTTGTTGAATGAAAACATATTATTTAAAATGGAATCTGCTATCATAATAAATTAAACAGCACTATTTGAAACTAAAATAATTGCTATCACCTTTTTTTCCCCACTTCTAGTGAATTGAAGTTTTGTCATTTTTTAAAAAATCTTGAGGGGAAGAGAGAAAGTGAATTTCAGAATGTTAAATGCAAACTTTTCAGTGCCTGTCAAGGCTTTACTTCAGTACTGCCTTGAACACACATTGTGCAGCTAACATGAAAGGATCTGCTACTGCATTTTGTTACAAAAGTGAAAGACTTTATTAGAAGATTTGCATTCTTCTCAATTCATTTTCTTTGAATATACTCAGAATTTTTTAGTTGTCTTCTACTTCCAGACATCATAAGACAAAGTAAGCAATTATCATCTGACCCTATTTCATCAAATCATTCTAAATGCTGACCTGTCAGTCTTGTTTTGAAATTCTGAAGGCTTCTCTCTCTCAAACATTAGCCCTTTAGTTTAACAGGGCCCAGGAGCATCCAGGTGACATCTTTCAAACTTTAGCCAGGAAGTAATGGTGATGAAGCAGACTCTAATTATAGATACACACAGTGCAAGCATACTGTAAGACCCCAAGATAAATCAGCTAGCAGAATGTTTCTAGAAGGGCTTCCATATCAAAATTGTCCAGGAAAAAAAAAATTGGAATTAATTTTCAGACAACATTAATGTAGCCCTTACATTGCTGTGGGTTTGGTGGCCAAGTACCAAGCATTCAGCTCCTGTGTAAGTATAGCTCAGGCTTCCTTGCTAAGATGAATCTGATAGAGCATAGGAAAAAGAATAAATTCAGAGCACACTGAGGTGGGAAAAAATAATCTCACATGTCTCATGCAGCATCTCAAGAATCTGAACTTGTATCACAACCATTTGAAGGCGGAGAGCATATGCTTGTGTGACAAAGCATTGAAAAACCCAAAGTTCTTCTGGATTGAATAAGTTTAGAGAGGGCAAAAATTCTTCAGAGAACATAGAGATTATTTCTAGTCATGTGGAAATTTTACCTTTTAAAAATAGAGAATCTCATCCAATTGAATTAATATAAATTTTACTATAAACTTTATAATTGAAAAATATAAAATCTCACATACTTAGGATGAAGGATGAAGTTTTGCTTACTCAGTCAGAGATTCAGTATGTTATGCTGTTCAGTGTATGGTGGAGGTTGCAGATACATCTACCAAGCATGTGCTCTGTGACTGCGAGATATCTGAGCATTTTGATCTGGAGTACCGGCCACGCTTTTTGCAATCAGGCCATCATGACGCCGTGAAAACTAAATGGCTGCAGAAAGCAGTAATGAAACACCAATGGAATCTCTCTCTGTAGCAGATTCAGTAGTGAGTCTTCATTGTTCAAATTAATTCCTTTTTAAGATTTCTAGCTTGAAGATTTATAAACTTTCCAATTAATATCTAATGCAAATGCATAACATAAATGTGCAATCACTCCTGGAAACAGAACTCCCAGTCCAGATGGCCCTAAAAGACCCCCACAAAAAATGTAACAACCCTTCCCCCATCAAAAGATTTGGCATTTTAAGAAAAAAATCCTAATGGTAATGTTTTGGTCTAAACTGTTTATTTAGTATTATTAAGGTTATTTCTGACTAGGAGCATTTAAAAAAAAAAATTTAAATGGAGTAAGTCGATTATTATATCTCATTTAGTGAATTGATGATAATAAAGAGCCTTGTCTGTCACTCCAACACTTCCAAAGCTTCTGATACTTCATCTGCAAATATGCATAGCCCACTACTGTGCCCGAGTTAAGTACTTAAGAATATGAAGCTGAGGTTACTCATGGTTTAGTGAGTCCAGTCTCTTGAAATTACAGGAAGATAAAATCCCCTTGTAAATGCTCAAGATGTGTTTTCCATGATTTTTGCCATTGCCAGGAAAAGGCACTAGGCTTTGCACTGGTCTGGCGATCCAGAGACTCAGCACTTGTTTCCACTCACCTTGGCCTGAGATGATTTTACCTTGGTTTAATGGTTGTGAAGGGATCAGTTTAGTTCGAGTGCTGGGAACAGAATAGGTGGTAAAATTGCAGGAAGCCATGGTGCCACAAACAACTGTCCCTCAGGGTAACAGGGGTGGGGTGAGGCTGGGGGCAACTTTCAAGGAAGGAGACTCTGAGACAAAAATATAAAAAAATAAATACAGGTAAAATGAGTCTGAGGAGGAAAAAAAAATCCTAAGACGAACACAATGGTTCTCCTGCCAAAGATTTCAGAATGCCAAGAAGAACTTTTCCTCACACTTCTAAGACTGAAATTTCTAGTCTTAGGACCCAGAGGAATACTAATAGGGTTGGTACAATACCAGAGAACAGGGAATCATACTAGGAAGATCATTTTACGTAACAATTTTAATTGTAATATTTATAAGTATTTTCTGTATTCATTAGACAATTTAGACAATTAAAACATTCTCTGAACTAAGACTGAATTACCATTATATATGATGCATTCCTCTTTGGCCATAAGAATATTTTTATGATAATTCTTGGAGGTCTTCTCCTCTATACTTTGAAAGTTGTTCTGCAGCTTTCTTATTCTCATGATTCAAAGCCTTCCCAAGGTTTCAAAGTATTATCATTGTTAGTTTATTTCCAGTTATTCTGGTGCCAGCATTACTCTATGGTTTTCATAATTGTTTTATTCCATGTTTCATTTATTTTTGCTGTCTTAAATTGTCTTCCCTTCAAAATCTATTCTGAACTTTGCAGGATTCCAGCTGTGTTATAGAAATCTGTAAAAGCTCTAGTAAAAAGGAAAAGTGAGAAGATTCAGCAATGCATATCATCTCATGCAGAGCCATCCTCAAATGAATTTTTTTTCAGTGTTTTGTACTTTTTCTAAACAAATTTCAGTACTAGGGATGAATTTAAGTTTAACAGCACCTGCTGGTGGATATAAAGCGTGAAAAAAAACTTCAAACCCAAGGCAGGTTATTACTCTTTTCCATTGTTTCTTCACATATTATGCAATGCCAATTATACATAATCAAGAGTTTCCTGATTATTGTCAGAGATATTTCAAACATATGCCTCATGTGATGGTACAGCTAAGATAAATGCTAGTAGTCTAGCAAAGCCTTGGAGCTGAGAAAAGTAACCTAAAAATCTCCACAGAAATTTAGGGAATGAATCTGCATATACCATGCTGAGAAACAGTAATCTCACACGTCAGTGATAATCTCGCATGATAAAAGTTACAAAAGAGAAGAGTTGAAGGAAAAAGTCAAAGGTAGGAAAATAGCAAGACACTATATTTGGAAGTTAGCTTTCTTAATAAAGGAATCTGGCTGGATATTTGAACCCTGTTGGGAATTTAAAGAAAAAAAAAAGAGTTGCATGCCAAAATATTTAAACTCCTATAAAAAAGGCAGAATTGCTAGCACAGAAATATAAGAAGAACCTAGTGAGACTGAAAACTGAAATCTTTAGAAGATTTCATCACTGTATTAACTTCACAGCTTCTCCAAGCAGAGTGAAAGTTAATAGAAACAGCATCTGTTTAAAATATAATAGAGGAGCAAGACTCTAAATACGATATGGGTCCTTTTGTAAGACCAGAAAATTCTTACTTGTATGATCCTCGAACTGACAAAATATTGTGTTGAGAAAATGTGACTGCAGCACTGTAAGGCACAGAGGTCAATAACAGACAACCCAAGCCATACAAAGGCTTCTCTTCAACTTCACTGATTTTCAGGCAGTCCTTTTTCCCATTGAGGCTGAAAGGATGGAAGAAGCTTTTTGGTGTAAGAGAAAAGACATTTAGATTATTACTGTTCTGATAATCGGTCTTTTCCCATCTGATTACAATTTTTTTCTGGTCCAGCTTCATCCTTTTTAGCACTCTTGTGAGGCTTGTGAAAATTGGCCAAAGTGAATTAGTTAGCTTGGTAGACTGGGATAAATAGGTGTGGACTTTGTGTAACTCAGATCCAATTGTATCAATATAGAAACATGCTTCTGTAGGACAGTATATTATAGTATATTATCCTGCATAATCAAGCATTGCTAGTCCCCACTGATTACAGCAGAGAAGGAGGGCGCGCATCAGTATGCATAACATATGATGCTGGGAAACAAGCAGACCAACCTGATAAGAGTCTAGCCTTATCTATGAGATTAGATATTCTGAGAGAACTACAGCAACAAAAATGTGAGATAGGACTCTTCAAAACTTTTTCCACCTTATGCATATATTAACAATAGTTTCAACACTTCTCCACTCACTGTCGTCTGTCTCTCGCTCCTGAAATTTTTCACTTTGATGTTCCCTGTGAAAATATCCAGTAATGAAACCTTAGTCACATAGAGAGTAAGATTAGATAAAATAATTTTTTTGAATGAATATTTTCATCAAGGAGACCTGGAATTCTGGATTTGACCAAAAAGTTCCCATACCTCTAACAGTCTATCAGTCTAAAAAAAAATTAAATTAATTAATCTGAAAATTGAATCAAAGCAAGATAAATAAATATAGATTAATGACAACGGTTTTCAGAAGGTGAAAACTGATGAAGCTAAACCAAAGTACAGTCATGGGCCAAAGCGTCATTGTGCAGTTACATAAGAAAAATTATCAAAATTGTTTTCAGAGGATGTCTGAAAGACTTCTGATTCACCAATATATTGTATAAAAAAATCCCCCCCGGATTTTTTTTGCACAACACAGAATCACAGGAAAAAAACCACTATTTTTTAAATAAGTTTAAAAAAAAAAAGAAAAAAAAGAAAAAGGTATTAAGAAGAGCAACATGTTGATGACTTACAGCTATAGAACAATTTTGCATGAAAAAATGCAAGCAGAAGGATGCAAGTATTGCCTGAGTCTAAAAGGCTGCTAGGAACAAAAAACACAGCTGAGAATTGTTAGAAGTCAAACACAGTAACAAGGATATGCCTCCATGTCACATCGTGACACTCCCAGGCATCTGAAAGGACAGAACTATGTCTGACAATTTTCATTGCAGTATCACAGAACAGAGTGCTACTTACTTGATCCACAGGATAAATTATTGCAGGAAGGTGCTACTCTCTGATTAGTTCAAGTAGCTCCCCACAGCCCTGTAACATGCAGTGTTGGAACAGAAGAGAGACTCTGATTAGAAACTGGTAACTGAACTATACTGCAGTTTTCTTCATTACTCTTTGTACCCCCTCTGATCAGATACATGGCTGTCAGTAAAAGATCTATAATGCTTAGTGCATTGAACTAGGTACTTTGTTGCCCTATCCTAAAATATGAATTGATCAAAATGAACAGTGTTTATAGATGAGAGTTTGTACCCCTTGCCCATTGTTTGTGAAAAGTAAAAAACCACTTTATTTAATGTCTAAAGTTATTTTGCAGAGAAATTATTTCAAATCCAAGGCAAAGCAGGCTCAAAAGTTAAGCAGATTAAAAGTAGCAAAATAAAGACATACTTATGAAATCAAACCTTAATATGAAATAAAAATAGTTCTGAAAAAAGGAACTGAAGGGCTTGACTGAAGATGAACTTCATGCAGAAAAAGCTGGTATGTTTCAAAGATAGAAAGTTGAAACATTCAATAAACAAGAGGCAAGAGAATTACTGATAAAATGATTTGCACTTAACAATAGCTTAAAAATAAAACTCAATTTTCGCAATTCAAACAAAACAGATAATCTTGTTTTTTAAAAAAAACCAAACCATAATATTTTAAGTCTAAGTAGTTCTCTATGCAACAGTTTTAATATGTTTTATCATGACTGTCCTAAGAATTCTGGAGGTCCTATGCATATTTAATACCAAATTTATGTTCTGTGTATTTGCAGAGTGGTCTATATCCCATGCATAGCAAGAGATCTGTGGGTTTCAGCTTATGAAAATACTATGTTAATAAGGTACAAATCCTGTAAATTAACTTTACAGCCCACACAGTCTATCACTAAATTCAATCTGGCAGTTTGAGTCATCAGAATGGCAAGGTCTAAGAATACAACACTGCAAATAATGAAAACTAGTACTCAAGTGCTGATCAGCCTAGAAATCTTAAAGCAAGTGCATTGTCTGTATCTGAGAGAAACATTTTAATTACATCTCATATACTATATGGTGCAACTTGAAAAGGCTTAAAAATTGTACACTGAGTAAAAAGCCAAAGGCTTTTTATCAAATGAGCCATGGAAGAATTTCAATAGAAGTAGAATAGCAGAAAACAAATACAAGTTTCATGGGATTCAAAATCCTAAGGATAATTAACAGTTCAAAGTTTTAGTAGACTTTACTGAAAAATAATGGTTGTCACTGTAGTAAAACTTCTTCAAACATTTTAAATTATTTTTATGACATTCTTGTTCACTTCCATACATAGCCAGGCAACATCCTCTATAATTCACCTCCATTGGCTTAATGCCACTCTCATAAGGCTGTTGCACCAGGTATAGGTTCATTCACTTGTTTCTTGTGTGTAGAACACTAAGAGAAGTTCCCCGAAAACAGGAGACATTGCATTTTATACTGTATATATAGTGGCTCAATCCATACTTAGTGGAATTGTTAGGTTTAAAAGACTTTTTATGACACTCATCTGGAAAAAGAACTGACCAATTCACTCTGTCAAGAGCAGGAAATCCAACATTTAAAGCAAAAGGCATTATATGCTGAAAAGTTACTCTCTTTGTGACGTTACAGACTAATCAGTAATTCATCTTATTCTACTTTTGTCAGGGAAAAAGGTTAGGTTGAAAGTATGAGAAAATGTCCTCATGATTTTCTTTTTTCCTAAACATGCACTTTACAGTAATTACTTTTTTTTTTTTGACCGTCATTATGCTTTGTGTTTCAATTCAGCAGCTGTTTACTTTTCAGAACCTGTCATACTTCATAAATGTGTGATCACACATCCTTTTTCCATTGACCCTGTCGTGCGTTTAGTGCAGATGATGCCTATTGGTACAGGAGTATGCCATGCATCAGCAACAACTCTGTGAGACTCATCTCCACTTGAATGTGCACCATTACACAAAACACTCGGTGAGTAATAACACTGTTCAGAAGGTGAAATGCAGAATCTGTGATTAGACATCTCAGTGAGTGCTCTAATCATTGAGTATAGCTAAAAGGAGGTGCAACTGGTACCATCTTCCTCACAGACAACTGCTTTTTTTGAGAAATATTTGCCATTTCAAATGTCTTAGCCATTTCAAGTCTTACAGTCCAACACGATGAGTTGCAGCATAGCATTATCCTGCAGACTAAGTTGTGTTTCATCTCTGACAACCCTTTTTTCTTGCAGTTCTGGCCCTTTAGTTTAACTTGTTTTGGGTTTTTTTTGGGTTTTTTTGGTTTTTTCTTCTTTTTTTTCTTGGAAATAGCTAATTCTGAATCATCAGAATAGGGAAAAAGTTATCCAGAGACATACATGTGGCATGAAGAAGGTTGGGGCAAGTTACTGAAAATGTGGTGAATTTATTTACAAATTAAAATGGTGAAATGCCAAGAAAACTTGAAACTATTATTACTTCTTTTAAACAAGATTATTCAAAGATTGTATGTAATTTTTGTCTGCACGGCTATTAGGATGCCTCTAACACTGGGTGTTTTTAAGAATCCAGGAGGATAAGGAGAAGTAAAAAGCATGGACTTTTCTGAATAAGTACAAACCTCAGCTCCATAAAGACCTTTTATATGTTTTCACACAAAACCCAGAAAATGAAAAGGCACAAACAAGTAGGACAATACAGAAACCATAAAAAATTTCAATATTGTGTTCCCATTATATGTGTTCCCTATAGGGCACTATTTTGTTAAAGACTGTATAAATTCACATGAAGACACATTCCTTTCAGTTCCTCAGCTTTTCTGTGAATACACAGCCATAGTGGAAAGCCCTTTCACATCCACTCTACTGCTGTTAAAAGGGAATCTTCCTTCACCTTTCATCCATTTGTCCAGTACCAGGTCAAGCATTTAAAACACATAAATCAAAGACATGGAGGGATGAACAACCTAATATTAAAAAGAGAGTCTTTTAAAAGATCCTATGCAGATCTGAAACTGGTCTTAGAAGAAATCTGAACAATACTTTTCCTTTACAGATGCAATTTTGATTTTTTTTTTTTTTAAATTCAGGATGACAGATTTTCAGTCTTCTGAACGTACGTTAAAAATCTAAGTTTCAAAGATTTTCTTTGTGAATGTAGGGAGAGTAGTTCTTCAGGTTTTATTACTCCCTGCGTTCTGTTTTAATTGACCAGTTGTTGAATGGGAGAAAATAATTTTTTGACAGCAAATAAGCTCTTCATTTTGCTTCTTTCTCTCTTTACATGAAAGAAAGTGACAAGAAAATTTTTACTTTCAGAGAGGATTTTTTTTTTCTAAGTATAAGGAAGCCAGTAGCTATCCCATGTGTTTGGAAATTGAAACTGTTACCTTAGAGAACAGATAGCTTCATTAAACATATGGGGAAAAGGTAAAGAACAGGATAACCAAGAAGTGAACACATTTACTGTAATAAGCAGGAGCTACAGCAGCACATCAATTAGTGAGGCCTTTCCAAATGTTTTGTAGTAGACATAACTTTTAGTATGGGATTCAAAGAAGAGTAATGCACTGTTATCTTGCATTGCCATGCAAAAATGAGGGTATGGGATAAAACGAAAAATTTAAATAGTAGGACATAAAGACTGGCATCACTGGTGCCACGATGATAAGGTGGTGGCTTTATGGCTTGTTCGAGCTAATAGTTCAGAAAATAGAATTATGTTGGATTTCAGTTACACTCTTTTTGAAAATGACAGAAAGGTAATTTTTGCCTGAAGCAATTTTGTTATGTCTTTACTATATCACTTGTGTATGACCATACTAAACATAAACATATGCATAGGACTACAAAATTAAAAAATCTCCTTCTATGACAACACATTTCATGTAATTCCTTCCATAGATATATAAAATGCCATTTTAAAAGGAGTCAGGTAATTTTGGCCCTTCTAGTATCGGAAAACTTTTCAAAACTTCATTGTTCTAGTGCTTATGAATCATTCTCCAAATTGCCAGATGCATTCACAGTCATGTTTCATCTTCCATTAATATTCTATCATAACTTAGATAACTCTTGTGCTTCCATGGTATTTTTAGAGATCAGAGTCACAATCCATGCTACCTTAATTTTGCTGAACCAAACCAACAGATTCTAGATGCCTCTACCTATGCTTATAGTTACTCTTTTCTAAAGCTGTGTCTATCTAGAGTCACCTTTCTCTAGGCAAGGTGGCCCACACTGTAGGCAACCAAAACGGTCTCAGCAGTGCCTGGTAATGCTATTTGTTTCCACTGGAATTGAACACAGATATTTCTCTGCAATTCATTTAGCCCCTCTGACACAGTAGGCTGCTGTAGAGGTGACCTTCCAGTTGGTGTTTATAACCTACTTGAAACTGTTTGGCTTCTTAACCTTCAAGTTAGTTGAAGTTACTGGTAGCGACAGCTGCTCATTCACTTTCCTTACATCTGGCCCTGAGTATATTTTTTTTTCCTGTAGCATGTAGGTTTAAAGGACAAGATTTAGTGAGTGATGACATTCAACTCTAAAGCTTTTGCTCATAAAGAAGATATTTAAAGTATTTTACAGGCTACACATCTAAAACAGCCACTTCTTGACATATCTGTCCTCAAGCAATGGTCCAACCTGGTGAACGTGTCCTGTCATTCTAACAGATGGCTGCTGGTTTAGACAGCTGAGGAACATGAATTCACATCTGAGTGATGTGAATTCATTCATTTGGCTGTTAAGTGAATGATACCCAGCCAAAAAAACCCAACAGTTGTATTATTTGAGGCTTTGTGCCCTTAAGGAATGGAGAAGTTTTAATCTGTTTGTATCATTAGAAAAGCATCCATATTATGCATTTGTTGATCTAGTCTTCTAAATGTGTTCATGAGCTGGAATATGTAATGAAAAGTAGATTCATTAATGATTATTCTTTAACATCAGAACACATTAATTAAATCTCTTAGAATTCAGTTTTTCATGCCTGCAGTAAAATTGACAAAATGGAGGATAATATGAAATGTTTCTGTTGAACTCAATCCAACACCAAACAGATAAGTAGTTGCATAGAATTTAGGATTTCAGTGTGCATTAAATATATCTATGCTCTGCACTGACTGTGGCAGAAAAATGCATGGGATTTGCAACCTCAGTTACATACTGACAGTCTCCAGCCATAATTATGGCCTTAGGTTCAAGAACATCTGTTCTATGTGCTATATAATGTGCATGAAGTTTAAAGACCTGTTGTAATATTTCTCTTAAGAAAGTCTGAGTCTTCTTTTTGTAAGAAGTAAAAGCGTATGACTGCATATTTGTTTACCCCACTGAAAGAAAATCCACCGATTTCAAAGTCGTGGAATGGCTTGGGTACAGAATGTTGAGGCATGACAAATTCTTTGTGTTTTAATCCACAAAAATGATCTCTGTGTCATTCCTTTTGGCAGCTACACAAGACAGGAGTGAAGTATTTATGTCAGTATGCCTATATGAAGTCAAATAACTAAAAATTATAGAACTTTATGGAAAGTTATACAAACATCTGGCTTTTCTCTGTTCTCCATAAAAAATATCTAGGCAAGGTCTCAAAAGATAAGGAATCATTTCATGACTGTTCCACACATTCAGCTCTACTTTTTATTGTTAAACAAAGTAATACTTCTTACTTCCCTGGGATAAATCATTACTGATGTTTGCCAGTATATATATATAGTCTACTGTTGAGCACCACAGCTTTCCTAAATGTCTAGGGGTTTTTTTATTTTGTTTTGTTTTGAGATTTGTACTTCAGTGTATCTTAGCTAGTGTTTTATGTTTCAGTATTCTTTCCTGCCTCTAACATTTGGCTTCAAGTTTCTCTGGTGTT
The DNA here is from genome assembly GCA_036023395.1 of Myiotriccus ornatus. Taxonomy (NCBI): domain Eukaryota; kingdom Metazoa; phylum Chordata; class Aves; order Passeriformes; family Tyrannidae; genus Myiotriccus; species Myiotriccus ornatus. The sequence goes on from JAYRBT010000139.1 coordinate 41,943,756, forward strand.
CTGTATATGCCAAATTATTTTTATGATACGGGTCAAGTAATAACAGCATTGTGAAAGATAAGGATCTGTTTGCTACACCCTACTGATTACCTCAAAACTAAGAATAATTGTAGGCCATTGGGGTCAGAAAACAAAGTTTCTAAAATATTTATAATGTGATATGTTCTTTCTGACCTAGATAAAAGAAATACACAGACTAAAGAGGAGTCTGGTCTTTACTATTGGTCAACTCAAGGATGAATTACTGAAAATGAACTTCAGAGTGCC
>JAYRBT010000139.1:41944122-41960787 GCA_036023395.1 Myiotriccus ornatus
ACTTCAGTGTATCTTAGCTAGTGTTTTATGTTTCAGTATTCTTTCCTGCCTCTAACATTTGGCTTCAAGTTTCTCTGAAGTGTTCTGTATATGCCAAATTATTTTTATGATACGGGTCAAGTAATAACAGCATTGTGAAAGATAAGGGTCTGTTTGCTACACCCTACTGATTACCTCAAAACTAAGAATAATTGTAGGCCATCGGGGTCAGAAAACAAAGTTTCTAAAATATTTATAATGTGATATGTTCTTTCTGACCTAGATAAAAGAAATGCACAGACTAAAGAGGAGTCTGGTCTTTACTATTGGTCAACTCAAGGATGAATTACTGAAAATGAACTTCAGAGTGCCAGAGTAGTGTGGGGACTTGACTTCAGACAGATCTTTTAAGAAAAGAATCAAGGAAATTAAAGCTTTAGAGCTAAGTTTAGGGTGAGAGCTTCTACTGATCCTAAAATTTGAAAACCTTTAGACCCTTATGGAAGTAATTTTGTAAACCAGTAGTAAAATCAGCTTTTTTATATTTCTCTCTGTAAACTCATCGTATCTTTGGATTTTTATCTGCAGTACAAAATCTAGCTTTAGAGGTTGGTTAATTAGCACGGGGAAGAAAAAGGAAGCAGGCTAGAATTTCACTTCCAAGCACCATATGTTAATAAGTTCACCACCCTAACCAAAAGAGTCAGAACAGTTCAAAGACTGAAGAGTCAGAAAGCTCAAGACCAGAATAACTGGACAAAAGTTGCTCTGTCACACTTGAGAACTCTGAAACAATTTCCTGTTCTTTAACAAAACCAGACAGTACTATTGAAGTCCTTCACTGCTGTCAGTTTTAAATCCTTTATTGCTTCTAGGGATAGACTCCATAACATGTATGTGATCCCCAAGGATTAAAGAATAAAAGAAAGTCATCCTGAACTGAGAGTTCACAGCTGGAGGAGCAAACCATTATCCCAGATTTGATTATTCAGACAGTATAGTTCAAGGACATAGTGAAAAGAGTCCACAGAAACACAGTGACCTAAGAATTGTTTTGCCTACATGGAGGTAAACATACCTGAATGACAGTAGACAAAATATCTTTTTTCTTATTGCTGTATAGTTGGCCAGTGACAGCTGCATCTGCTTTACATACTTCTCTGTGCTTCCCCAGAAGACTGTAAATCACAACAATAATAAGGATGAAGTACATTCAGTCCCTCTACAAAATAAATGCAAAAAGAAAATAAATAGAAAAAATAATTCCCTCATACCTATAGGGTATGCTTTCAAAGGTCTGCAGGCTGCAAGAGATTCATTCAGTGGATCATTTATTCTTGTGTTAGAAAGGTTGTTTGGCAGATGGCATACCTATGGTAAACACAGAGCAATAATTGCTTGCAGCAGAAGTATTGGCACTTGGTAAATAAGTTTCTGATCCATAGATCTGATTATTTCTCAGTGGCTGTTCTTAGGCTATGGAACAAGCCTGCTACTCTTCTTCTGTGCTTTTTAATACGTCTTCCAATCTCTGTGGAGAGTAACTACTTCAATCCTAATAAGCAAAAGAACAAAGATGTTGAGTCTCTTCTGAAATAAGAAATGAAACAACTAATGAAAGCATAGAATCATAGAATTATGGAATATCCTGAGGTGGAAGTAACCCACAAGGATCATCAAAGTCCAACTCCTGGCCCTGCAACGGACAGCCCCAAGAATCCCACCATGTGCCTGAGGGCGCTGTCCAAATGCTTCTTGAACTCTGGTAGGCTTGGTGCCATGACTGCTTGCCTTGGAAAGTGCCTATGCACTAGATAAATAATTTAAAACAGAGGAAGTATTTGTGAATGTAGAGTAGATGGTGCTAAGCTCACTGAGCTTGATATCAAGGCACACGAGTAGGCACATGCAATTGCCTAATAGAGTGGGATGAAAGCACATTAAATTAAGAAGTGAAAGGGAAAATGAACATACAGAAAGATGAATATTCATGTAAGATCCTATACTGTTGAAATCCCTACCTTGCCAAACACAGTACTGACTTCCTTCAATCCAAATATAATAAAAATATTTGTTCAAAATTTTCATCAGGAAGATGGATCATTCTAGACACATAGCCAATGCTGAAATAAACCATCAGGTTTTAGGTGGTTGGTAGAGGTACAAATTGCAACACCAGAATACTCTCTGAACAGCAAGGTCAGAAACCAGAAAAATCTGTGTCTGTCTGGGGGAGTCAGTCCTTAGAAAGTAGAAGATTTCCTAGCAAAGAACTCAGAGCAACTAGGTATTTGCAGGGCTGTGAGTTGTTCGTCAGTCATTTTAGAGAGAAAACAAGATGAACCAGGACTCTGAAAAGTCAGTTTATGCATATTTCCTACATCCAGGAAGAAGGGAGACAAAGATGGAGTGGGTGTTCCTTAGGGGCTTATAGTAAACTACTCACAAAGGAAGCTGATACGGGATATGTATGTACGTAGGTATGTGTATGTACGTTGGCCTTTGGTTTATCAGACTCTGTACTGTTCTGAGTCTGTCTAAAGAGAAATGGGCCTAATTCTGAATGAGTTTCAGAGTGTTTCAAAACCAAATACTCATCTATTTAGTTCAAACGTGTTTTCTGGAAGAGATGAGTTGTTAAGATCCAAAAAGAGTATGTTTAAGCTTGTGGGAAGTTCTACATTGAATTGTGAAAGAATAACAGAAAGACAGCACTCAAAAATGTGTTGAAAAAAACAGATTAAAAGTAGTGTTTCAACTCAGTCATAGAGGAAACACTACACTATGAAATCTGCATTGACAGCGACAAAGCTGGTTCTCCAGAAAAACAACCTACTTGCTGAAGTGTGCAGTTTTAGGTTTGGTAAAATTGCTAAATAATTCCAAGGAACAGAAAGGATACCATTTAGGAAAATAGAATAAAAATATCTGTTGCTGACACTTTCAAAAGAAAGTGTCTTATGTTTTATTTGAACCTTAATCCCTTTTTTAATTTTAAAATCAGTTATTCACATAACTCGATAGCACAGAAACATAGCACCTCTTCTGTAAGACTAGTTTTTCATCTGTCTGTTTCTCAAAAATATCAGAGCTCACACTATCCTGAACAATCATTTCTACCTCTCAGGTCTTTGTGCAGTTTGAAGTCAAATAGAGTCACTGTACCAACCACGAAGCATGAATATAACTCATGTTTTGAGTTTGGAAACACGGTTACAAAGTATTAATACACCACATAATATCTGTTTTACAGTCAACACTGAGTTGACTAGAAAATTAGGACAGTATTTTCAATATGCATTGTGTATGTAATTATATTGCATTATAAACTGCAATATTTCAGAAACAATATGAAATTAAAAAAGGATGCTCTCACAGAATAATAAGTTTCAGGGTAAGATATGAAGAAAGCCCAGTAATTACTTTTAAAGTTGTAAGCATTAATTCTGTTTTAATTCTTCATTAAAATTATTCCACTGCAAGTGTTTAATGGAAACATAATTTTCTTGTCCCGTAGCTGTTGGTGAAGTAGCACAGTAGTTTCTCAATGGTCATTTTTATAAAGTGTTTGACAGACTTTCCATGGGAATTTACTGCTTTATTTCTGCAAGGTATTTCTCTATCTTTTCTCTTCAGCACTCACAACCATGACAACCCTCCTACCAGTAATCACCCTGGATGGTTAGAATAAATTCTGTCTTTTTATCTAAAAGTTATCTGCTTTTCTCTTTTTTTACCACATAACCTCAAAATGACTATATCAAGAAGTTCCAACTAGCAGTGCCATAGTTCTCAGAAAATTTCTTCATTCATCATGGTTTTTACAGAGGAGGGAAACCCTTTAATTAGCATTATAGTCAAAAAGCATTTGCTAATTGCAAAATGCTCTCTTCTCACATGACTCAGCTATTTGATGTTGCTGGTTAAGTGTTTGGGAAGAATACTCAGCCAAACACCCTGAAAAGCAGCATGTGGTCACATGGTAATTAAATGACATACAATTGCATTACATGGCATTTTGTGTCATTACTTTTTTTTTTATCAGCTCTCAGGCAATCCGAATAGACTGTGTGATAGTTTCTCATATGCTTCTACAAAAATCCAGTGGGGTGGACACAAATATTTAGGCTAGAACAATTACATTACCTCAGAGTTCAAGTTGAAAAGGGTTAATTTTGCAGTGGAGTGACCCCTCATGCAATTTGTTCTGCTGACTTTATGAAAAAAACAATAAAAAATCTGGGGTAGACCTCGTATCGATTCTTGTCTTACTGGTGAAGATGCTGTAACTCTATGCTACATACAACACATACTGTCATCACAGCTGTCTAAGCCCTAAGGTGTGCACTTGTTAACCCTGAATGAGAAGATGAATCAAATTCTGCGGTTTCAGTGCTTCAGGGAACACAGTGAAATGTGTGATTAAAAAAGCTCTCGGAAGTAAATATTTAATTTCTTTTGCCAGATGTACATATGTTAAATAGATATTAAGAGCTCTGGATATTTACATTGATATCTAATAGTATTAAATTAGCTTTACTATAGTTTGATATAATATAATGTGAACTAATGTAATCAAAATGTAATCAAAATGAGCCAATTTTCTAAATCTTTTCTATTAAGTCAATATTTACTGAAATGTTGAGGTATGATGTTTTTGCATCAGTAAGTGAAGATGACTATTTTATTATGTCCAAGACAAACAAGATCAAGTACAAGTGCTCGGTTGAAACATTGCATCTAGAACCTTACCTGATAAGGCAACTCTTGAATTAACAAATTGTGGTCATTTTCTGCAATTAAAAATGTTCAGCTAACTAAAATGTGAGCTGCCCCTCTTGACTGTGTTCTGGAAGAGTCAGTACTGGGGAATGTAGACTAGATTTGGACAACATGCTTTTGTAACTCAATATGCCTTTAATTTCCTATTGACTGTCTCTGTTGCTCTCAATCTCCTATGTCAGTCAAAAAGTAATTGCACAAATACAGACTTCAGTGGTAGTTAAATTGATTAAATTTGTCTTTCAAAGCTTAGCAACAACTGAAATTCCTTTGTCATGGGCCTACAATTTAAATTAGTTACTTGACAATTCTGCCTGTTGTATAGGGATTGAATTTATCCAACTGTTTGACTCAGGACTGCACAGATTATTTAAATTTTGATCTTAATTTATCTTCCTGCTTAAATTTTGTTCATGAAGCAAGTATTCTATATTTGATATGAATGATCCTGGTTTTGAAAATCTTTACCAATCACACAAGATTTCCAGCTATTTGGCTTGTGGAGGTGTACCAGCTGTTCAAATAGAAAATAACTCCACTCCTTCCTGATTTTACTTCTCCCTTGATTCCTTTATATTTTTAATCCATAACTATAACATGATATGTTAGGACTCTGGGGAAAAAAAATAATCCCACTAAAAAGAATGAAAGGTTTAGCGGAATAAGAGATCTCCTCTATGAAGATATTAAATAAATATAACAACCAGGACATTTTCATAATCCAGCTAAGACTGTTTTTGAGCTCCTGAACCATTATAGTCACTTTTATTTTATTCCACATGAGTTATCTTACTGTGATTTAAATTTTCTCAGTTTTCTCAGTAGATGTCCCCTTGGACTGAAATTCAGATCTACAAAATTCTTTCACTTATTGTGTAATCATTTTTTTCTTTCAATCAGTTCTAATTTAATTCTGTTGATTCTCCTTTCTGAGCTAGACTGAAATTTCCAAAGTGGTATTACACTTTGTTTTGTCATTTCATACTAAAAATAAATGTCCTTGCATATTCACCACACTGTTTGAGTATTTTCTTTATGTCATTTTTTGTTAAAAAAGTAGAATAGTATCTGATAATTTATTAAATGCACGTTGGAATTTTATAAAACCTATTTTTCATTTTGGAACAACTGGCAACAGTTCTTGTGAACCCACATTAGTCAGTATAGATGCTAATAGATCATTTTAATTTTTAAACTCTTCTTAGGCTGTAGCAATATCAACAAGTAGTGTTTTGGGCTGAAAGTTATGAAACAGGTTTGTCAAAGAAACAAGAAAGCTTTTTTAAAAATAAAACTACTAAACAACTTGAAAAGTATTGTGCAAGTGATGAAGGGCAAAAAGTGCAGTCCTTATGTTATTTTTGTTATGTTTCAACATTTTTGAGACATAGAATGAATGGCTTTGATCTTTTCGAACAAATGATGTTGCTCAGGCCTTTTGCTGTTGAGTGATCTTACAGGGGCTATGGTTAGGAGACAAACATTTGCAGTTCTAAAGTTATCATATGATTTTTTGGTTCTTGGGTGAAGCCAATACCATAAACAGAAACAAAGAACAGGTGTGAATACACTCTACTTGCTACATACAGTTTATAAAATTTCACAGCAGTAGTATTATATGACAGTGACTCCACCAAAGTGTGAAATAGAGGTACACGTAAAGACAGCAGGAAGGTATTCCAAATCTCCAGTGGAACTTCATGAGTAATTTATGTAAGAGCTAAATTGGTTGATGTAATTTAGGAAAGTGGGTCTCATCCATTCATAGACAGTAACCACTGCTGACAAAAATGTCATACGGCTTTTTAGTGCACAGGAATTTAGACTATTAAAGTTTGTAGATTAAGTGTTCTGTAGGTTTTTGTATAATAGATCATAATAGCTGCTTTTGAAGGAAAAAAATTAGTATCTGGGGTAGCCCCCTCAGCACTGGAACCCAGCAGTGGGCTCTGGGGGGGCTGCAGCCAGGTGGTGTCAGGAGCTGGGCAGACAGTTTCCAAGGCCCCTGTGGGGGTTGCCTTCCCACTGTGTTTTATGCCCAACAGTATGTCAGTCATCACTGGCCTAAACCTCACTCAGTGTTGCCAAACTGCACTGCTTGTTCTATGACCGTGAGATAGCTCAGTTGCTCAGAGCATGGTGCCAATAACACCAAGGTTCGGGTTTGATTCCTGGATGGGCTATTCACTTAAGAGCTGGAATTGATAATCATTGAGGGTTCCTTCCAACTCAGAATATTTTGGGTAAATGCATGATGTTTTGAAGGGAAAGAGAATTTTTTTGTCGCATAATGTGGAGCAACCTAAAATCATAACTTCAGACAAGTCTGCTAATATATTCCAGCTAAGATAGTTATTGCATTTTCTAGATAAAATGAAGAAGCTCTTCATTTGCAAAGACTGAAGAAGTTCAATCTTTTCTTGTTTCTTTGTTAATGCAGTCTTGAATGTCTTGCTATTTACCCTTAATACTTCAGAAATAAATAAAGTAACACAATAGTTATTAAAGCATGAGGTTTATTTTAAAATTATATTTGGTTTCATGTCTGGTTTCTGTCAACCTAAGCCTCTTCTACTGCCAGAAACACAGTCCAGCCTTACTACCCTTATGTGGATATTCTTGCCAGCTACTTGTCCTGGCATTCCGGTTCCTGTGGCTGCACTGCCAGCTGCAGTTTTGCACAGAAAAACTAGCAGTAAAACAAAACTGTTTTCAGACAGCTGTGCTTATAATCCTGATGACTAAGTTGTGAAAAAGTGCTGGCAAAGAAAACATCAAGGATCTTTCATGAGGAGAGTGACAAGTGAGAAACTGCCTCTTTGGCAATTACTTCAATTAAAACTGGTTACTTTAATTTTAAAATCATATTTGTGGACTACTTTTCAGGGTTTTCTCCCCTCCCCCTTCTCCCCCAATTCCCCCCAAGGGCTATCTTGAAAGGTAAACTTAGTGGAGGCAAAGGTACAGTGCAGACAAGGCTTAAATAAATAAACAAATACAATTTATAATGAAGATTACATATCAGGCCCTAAATTTTGTAAAGCATTAGCATAGGTATTTAAGTCCACCTATACTCTATAAAATATACATGCAGTTTGCATTTGGTGTTTATTTACATCTCCTTATCAGAGTAGGTATCAAAAGAGCTTATGGGGGTTTCAGAACTGGGACACCTTCTGGAACGACAATTAAATGACTCTTTTGTGTGTGCCCTTGAGCCTGATTGTTCTATGATTACTTTTAGAATAGCAAGTTGCAATTGTCCCCTGTAGAGGGCTCCTACTGGCATAATGCTAACTCCTCAGCTGGCTTTAGACAGGTCTGTTTCAGTCAATGTTTTCCAAGCCATTACAAAAATCTTAAACAGGAGATAAATTTTTTTTCCAGTAAGTACTGGAGCCACTAGGAATTTTGATACTAATTTCAGTAGAATGAAGATGCATTTTTTACTATCTAGAAGACATTATACTGGTAGTTAATGCTTAGGCAACAGAGACATTCTAGCTATTCTTTTGCTTCCAGTACAAAATTATGCCTTTATTAGCTTAGTCAGGTACTTCTGAAGAATAGAGCCAAGGAAATCTGAACAAAAGTAATAAAGAGTGAGCAGAAGCAAAAAAAAGATGGTTTCTGAAATAGAGTATTGGGGGTGTGAGCATAAGCATACAAACACAAGCACCATCTCTCATATAGTCTGGGCTCTGCAGAAGGCAGGTTTACCTTAGAAGGGAAAGACTATTGGTATGAAGCTACAGACTGGAGGAAAATAAAAAAAATCACAATTTGTAGTAAGTGTCTGCTAAATTTTCCTCCTAGGCTTTTCCTTGTGCTTCTATTAGTTTTTCAAGCTATTCCATGGTGGAGTATCTAATTTCATGTCTCTATCAGTCAACTGTCACTTGTAAAAATGCTGCCTTGAGTCAAATCCTGCAATTTCATTCAGAAAATGCTTCCCAAACAACAAAATGACCATAGTTTTGATGGAAGAGATAGTATAAGATGCAGCACCTTGGTTTATAATCTTCAATCTAATTTGTTTTTTCCCTAGACATCAGACTAGATTTTTATCATTATTTGCAATTAACAGTATTTTGTTGGAAAGGGGTTATATTTACAACTCAAAAGCACCAAATCCTTAGTAGTACAGTCCTGTTCTTAACAACTGAGATCATTACAAAAGACTGACTGTAGCAGTACTTCCATTTGGGTATATTTGCTTTTCATTCTTTCTTTCTTTGAAGTGTTGAAATTAGTTTTTCTACCTCATTAATAAAAAACAACACTTCCTTAATTTGCTCTAGGCAAACTGAGCTATATGAAATAGTAATAACATGACCTAAGAATGGCAGTCTAATAAGATGTCTTCAGTCAAGTTTGAAGTATGCCTCAAGTAAAGTAAGAATGTGAAGGCAATAATCAGCACACCTCAATAGGAACTTGATTTCTATTAAAGATTCTCTATATTCAGCCTTTATTCGCCACTGAAGTTGGTTTAATTATTTTTTACCATTTTTGCACAGTTTACAGCTGCTGCTCTAGCTATTACAAAAAGCAATTAACTGCTTTCTTTGCTATTTAGGAACTTTAAAATGATGGGAAAAATGGGTATCAAGCATCCTGTTACTTGTTTCATAGAGAAAAACTTGCTGCCATATAGGTCACTCTGGCTGTGCAACTGCAACACACCATCGTGCAGAGGATTTAAATTAAGATCTTAATTTCCAACTGGTAGGTACAGAAGAAAACACAGATACAAAAAAAGAGAAGCAAATGGAAGTAAGGAGGGTCTAATGTTCAGTGATATTTAAAACCAACCCCCCCAAAAAATATTAAATCACTAATCTGATTTTGACTGAAAAGTTATGGAGTAAAAGATGCAAGAAAGTAGAAATTCAAAAGATTATAAAAACTGGAGAACTATTTTCTATATTCCTTCACTTTAGACTGAGAAGAGAGAACAACATCCTGGGCAATAGGTTCCTAACATACTTTTAGACAGAGACTACATTGTGTCATTGTTTATATTGTCTTTAGAAAGGCCGTACACACAAACTTGCCATAATAAAATATTAATGATGTTTCTCGATGCTATTTTTAAGGCTACTTTCATCTCTTATTAGAGGCAGAAGTGGGTTGCACAAGAGCAGATATAGAAGTTTTTCATATCAGAGCAGATGTTTATACATTGTTTGCTGCTAAGGCAAGTTAATACATGGGAGATAACCAAAGCTATGCTCCTAAAATTTAAATCTGCTCTGATTGCTAACCTGAGACACAGTTTTTCAGTTCTGCTTCAAGAAATATAACAAATACAAATTGAAGTAGATAGTAATTACTATCAGTAGACTGAGTTTGTTCTCTGAGCAAAGTACTAAATGTTCTGCTGATACTTTATTGTAAGCACTAAAGAAGTTATTTCCACCTGAAGTTATTTCCAAAGGAAACTACAGAATACTTATTTAAAGATGTCATTGCTATAAAAACTTCAGTGTTTGAAACCTTGACTCTTTCTATTTTTAATTTTCCTGCAAGTATTCTAATACTCAACAAGTTCACAGCTACGGAGCTTCTCTAGGAATAAGAGTGGGATTCCCCTAGTAATGCAGGAAGATGGGATAGCTCATAACATGAGTCAGGTACTACATTCACTTCCCATCATGTGAGAAGATTCTATTTCCTAAGTGGAACCATATTATTAGGATGGCTTTGCATAGCAAGACCTCAAAATATAGGGATAGACTAGGGAACAGGATGCACCACACATAAATACATGGACACACTTTCACAGACACAAAGTATCCTTTATAGAATATAATATTCTCCCTCAAATAACATACAATTTCAAAACCTTTAGGAAAGGTTAACCTTTGTGTGTACATAGTTCAGCTAGCTGAGATTAAAGTTCAGAAGATAGCAGAACCTCTTCTAACTATTGAAACAATATGCTCAGAAATAACGATAATCTGGATTTCTGTTTGCATGCCATGTTCTTCAGAAATACACCCTGAGAAGCCATTTGTGGAGTCACCAGCTCAATAAACACCCAAAGAACCTCCTTTAGCTGAAATGAGTACTAATAAGTATTCTAAGGCAATGATACACCACAAACAGAGACACTCATTTATGGTTAATACCGTAGAACAGCCCAGGTTCTCAGGGACCTCAAAAGATCATCTGGTCAAATCTTAATGGAAAAGGGAGCCTAGATGAGTTTGTTTAGCACCCTGTCCAGTCATCTCTTATGGGGACTCCACCATATCCCCGGGGAGCCTGTTCCAGTGATCGGTTCTTCTCACTGTGAAAAATTCCTTTTTTATATCAAGAGGAAAACTCTCACAATGCAAGTTTCACCTGTTGCCCCTTGTTCTCTCCATGCAGCAACTTGTAAAAAAAGAGCCTCTCTCTGTAGTCACCTTTTAGGTACTGAAAAACTGTGATGAGGTGCCTCTCGCTGAGCCTTCTCATCTCCAGGGTGAAAAGACCTAATTCCTTCAGTCTTTCCTCACAGCCCAGGTTCTCCAGTCCTTTGATCATCTTTGTGGTTCTGCTTTGGACCCTCTAAAGTCTGTCCGATATTTAAAACATCTCTTTGTTTTGACAACTTGTTACATAAAAAGTGTATGATGAGTAGGCAAACGCAAGCTTATTTATGACTTCCTCAAATAAAGTGTTCTTTATCCCTATGGGTTAATTTTCACTTACAATAGTATCAAGATTATTCTACAAACTTTGCCTTTTAACTCTTACACCAAAGTGAAAGTGTCCCATCTGTTAGGAGCCAAGGCAAGCCCAGCTGGAGACTAGTGTTGATAGGTTTTTAGTCAACTAAGAAAGTCTCTCTGTTGCCAGTAGATGCACTATCTGCACAAGAAGGGGCTAACAGTGTCAGGAGAATGGTACAACAGGTGTTGTGCTGCCAAAAGAGAAGAAGGGAGGGAAATTTAGTAAGTACATTATAACTAATGGAAGAACTTATCGTGGGAATGAAATTTGAACATCCTGATCAGGACACATGTGAAAATTAATACACATTTACTTTCAATACTGTAGAGAAAAAAAATCTGAAACCATCCAGATTTTGTGCTGTGGTAGGGAATATGGTACCATCTCATAACAGCAACAGGACTTAATGATCCATCAAAGGGAATTTGTTATAGCTTTTCAGGCTACAAACCTGAATGAGACTGTCACTGAGCTTGAGTTCATTCTTTATGAGACAAAATTAGCACTGGTGTTTCCAGACAGCAGCTGCTCTGACATAGATATATCCAGGGTTACAACTTCAAAACACATTTCACTATCAGATAATGGATACAGCTGCAGGCAATAGACAACAGGCAATTTTTTAAAGAGCACTTTTCTCATAGGAAAATTTGTCACTTCAGGAAAAAAATGTACAAGATCTGGGTGAATGCTTCTTACCTACTTCGACTTTTCAAAATGTTATCTGCAGTAACTCCTATACAAATGGAAAGCTTCAGTATGTAAAAAAAGTTTTTAAGCTGTTGAAGCATATTTTTTAAGTCAACATACACTTTTGGCTGAGAAGAGGAAGATTAACTGTTGAAAGTTTTGAAACTTGGACTTTTCATCCCAATTGAGAATAATGTTCTTCTAAATATCAACAGTTTTCCAGTGATGAAAAATTATTTTTATACCTTTTAAATATGAAAAAGAATAATGAGGTTGACAGATTTTGTAAACAAGTCTTTCAATAGTAGTAACCACTAAAGCTGGTCATCTCTGAATAATTAGATTCTTTGGGACTCATTCCACCACTCATTATCAAGTAAAGAATTAGATTATCTTTATGCCCCAAAAGTTGCAGGGAACGATGTTATGCAATTTTTTCATGGAAACTAATCAAAAGTTAATAGTAAAATAATAGTATCAATGTGCTGATACTTTCTTAATGAGTGTCCCAAAATACTTTCAGTGTTATAAAATCTTACAGTACCAAGAAAAGAGACGAAAACATTCCAGTAGAATGTTTGAGTCATTTTGATTAGCCAAGTGCAGAAGAGCTTCCGAGAAACTTTGAAGGGACCCCTTGAGGAAAGAGAATAGAGATGAAGACAGAATATATTGATAAACACATACTGAAGAGATAGTGAATGGATTTATTCTTTCACTTTATAGGGTTATACTTTTATGGTATTAATTTAGTAAAGGGCTTGGGTATCACTGCAGGCAGCTCAGTGAAAACTACAGCTCAGTGACCAGTTTCAGTGAAAGTAATAATCAGGTGACATGAACACAGGATCTAGAATGTTATTATGCCTTCAGAACATTGGAGACGACAGGGGTCTGCTCTCCCTCCCTCACAGGAGAACTTGAATTTGGATTAGAGATTCAGAGAGGGCTAGTGAGAAAGAGCAAGGGCACAGAGCAATTTCCCATTAAGAGAGACAAACTACTCGATTTGTTTACCTCAAAGAAGGGATAAATGAAAGGGTGTGTGCTCAAAGTAGTTAACGTTTTACACACATTCACTAGCAAAAGAATTAAAATGACAAAATCAACCACTTGGATGTTGGAAAATGCCAAAACCAATAATACTTTAACATATGTGCCCCAAAGGAGAGAGAAATAGTACTAAGAAAAACGGTTTGTACAAATTTGCTTAGTTGCTTTCACAGAGGTAAAAGATTTCATTCTTTAAAATTATGGAGGCTTTCAGGTCAATTTCTGCAATTTAGAATCTTTATGATATTTACATTAGGAGAGCTCTTTCTAATGATTTTTTTTTTTCACTTACACAGACTTATGTTGTATAATTAATGAATGGAATATAACCTGTCACACAAACATGCACCTCAAAAAACTTCTTGGTTTTTTTCAAGACACTAGCAGATGGGAATATTTAAAATCAGATGTACCTCTAGACAATATTAAAAATGGAAACACTTATTGTCAAAACATTTGCCCATAAAACAGTTTTCTTAGGCTTTTTTTAACCTTTCTTTTTTTTCATCTCCTGATTGAATAGCAGCAATTTTAATGATTACAAAAAAATTGTGATATTCCTTCAAAATTGCAGCAATATTTTCTTATTTGTATATTATACGTAGTGTTATACAAATACAGGGATGATACATAAAGCATAAGATTTTTTTTCATGAGATAAGCCATATCTAAGTCATAAAAATAGTTTACTAGCATGTTAACCAGGGAAAGTAGTTCAGTCCTGATTTGTAGCTAAAGCTAGTAAGAGATGCAAACGTTAAGGCAGATTTACAGCTTCTATCATATGGTCAATTCTGAACTGGCAATGACTATTCCTTACTTCAGATCTTTCAAATGAAAACAATCTATTTCCTATTGGATGGCTCCAATATTTTTAAAAAGCATTCTAAAATGCAATGTGTAGAAGTTTCTGATTGCTAGGTTAAGGAGAAAACATTTAGAGTGAATTTTCTCAAGAAAATAAACATGAACTATATGATGGGGATAAATGGCGCTAAAGATGATGTGAATTCGCTAGAAAGCGCTCATGTCGTACTAACCTCAAAGGTTTCTTTAATAGTTTTTTTCAGCAAGGAAATACAACAGATCTCATCTTCCAGATAGTAGAATTTGTAAAATTTTCTCTCCAAAAAGGGAAGGCAACCTCTCCTGAAGGGAACAAACTCAAAAAATCTTCTGAAAAGATTATTTTGACAAAATTAGAAGGGAGATATTAAAGTGTATTCAATTTTAGAAGATATTGCTCATCCAGAGTAGGAGCAAAATATCAGAGAGAGAGAGAAAAATCACTGTTGGTAGGGGCAAGAGTAATAAAAAAGAATAAAATTAAATCATGTGAAGAGTGCAGGATCACTTTATCATTCTAAAATTAAAATTAATATTTAGAAACGACATGACAGAAATGAAATTTAGGCTTGGAAATCCTAGAATGACACTTTTCTTTCAGGTTGTTTGTGACTTGAAATGCAGATTTTAGTGGGGTTATTTTTAAATCTAAAAGTATCTGAATTTCCCTCTTTCACTTTGTTATATTTGATTCCAACATCTTCAGAAAAATAAGGCATGAAACATTTCTTGATGTGATACAAATCATTGCGGTCAATTTTGATTTAAACTCTATTTAGCAAATTGGGAAACAGTGGTGGCGAAGGAGAGGGGAGAAGTGACAAAACCTAAAACATACTGGCAGCAGTAGGAATACGTGTTGAACGTGTAAGGCACACAAACTAAGAATCTCAGTTATATCAAATATCTGCTAGACAAGCCAGTTTTGGAAAAGCAGATGAGGTTGCATCTGACTAAAATGGCTTTAGTAGGTATGTTACCAAAACCTAGGATAATCAATGTATAATATAAAATAATATATAGGTAATTAACTGAGGCAATAAGGACAGTTTTTATAATAGAAATTGTTTATATTCTCAGTAGCAGAATTGTTCTCTATGATAGAGAGGCTTCGAGGGCACTATTATATCAATCATATCATATTTTATATTAATTATATTATATTATAATTATATAATATTATTATATTGTTATTATATCATGTTATATTTTATTATTAATCAATTACACTACATTATTATATAGTATTGTATTATGTCGTATCATTAATATTCTTAAAGTATTTACTTTGAAAGTGTATAAGAGCTGCATGCAAGGAGAGAACTAATGGCTTTTCTAATTACATTATAGTTATGCTCTATCTTATCTATGATTGCAGACATAATTACTATATGAATATCAAATAGGTATAGAATATATAATTAATTATCTAAATATTATATTATCTAATAGTATATAATTTGTGTGTATTTATACATTTATTAATTTTATATTTATATATATACATATATATGTAAAATATCTTATATTTTTTCTATATTACATACACATATTTCCATTTACATCAAAGTCTACCAATACGGTCACTATATGAACATTAAAATCCTAAATTTAAACATTGCACCCTACCACTGTGGTAGATACAATTTGGTTTTGAATGAGACCAACAAATGATATCATGTTTTACAAATAGTTTATAAAAATACTACTTGTTAAAATAAATGCAGAGGTGAAAGTCTTTTTATCACAATATGTAATTTGATTTTTACAGCAGTACTACAAGGGGAATCACCTTTATAACCTTGCAGAATGATGAACTTTTAAAAACTGCCACCTTCTTACTGCATTAGCATATGAAATAGGTTTTCCTTACAGTTATACTATTTCCACCCCCACAATAGCTCAGTTGTGGGTGAGTAATTATCTACAGACTAGATAATGGCTTGTATGTCTCACTCCACACTGAGTCTATTTGCTGATTGTACTCTGAATAAACAATGATGATTGTGTCAAGCCACATTCCATAATTTCTACTGTTGCATCTGACTACTTATTAAGGACTGAATTTAAATTAATTCTATTTTAGGCACAGTCTGTCATTAGAATAAAGCTTGAAAGGAAAATGCCAGTGGTACATGCAAGGTGCAGTTTTCTCCTATATATGGTCATCTTCTTTAGACATAAATTTGCCAACAATCAAATTAGATTTCCCTAACTCCACAGATCTTTTCAACAGATTGAATCTGTATGTTTCAATTTAAAAAGGTATAAGAACTTATTTCTTACCCTGATCAAAGATGATCTTAACTTGCTTCTTCTGACAAGCATAGTTCCAGAAAGGCACTGTATTTTTTCCATGTAACATAAACTAGAAAAGTGATAGTAGATAAGACACTAACTCTAAGACTATATGTACTAAACCAAAAAATTGCATAAAGCAAGTTGATATCAGTTATGGAATGTTGTCGTCGGTCGGAGGCGGGAGGACGACACGGTGATCAGGGATACCAGCCCCCTTTATTACAGCAGTGCTTCTACTTATACACTTCTGGGTGTCACACATGTACATGCACTATTGGTCTGGCATAAACA
>JAYRBT010000139.1:41969236-41983583 GCA_036023395.1 Myiotriccus ornatus
CATCCACAACTTAAGAATGGCTTGTTCTATAAATTACACTAATTGTTTCCTCGGGGAGGATATTGATGCATATGCAAGATGTTGTGTCTGCGGGCAGACATTTTCTTTCATGGGAGAGACTTCAAGGAAACTATTCTCCTTTCCTGGCTAGAGCTATTTATTATCACCAAAATATAGTTCTGGTAATCTATCCTACTAAGTTTTGTTTTAAGTAATGCAGGTTTCAGTTTGATTTATGCCTTTTTCCGGGGTACAACACAGGCAGTAAAACCATGCACATAGTGAATTCTCCACTAAACATCTAAGTCAATTGCACAGGGCTTTTGCTCTAGGAAAGAATGTAAAGCATAGCCAGGATGAGATGAAGTGCCTTTAGATTTAGCTGAAACATCTGTAGTCTATAACCTTGGAAACAATTTAGTTTCCCTGAAACACTGAGAAATGTGAATAGTTCCCCGCACTCATGAATGCACTCAGTTTTTTTCTCTCTTAGAAAAGGCTATACTAGCATTAACAGTGTATTAATATATGTTTTCATGTAAAAATGAAAACATTTTTATTTTTTCTGATTTCTTCTGTTTTTCTGTGACTTATGTGATCAGAGGATGACATCTGGTGGACTTCGGGACCCAGGTATATCTTCTAATTCCAGCCTCATGTGAGGCTGTGATGGCTCCAGGTCCAGCCAGTGGCAAGGCTAAACACGTGTTCCTGATACCACACATAAACTGCTAACACAACTTGCCACACAGACCAGAGGAGAGAAGACTGGATATTTGCTCGATGGCATATATTCTGTCTCAATGCCTCACAAATTTTAGGACAGGTAGTGAAAATACAAGGCCTGCTATATCATCAAAGACAGCCTCGGACTTAGGCTGATGTTTAAATTCTGCACTGTGATTCTTAATTCTCTACTTATCTCCTGACTAATCCTTGAGGTCCATAAACACAAATAATGCCTCATTTTCCCTTAACATCTGTATTCCACTGGTGTAAATGACCCTAATATTTCAGACCTGACTCCATAGGGTAACTCATCGCCTACATGGTGCCTAAGTTTAATGCAGAGCTATAAACTGAACGGGCTAATGCTTATCTACCAAAGAAGAGTAGAACTAGTAGTTGTAGTACCTGTAGGATGGAAGGTTCCCATGAAATTTAAAAAAATTATTTTAAACTACTGGCATCTCAGTGACTACAGCCCTCACTCAGGACCACAAAACCAAGGGTAAGTTTTCCTCTTTCCCTGTGGATGTGAATTCAAATCACCTGACTCCATGATTTGGAAGTAAACTCCTCCTGACATGTAATTGTGAAGAAAAGTCAGTTGGGCCAGAGGGAGAACTGCTATGCATTTTTTAGTAGCTGTGGCAGTCTCCTGGACTGTGATAAACCAAACCAGGGAGCTCAAACCCCATCATCATGAGTTATACATTTTTCTACATCTCTTTTCTTTCTTTCACTCATGTACGAAAAGCAAAGAACAGCACGTTATATTTTTCAAAGAAAACTTACAGACCTTTGTCTTACAGAGAAGTTTCTGCAGACATTCCTGCAAGGAAAAATTTGACATTGTGAAATAATGCACCCAGGCTCTAAAGAGAAGAGGCGTATGAGCTTATTTCAGCTTTTCTGTCTCTAGGCACTCAATACCTAGCTTTTCCAGTCTTTGACTTTCTTCAGACGTCATGCTAAGGGTCTTTGTCCTCAACATGCAGGAACTTCAAAATTACATGTTAAAAGTCTCAGCATTGTGGTACACATACTTTTTTTCAGACTAGAGCACTTCGATCTTTTATTATGTAGAGAATGTTCTAGTCAGATATTAATCAATTCAGTTTTTTTATAAAGAGAAGTGTACAAAGAAAAGTGTAAATTATATGTCATAGTTGGGAATTCCTCAAATTCCAGCTGCAGGTTTTAGAAGTTGTAATTGCAGTATTAGCTAAAACATCTAGCACTATAGACAGTGAGAAAAAAGCTCCCAACACTTTTCGCAAGGGTTATTAGAGCCAAATATATACCAAAGGTTCTTACTTAGTTATGACAAGACAATTTAGTGTAAAAGTTATATGTTAGTCTAAGTTTCTACAAATAAATGAAAATCCTGATGCCATACATAAAGACATATGTATTAGAAACTTATTCTAAAGATCTTGTAACCCAGAAACATTCATATGGGAATATGAGAGCTTCATGTAGCAATTTATGCTCATTTAGCATTACAGTGTATAATGTGCTGAAGAGGCACAGAGAGTCAGTTATGTATTAGTTTGGTTGGGGGGGAGTTGAGGGGGTTGGGTTTCATTTTGAGTTTGTTTGTTTTTTTTTAAAGGAGCTCTTCTTTCATCCACAAGCAGGTTTAGATGTGATATGCTCTAGAAGAGAAAATTTTTGTAGTGAATATTGTCTATTTTTCATATTTTGATATTTCCGATGAAAATATAATTATAAATTTGAAGTCTTTATGATTTAATATTATCCTGGTTTAAGATTAGATAAAATACTTCATACATAAACCCCTCAGGATAGGAAAGCGAATTGTCCACACCCTTCTCACATATGTTTAATGTTTATACTAATCACTGACATCAGGGTAGGTGCCAACAACAATTTTTCAGATGTCTGTCATTTGTAAAACAAATGTAAAACAGCATGTTGTAAAACAAAAATATAGATCCCAGAAGCTACTTACACCCTCCATAATAATTCTTCTGAAAATCCTCTGTAAGGGCATTGTAATCACTTAAAGAATAGCAACAAGGATTCTGAGTGACCTTGAGGACACAATATACTTCTGAGTTGTGATGACTTACACAAATAATTCTTACTGACTCTCTTTTTTTTCTCTCATAGAACAATCTATGCACTCCTCCTTTCATATCACTGGAGTTCTGGAAAAATAATTTGCAATGAAGATATTACTGTAGCTTTTTGTTTGTACTCCCTTTTGCTTTGTTTCTAGAATTGTATGTGGGAAAATATCTTCATGTTAAAAATATTTCTACCCTCATGAATTGAGGAAAACATGGAAAATTAATCCATTATTGGGAAAAGTAGGTGGGAAACATTATCTGAAGTATTCTAAGTGCTCCAAAATAAAAATAAAAAATAAAAAAATTAAAGAAAACAACTGGCAATTTATTATTTCGTCAATAGTTCATGACATTGCAGCAAATTTCCTTCATTTTGAGAAGTTGCTTCATGATTTCTGAGCACTTTGAAGTGGAAATGCTAAAGACCTATGAGATACAGTGTATCAACTGAAAGGATTTAAAATACTTGGTTGTTTTCAAATGAAAAATACAAAATAAAAGTAAGAGCCCTGAAAATCTAAGGGAATCTAATTAATTTTTCATTTCAGCATATGCTTATACAACTGCAAGGATTTTCCATTAACTCTTCACACTGTGAGTAATTAAAAACAACTGTGAAAGAAATGTGATTGTCCACATTTTTTACCTCCTTTACTGTTATCAAGCCTTGACAAAAGACTATCATCATCAAATATGATTGAATACCTCAATACAGAATCCTGTGTGTCATTAAGAGAGTGCCAAGTTCTGTCATTGGTAATTATGTGGATATAAAGTCAAGAAGACTAGAAAGGGATGTTTTGCATCTCAGATTTGCAGATGCAATCTGCAAATTACTGCACCATGGGAAACCTCTGTGTTTCATAGAGGGGCAATTGGTGACTGATTCTTTTAAGACTTGAAGTCTCACAAAATATTGAGGAAGATCTTTCAAATACAGGGTTTTTTTCATCTAATATAAGAAGCATAACTTGAAGAAGGGAAACAGACGAAGACATAGATAAAACACTTGGTTTTCATTTCTGTTCTGTGAAATGCACGTGTATTAACATGAAAATAACCACGAGATTATATAAACAGACTTGAACAGAACTCGGATTCCCTTTTTTCAGGAAAAAAAAAAAATCTAAAAAAAGAACAGGACAGGGTAGGAATTAGCAAGAAAGTTTACTAATAGACTTTTTTCTCCTGGTAATACCTAAAGGTTTTTAAATCTATTTTTGGAAGCATTTGGTACTAGTTAATTTTTAGAAACAGCATACTAGGGTGGCTTTTAACAGTTGATGGGGGTGACGACTTTAGCACTTAGGAGCCATCATAATGGACTGAAAATTCAGATTCTGTTTGTTTGGGCAATTATATTTTCTCCTAAAAAAATATTCTTTGCAGTTGTCTGACATTTGTTTCCTGTTTGAGATCTGAAATTAATGTATGAGTTTATAAATAAGATTATCTAGATTTTTACAGTCTATGTGGCACTATGTGGGTAAATGTCCTGCTTAGATTATGGCATATTTGAGAAATAAACCAGCATTTTTCATATGCTAGTTTCAGTAGAAAACATTATCTTCCATATTTGTTATCTCTTTGGGAATTTTGGAAGTTTTGATTTTTTTGACTCTTTTAATGTTAATTTAGTTTTTGTTATAGTAATTAAGTAGGTATGATAGCCTAGGGTCCAGTTTGCAGTCGGATGTAAATTACTCAATCTTTAACCAAGATGTTAAAACACATACTGTCAAAGCAGTTAGATAATTGTGAAACCTTAGAACAGAAGAACCATGCACCCAGGTGTGGAATTCAGGAGAAATGCAGAGATGAAACAGAAAAAGAGGGAGTGTGGAGACTTGATATGTCAGTTCACCTGAGCAATTAAGTAGGTGAAACAAAAAAAATACTGAAGCATCAGTCAGCTTCACTTTAGACAGAAAAAGACATGAGTTTATATATTATTACTGTATGATACAGTATTTGGGGAGTTTGCTCTTTTCCACCCTCAGTGTAGCAGCTACATTTAAATGACTATCACTTTGCTCAGCCTGGGGGATCACCCTTCCACTGAAGTGTTTTCTTACTTTCTCTGACTCAAAAGATGACCTTTTTCTCAGATGGAAGCTGGGATGCTTTGTCATTCCCTTGAAGTCCTCATTTTTTTTCCAGGACGGCCAGTGCCTTAGGAGAAGTAAAAAGTGGTAGCAAAAATTTTGTGTGTACAGGGCTACATCAACATAAACATGAGCAGCCGGGCAATAGAGGTGAAACCCCACCTGAAGCACTGCATACAGCTCTGGTGTCCTCGGCCCAGGAAAGGTGTGGACCTGTTGGAGGATGCCCAGAGGAAGGCCATAAAGATTATCACAGAATCACTGAATTGTTTGGGTTGGAAGGCACCTAAAAGATCATCTATTGCCAATCTCCCTGGCATGGGCAGGGACATCTTCCACTAGACCAGGTTGCTCAGAGCTCCATTCAACATGGCCTTAAACACTTCCAGGGATGGGGCATCCACAACTTCCCTGGGCAATCTGTTCCAGAACCTCACCACCCTCACAGTGATGAATTGCTTCCTATTATCCAGTCTAAATCTACTCTCAGCTTAAAGCCATTATCCCTTGTCCTATCACTACACACCATCGTCAAAAGTCCTTCTCCATCCTTCTTGTAGGCTACCTTCAGGTAATGGAAGGCCACAATAAGGTTCCTGGAGCGTTCTCTTCTCTAGGCCAAACAATCCTCTCAGCTTTTCCTCACAGGAGAGGTGCTCCATCCTTCTATCTTGCTGACCCTCCTCTGGACTTGCTCCAACAGGTCTATGTCCTTCCAGTGCTGGGGACCACAGAGGGATGCAAGACTTCAAGTGGGATGTCACCAGTGTGGAGTAGAGGGGGAGAATCCCCTCCCTCAGCCTCCTGGCCACACTGCTTTTGATGCAGCCCAGGACTCAATTGGCTTGCTGGGCTCTGAGCACACACTGCTGGCTCATGACCAGCCTCTCATCCACCAGTTCCCCCAAGTCCTTCTCCCCAGACTCCTCTCGATCTCTTCATCCCTCAGCCTGTATTGATACCAGGGCATCACCTTGCGCTTTGCTTTGTTAAACCTCATGAGGTTCCCATGGGCCTACTTCTTGAGCTCATCCAGGGATGATCAGAGGAATGGAATAAGTTTCCAATGAGGAAAAAACAGAGAGTTGGGGGGGGTTGTTCAGCCTGGAGAAGAGAAGGCTTAGGGGAGACCTTATAGCAACTTTTCAGTACTTAAAGGGGCTTTATAAGCAAGGTGGGGACAGACTTTTCAGAAGGTCCTGTTGCAATAGAACAAGTGGTTTTAAACTAAAAGAGGGTTGATTTAGATTAGATATAAGTAAGAATTTTTTTACAGTAAGTATGGTAAAAATCTGTAACAGGTTGCCCAGAGAGGTGGTAGATGTCCCATTTCTGGAAGTGTTCAAGGCCAGGTTGGATGAGGCTTTGAGCAACCTGGTCTAGTGGAAGGTGTCCCTTCCTACACCTGGTAGAGTGTCGGAACTATGTGATCTTTAAGGTCCCTTCCAACCCAAACCATTCTATGATTCCCTGACTGATTCTATGGTTATTGTCCTTTTACATTTAATTGTTCATGCTGTTAGTGTCATCAAAATTGAGTCTCATGGAATGTGGTTTGGTTGAATTCTTGCCTTTTGGATGTAGAAATTTGGATCTTTATATGGAAGTCCTATTAATAACGTATGAATATGAAACACATATTTCCTGAATTGATTACAGTTCCTTACAAGACAGATTCATGACATGATTTTCACAGATTGTGTTTCATAAAAACTAACTGGAATTTGGTGATTTGGTTGTAAAAAACAATGCCTTTGGGCAGATGTCTTTCTACTTGGTCTGCAAATGACATCTCAGGCTTATAATGTACAAATTATGATATTACAAAAATTTCAGTAGTCTGTCTTGTTTAATTCTTTTGCAATTGTGAAAGAACACTTAAATGTAAAACAAATTAGCAAAATGGAAAACATAAGTTTGGTATAATGAAACATTCAAGAATTATTTAAAAATTAGAGAGGTGAGAGCTGTGGTCTACATTTTTAAATGAGACCATATTCTCTTTATAGTGATGTCTCAGTAGCAATTTAGGACACTTTAAAAGATTTTGATTTTTTGGGAAGTAGATGACTGCATTTTCAATGTTGCACATATTTGATCAATGTAAAATCTATAATTGCTTCTGTAAATTAAGGCTTCTGTACTAAAAATTAAAACAAAGGCATTACAAATCTTCAAAGTATTGTCTGGCCATGCAAGATATGCATAGCACTAGACAGATTTCAGTCTTTAAGATTTGGATGCATCATGCTGTGGGTCTCTTGGAGTCAGCATTGAGTGCTTTTCTTACCAAGGAAAAGAATGTGTGGATGGGGGCTTTTGTGCATCTGATCTCTTTCTGATATGGAATTAAAATATAGCTCATCTGTCCTAAAAGGAGCCACTTCACCAATCTACACTTCCATCTGTTTGATGGTGCCTCATTCTACATTTGAATTCAGAAGAAATTTTCTGGACACTTTCTCTCTCCCAGTTGAGTCTGATAAAATGTTATCAGGCATTCCTTGCTTCATTTATCTATGCAAGGTTAGAGTTTAAGTATGCAACAAGTTGACAAGAGGTCCACAGCAATTGAGAAAAAAGATCTATTGACCTTTTTAAGAACACTGCTTCCTTGTCTATACTACTTGCAGCACTTTATTTAATGAAAATAACATTAAATTTCCTCTAGTATACTGCCAGAGTGTCAGTTAAAGAATCTTAAATATCCTTAAATGCTAATTGATGAAACTGCTTGGAGGTGAGTTTGGTTGTTTTAACTTCATCATATCTCTTCCAAACTCATTTCTCTGAGCATGGAATAAATATTTCATATCTGATCTGCGCTTTGTTTAATTGGTGGTGTGTTTGTCTTAAAAATATAATGTTGTACCTGTATTCTATCTACTCATGTATTTATATGGGTTCTTTATTTAACAATATCCCTGGCATTAGGGGAGGAAATTATCCGTTTTAAGAAAGAGAAAGAACGATATAGACAGAATGCTCTAAGTATGTGGTTTAAAAAAAAATAAATTATATGGATAGGAATACTCTACTAATTGGAAAGCCCTTGGGAATGCTCAGCCAATGAAATCCAGTGATTAACTACATGTTGCTACCCTACTAGATTTAAATAGATGTTGACTCATCGCAACAGTGGTCATAGCAACAGATCATTCCATTTAGAGGGAGAGGGATGTAGAGCAATACTGTGCTTGAAATCTGTTTGTACTTACACAGACACAGACACACAGAGAGATATAGATATAAACATTTCAACTTGCTTTTCAAGAGCCATATAATCATTTTACAACTGGTTAGGAGTTTTGCCCTCAGCAGTAGTTGGAGTCTACACACTCAGAGATATAAAATGAGAATTGAACCACTCAGTTTTGCTGCAGCATCTCATATCCTGACTTTGTTCTGCTCAACAAACAATCTTTAAATCAACTGTAGGTTAATAATCAAAGAAGGTAAATTAAAAAATATATTAGAGTAGGTTAATACAGTTTATATTGATTTTTAAATACACGATTTTTTAAAAAGTGAAATCTGAACTTGTAAACAGAAAATGACTTCTGATTTACATTTACTTCCGATTTACAATTTTGTTTAATCAGAAGGGCTTGTAAGGGTTGTAAAAAGTAACGTACCAACGTACCACACACACAGTGATATTTTATGCACTCACCACCACAACAATGCAATGCCCTCATCACCGTTAAGTTCCTGAGGATAAACCGGCTCCAGAAACTTCACTTATGACAGAACCAATTTTTTTGAAGAAGATGATACAGCAGTGGAACCACACTCATGTTATTGGAATAATCCTACGGGGAGCTTTTATGGTTCATCTGGTTCAGATACTTAGTTCCCTTTAGCATATGAAAAAATTAGCATCTTGATTATTCTTCTGATAATAATATTAGTGAAAATTTTAATAATTTATAATACCCCCTTTTTATATGTAGTGATGTAAGAATATGGATAAAGAATTGGCTAAAGACAAAGTCAGCATTTTCTCTATCATACTTATGCTCTTGAAAATTTGAACTATTTTTTTATCTGAAGTGCTGTGGGAAAACATGAGTGCAAAATTTTTATAAGAACATAGTACCTATTCCCACCAGTAAACAGGTTTTGCTTCAGTTGGACTGATCATAGCAATGTTTAAAATTGTTGCCCAGAATCCTTAGTTATTCTTATAGAAGAACTGCCCCACCTTATTAAAATTAAGGAAAAAGATGTGTCAAATACATGCTCAGAATGTTTGCCTTCTGAGACAGAAAATGCATGGTATTATGAGCCAAACTTTGATCCTATGAGAGCAAATTGCTCACTGATTTAAACTGATTTCAAAGCAAACATGCAAGTCCATTGATCTTTGGCAGATTATGAAAAAGATGGATCGAGTTTTGTGTGTTAAAAAAATCAAAACAAACAAACAAACAAAAACCCACAAAAACCACACAAAAAAACCAAAACAAAAAAAACCCAAACCAACCAACCAAACAAAAACCCCCAAAAAAAACCCCACAAAACCCCACCAAAACAAACAAAAAAAAAAAAAACAACAACAACAACAACAACAACAACAAAGAAAAAAAGGAGACCAGAGAAGATAACGCATTAAAAACTCTGCCAACAATTTCTTGTGAAATAGTTTTTGTTGAAGCAAGTTTTCAACTTATTACATACAATGGCTTACAAGCTTGGCAGACCAGGAGAGAGGACATGCATGCCTTTTGGTTTCTACCCTTTAAAGGAGATAGGACTGTCATGACATCATTATAGGAGGAAAAAAAAATAGCTGTCAATTTCTCTACTCTCAGTAGAGTTTCCTTAATCGTTATTCAGTATGGATAAGGACAGCTGACTGCAGAGTTCATGTCACCGACATATGGAAAAATTACTGTGGTGTTTTTTTCTTATTAAGAGCCTGATAGAGACATTTCTCCTCAAACCCAGTGAATCTGTCTATCACAGAATTCACTTACTCAGAGATAGAGTTCAAAAATTCCCCCAGAGGGGAATGCCTGCTGAATAAAAAGGTGTCACTTCTCACAATAGTTGCCTTAGTGATTCTAAAAAAATCTGAGACTGTATACCTTAGTCACATATAGCTTAAATATAAATATACATATATGACTACAATATAAAGCGACAACATATAATATCTAGAATAATTTCTCATGCACATATAAAAAAGTTTAACTAAAGCTTGTTAATGATTAGTGCTATTCATCTCTAAAAGATAATTTTTTTCTTATGTATTTTTTAGTGTATATTCCTATATGTTTTTATATCTGATGTTACCTTATCACAATTTTTAAAATCTTTAGCAATGAATCCTGATTATAAGAATGAGGAGCTTCCAGAGTTGTCTCAAAGGGAACTTGGAAACAGTGCTCACACAAGGGAGTTCAAAGAATCTCTTTCTGTCCCTGTATAGATCCTGTTCTTTTAAAGGCAAGTTTCAAACCCAGTATCCAGGAAAAGGGTACACTTCTACTTTTAATAGCTTAACCTTCTTTCCAATGCCACCAAGCATTGAAAACTGCAGTGCCGCCAAGCATACTGAGAACAGTCTACACAGCGGTGCAGATTATTATCAACCAATAATGCTTAGTCCTTTTCTGAATTATTTCTTTAAAAATCTGTTTTAAAAAGTAATTTTTCTGTATTTGTTAAGAACTTAATGTTATTGCACAGAATTACTTACTAAAGTTATGTCCTTTATAACTCCCCATTTTCACTGCTTTTAACAAATTAAAAATACAGAAACACATATAGAAACCCCTTAAAAATCTAAATCACCATTTTGCCAAAAACTGTGGGACAAAAGAATTTTACTTCATGATCTTGGAGTAGATGTACTAACTGGTTATCATTTGGTTTGCTACACTGTTGATGTAATCACCCATAAAGATAAGTGGTTTTTAAGAGCTTGTTTTATGAATACCTCTTTGGAAAATAATACTAAGAAGGTTGCAAGCTTTTTTCTTCTTTCTTCTAAGGACCAAATAATTATTTTCAAAGACTGATGGGTTCCTATTCTTATGTTCCTATGTAGTCTATTGATAAATATGCATGTCAGAGTCAAAAAATAACAAATCTCTCACACATCTTTCAACTCTTATGAAAGTGTTTCTCCTACTAACATCTTAGGTATTGAGATGAAAAAACAGTCATGGAAAATCCTAATTGTCCTAGGACGGAAAGTCCGTACTAGTTCCTTAGGTGGCTCTAAATATTAGGATGTGGATTGATCAGGAAGAGATCAGGAGACTGATCAGCAGAAAGTAAAAAAAGCATTCTGGTAACTTTTTGGCAACTTGTTTTTTTTATTAAGAACACAGATCGTGGCACTTTATGTCAGCGGGTTGTGCAGTTAGATAAATTACAATTGAAGAGTTGGAGGTCATAAAAGTGTGTCTGAGCTAACATTTCCTGTTAAGCGATTGACTAATCGCTTAAGGAAGCACATAGGTCAGTTCAAAGTTATCCAAGGGAATTCAGTAAGTCTAAAGAGATTTCAATGCCAAAACCTGAAGGTACAAAACCAATTGCATACTTATAATTCCTGCAAAAAATAAGTGGGAATAAATGAGAATAAGTGGTGGAAAAGAATTCTTAAGTCAGATAAAGCATGCAACTAGAGGAGTTATAGCATCAAATTGTGAGGTGATAAAATGAAGAGAGAAAATAAAACTCTAGAGTTCTGGACACAGTGATAAGTAAAAATAGGATTGGTGGAATATGAGTTGTATTTTTTGACAGGTATAGTAATTTAGAAGAAATTGTGTTGAAGTAAATGGAATTAAAATAAAGATTTTTTGAAATCAGAATTTGGTTGAATCCATCAAATGAAAAGAAAAGAAATTATTGCGGAATTCTGATGACATAAGACTACATTTCCCAAAAATATTGGTCTTTCATTGTAGATAGATATCTGCCCAAATTTTCAGGGAAGCAATTGAAATATACAGTCACAAAGGAAAATATGTGATGCAGTACCAGGATATAGTCTCAGTACCAGGATGAAACACTTATTCCATTTGAAATTCTCAGGCATTCCGACACAATAATGATGTACTAGTATCACCAAACATATGTCATTACATTGCAAACAAATTAAGGCATACACATACATCATAATCTAAAATCCTGTAATCTGTAGAGATATGATGATTCATATGGTTTGAGAGTAAAGTCATATAAAACTTAATGTAAGAAGATCTGAATCCACAGTCCATCTAAGCACTTGATTGCTGTAGATTCAAAAATAATCTAGATGCAGCCAGTGAACATAATTATCTTCATAATTTGAATGCTATAAAAACTGCACTATATTTTCCAATAAGAACACCTTAATTTATTAAAAACCCCTAAATCTTCTCTGTTTTTATCTCCAGATTTTAGATATTTTTTTTCACTTTTAGAAAAATTGCAGCTTATTCAGAATTCAGAGATAATTATTTGATTAAGCATCAGCAAATTAGAATATAGGTTAGACATACATGAATGTAAATACTGATGCCCTTTTATGCATTCCTTCAGGAAACAGATTTAGAAATAACACTTAATGTACTTAAAATAGCTAATCAGACTAAATTAAAATGTATGGAAATGTTTATGTCAGAAGCTGTCAGAAGACAGCTAATCTCTTAGTACAGAGAGGGAATTCCCCTTTCTCATCTTTAAAATGAGACACATGTCATAATGTAGGTATTCCCAGGGCTCAAACTACAACAGGTCAAGCAGCAGTTGCTGACCACTGCACATTGGTAAACCAAGTCACAACCAGCTCAGGCCAAGGCAACCAAAGGCAAGTACAGATTTTGCACTGCCAGGTCAGTGTAAAGCCTGGCACCTTCTCCCGGTAATGGTGTTTACTGGACTATACATGGAGATGTTAGATATGTTAGTAGGGAGTCAGAGAGTCACAGAATACTCTGAGTAGGAAGGGACCCATAAGGATCATCAAGTCCAACTCTTAAGTAAATGGCTCATACAGGGATCAAACCCACAACCTTGGTGTTATTAGCACCATGCCTTGATCAGCTAAGCTAATAGTAGTTAAGGTGATTTCAGATAAATCCTATGACAACAAGTGAAGAGCAAATTCATACAGCTGGTGGCTTTTTTCACAGTGGCTTTCACAAAAGGGAATATACCACATTTTGATTTACCTCTGGTTCAGTGTTTCATAATTTTTCTTTGAAAACCCTTGCTTAGAGGTGTTTGAATAAAAGCCCCAAGCTTTAGAGACTAAGGTAGAATTATTCTGCAATTCAAACAAAACAACCAAGCAGCAATTTACAGATTTTCCTGATTCTCCACCTAATTGTGTTATGTATGGAGCTATGTGACATATACAAGCTTGACAGACCTCACATTTTCGCAATGAAATTATAAACCCGAAGTACCACTTATTATTCAAGTGTTTCATAATATACCAGTGCTTCAAGCTGATAAAATAATCACATGTTAGCAGAGTCAGCTATCAAAAAATCATGGTACTGTCTCCTTCATTAGTGGATTGAGGTGAAGGCAACTAATTGATACATGAACCAATCTAAGTCATTGGGTTTATTCATTTTTCCAGAACATCTGTAATCTGAAAATCTCTTTAAAAAAAAAAAAGCAAATAAAGCAAAGTCTCTATGAACTAATTTTTTTTAAGTTGCTGTTTTGGTTTTTTTTATACAGTGTATGCTACAGTCTCTGGCTTCTCTCCAGGTTCTTAGGTGTCTTAGAAATTTAGAAATAATGAGACATCTCTTGATTTTTCAGTAGAATACCTTAATTAAATATTTTTCCAGGTGCAAGAGAAGTAAAAGCAAATCTAAATCAATTTATTCTGTCAAAGAAGAGTTATATAAAATGTTCTTCAGTCCCCAGTTTATACAACATAGAAAGCCCCTAGTCTCTTCCAAAGCTGAAAGAAAACAAACCCAAAAATCTTTATATTCTATTCAGGAGGACAATAAAACATCCAGGCTCTTTTTGATTCACAGAACCATTGAAAGTCCTTAACCCTGGAAATTATTTTATTAGTAATCCCTTAGCATCTGATTTTAATGATTACAACTAGACATAATATCATAGATGTTTTAGATCTTTTTAACAGAAACTGAATACCTTAAACTCTTGCCAGACATTCTATCTATATCAGGTATGCATATGCTATCTCTGCTAGTTACCTTCCTTAAATCACTAACATTATTTCATTGTCAGCTGATTTAAGCCACATGCAACTATACTATATAGGTCAAAAAAGACTATAACACAGCGGACTAGTGAATCTTAATAAATAGTATAAGCAATAGTAACATGGAATGATTTTTAATATAGCATTTTTATATAGCATTTTTTAATATAGCATTTTTTAATATAGCATTTTAATATAGCATATTTACCACCATTAAACTTTATAAC
>JAYRBT010000139.1:41985004-41996820 GCA_036023395.1 Myiotriccus ornatus
AAAAATCTATATAAAAATGCCCAGATATTTCTAGTAAGAGTTTAATAGACATCTTCCAAAAAGAAAAAAAGCAAACTGAATGTGTAAAAGTTTTTACAGAGAAAGACTTATACTTCTAAACCCTGGAAAAAATACAATTTTATTCCAGTAGACTATAGAACAGTGATGAATTAAGGAAAATCCCTTTCTTATAGACCATCACACTCTTTTTTTGAAGTGAGACTCATGTTTGATGGGTTCAATTTTAAAAAATTAATCAAGACAGTGGAATGCCATCCAAACAGAAAGAAGAGAAACAGAAGCTGAGGCCATCAACAAGTTGTTCTCTGTAAATGAAAATATAACTCAGTAGATTAAGAAGGGATTATTATAAAAGATAACTCCTTGGATTATTGCAAGTAATAACTCTTCTGTCTCAACTCTCAGATTAAAACTTCTCTACTATTGTATCAAAGATGAAGTATGGAGGTGCTAAGTAACTTTCAAGGAACTATCTGCATTTTTTTTGGAAAAATCATCAGTAAAGCTAGAGTATGTGAAGGGCACAGGACAGGAAGAGAGAAAGGGCAGTGTACCTAGTGCTGAGGGTAAACAGTGTGAGACAACTGCATCCAGGAACCAGGAAGCCCAAGAATTTGCCTTCTGAGTTTAACTGGTTTAATAACTTTTTTACATGTTACCTAATGAGTGTGTCATATCCAGCAAATTGCAAGGGACAATTTTTTTATGCGGGGTGGACACAAAAATCTGGAAGGTTCTTTGCTACTTAGAATCAAGGATAAACTTGGCAGATGCATAATACTTGATGAAAGCCTTTGCTGAGGGGACCATGAGACAGTAGAGATTTAATATCCTTGGGAAAGTGAAATAAGAGACTCAAGGACAGCCAACTTCGGCATTATCAGGGAACTGATAGGCAGGAAGCCATGGGATGCTAACGGGCAGGAGCAAGGAGTCCAGAAACAGCCAGTTAATTTCTAGGACAACCCTCACGAAGCACTCTCTAATGGTCTATTGCAACGTGCAAGAAGCTGAATAGGCATGGCGGGTGGCCAAACTGGTTAAATAAGGAATTGCTGACCGACCGAACTAAAAAGTAAAAATATCCTATATGGAAGGTAGAAAAGGGGACAGGCTACCAATGTGAAATGCAGACACATCATCTCCAATTGCAGCACTGGACATGAAAACGGCAAGGATGTGAAAGGCAGCTGCAGATTTTCTTATATATACAATGAATTTATATAATCTTCAGATGTGCCCCTCAAATCTTTACTCTAAATATCATGAAGCATTGCTAAAATTTGGACTAAAACTAATTTTCTTCAGCCTCTGGGAGGGTGACTGTGCAGGCAAAAGCAAAGTTGGATCAGAGTAATCAAAGACTAATGTCTATAACTCCAAGTTAATTGTATTACATATTTTGAAAGTATAATGAGGAAAAAAGGTACTGTGTACTGTGATCAAATGAAGTTTGATCACAAGTTACTGCATCACATCATAGGATTTGGAAAGACCAAGTGATTTTTTTTATGACAAAGCATGCATATTTTTGATACAGACAAGGATCAAACATCAATTTAGATAAATCTGAGTCTGGGAAAACTGCAGCTGAATCCATAAGAGAGAAAGGAAAATTGATAACTTGACAATCTGTGATAGGTTTATCTTCTGAAATGTTTTAATACAGCACTGTCCCAACCTATCTGAACCTATCTCTCTGCCAAAGGTTGCCCTGCAGAGACAGCAGAGGACAGACTGCATGTTCTTACAGTTGCTTTGGTTCACAGTCTGGCTGTGAGACTCAAAGTCCTAATAAAAGGAACTGTTATTAGTATGTCAAAGTGCAGCAGCTGACAAGCAACCTGTTCTGCT
Source organism: Myiotriccus ornatus (assembly GCA_036023395.1). Taxonomy (NCBI): domain Eukaryota; kingdom Metazoa; phylum Chordata; class Aves; order Passeriformes; family Tyrannidae; genus Myiotriccus; species Myiotriccus ornatus. The sequence goes on from JAYRBT010000139.1 coordinate 41,986,880, forward strand.
TAGCTACTGAGATGGTGGTGATCTCTGGCAAAAGGGCAAGGAAGCTCCTTCAGCTAAATCCACTCTGGTGCATCTGACAGAACTTAAATTAGTATTTCCCAGCTCAAACTGGAAAAAAATTGTGCTCTTCCAATTGTGCTCTTGACTGTCCTTTTTCACATTTGTTTGCAGCAAAATTTTAAAGGATTAAAATTTAAAGTGAAACTTAATTGAGGCAATAATTTTTAACTACTACCAGCATTAGACACATTTTCAATCTAATTGTTTGTGCCTGTCTTTTTAAGCTTACATAATGTTAAACTTGCTGTCTTTTTAATGTTTCATCTCCAAAGTTGTTGCTACAGGCTTTGAAATAGTAGTTAACTGCATTTTGGAATTTAGATGAGCTGCGACCTATTTTATTTTTTTCCCTCAGTGCCAAAAGCACTGTCTTTCAAAACAAGATGTGTCAAATCGAAGACCTGATGAAATTTATTCAGCAAAAGTGTTCACTACTGTTAATAGAAGTGCAGTACTATAGTATATGATAATGAATACACAGAAAATCAAGTGAGACTGATTTGTGAATTTGCTGGGAGTTTTCCCACGTACATGATCAACTTTATGATGCAAAAGATTATCACTCCCATGTTCCTGTTAGAAGACTTCCTAACTGTTTTGGAGAAGTGCTGTTTTTGTCCAACAAAAGTAGACTTAATGGGTATGGTTCAGCAATAAAAATGGTATTTCTGTTTATTCATTTAAAACAACAAAAATTCATAGGTGACACTTTCATTTGTAAGAAATCACTCCTAATTGGGCACTACCTTTCAAGCAGAATATTCTGGTGATAGTGATGAATTTACATACTCGTGCAGATGAGCAGACATTAGTGCATATTTTGAAACAGTTCTATGCTGTATTGGCTCACTGACTGAATTAATGTACCAGTCGAAAGGAAGGTAGGTAAGCACAATCATATTCAGGAGGTCAAGTTTTCCTCCAGGATTCCTACTGGCAATTTTACAAATATGAGTTAATAAGTGTTCTTTTATTCTCCCATCCTGTCTCCTCTGTTCAGATTGTAAGCTCTTCAGGAGAACAATCTATCTATCTATCTATCTATCTATCTATCTATCTATCTATCTATCTATCTATCTATCTATCTATCTATCTATCTAATCTAATCTATCTCTATCTATCTCTATCTTTATATAGAGATAGACACACTGTGTCCAAGAACTGTGCTTATTTCCGAGTAGGTGCTTTACTTACACTTGATCTTCAAGATAAAGGGGAAGAAAAAAAATTCATTTAGATTCTGGAAAGATATAGGGGTTTGATGAATTAAGTGCAAATGTGATATATTAATAAATTTGAAATACAGTTTTAAGCACTTCTCATATGAATTCATGATTTTCAACTAGAATTTCTAGGAAGAGAACATACCTTTAGTGAATATTTTTCCCCAAAAATAGTTATCAACAATAACAGAAAACAGAATAAACAAACAAACAATAAAATGGTACCTCAATTAATGAAGTAAAAACACTTGTGGAAAAAATCAGATTTTTGCAGAGAGAAGATATTCCTGCTTTCAAATGCATTTTAAATGTTCAATATAGTTGTATGTGAGCTTTGAATTGAGTTTTGTATAAAAGGCTCTTATAAACAAAAGAAAATAAGGGGGTCTATTATTTTTATCAAATAAAAATGAACCTTGTGATAGACTTTTCAAAGTGGACTTATAAACACTTAAAATGAGATCAATATAATTTTTGGGTACTGAACTGAAGGGCTTTGTATTTTATTAAACAATTTCTTCTTCCCTTGCCTTCTTTTTGAATAATTAATGTGTAAGATAAGCTAGAACCCTCATAAATTTGATTTGCTTTTCATTTCAGGCTTCTGTCTGTGTCTATTTCCTAACTTTAGGCATTTTCAAGTACTTGTAAGCATGTAGACAAAAATTTGCCTTTCTGCATCTCTCTTAACACAAGAAATTACTTTTAAGCAATGCAAATGACAATTATTTTATTATTAATAAACTTTCTGATTTTCAGATTCCTAAGAATTTTTTCATACCACAGCACATCTTAAAGTCCTTGTTTGAATGATTAGTCTTGCACAAAGTTTCATACCCATATAGAGCCTGTTACAAACAAGTAGGCGCTTTACTTCCACTTGAACTTCAAGAAAAAGGGGAAGAAATAAATTAATTTAAATTCTGTTTGTAGTTGTCCCCCAACAACAGCAGCTGATATCTGTACAGATGCTCAGCCAATTAAAAACTTTGGAGATTATATTAAAGATACTCTGTTGTAGTCCATGGGAACTTTTAATATCTTGTATTAAAGAACATTCATACAAGCCACAAAAATGCACAAAGTAAATACCACAGAAATTTGTATCACTACTTGTTCACTAAACTCGCAAAAGCAGTACATGAAAGAGGCAAAGTTTTAAATATAACACTAAATAAAAGATGTATTATATAAATTCAGTATACATTTTCTTAATACAATTTTTTTTTTGATGGAATCTGTGTAATGAACTGAGGAAGTTAAGCTTTGGTCTGTGGAATATAGCTTCTTAATATCTGAGACAATTACTTCTGTAAAGAACGTAAATAATATGAATTCCTCTGAGGAATCTTGATATCAGAGTTAAGTCAAGACATTTGCATGAGCATTTGCCTATCAGTCTGCTTTCCAATATCTTCAAGAAAACTTAGGAGATCAGATAAACTCTAGGAGAAAAAAGGAAATATATCACTTCTTTAGATGTTTTTATAGTAATATCTTCTGAACTTGCTAACTAAAGTAAGTTTTTCTTATTTTTTACTCCTACAGAAATTTAGAGTTAATTGCAAAAGCAGTAAATGAAGAGAGAATTTAACAGTTCAGGTGCCCTGGATTATGAGTCTTGGAGACAGATACTGACCTGTTGGACCTGCAGTGGTGGCATTAATGATGGAAAAGGAAAGCTCACAGTTAGCTGCAAAATTCTGAACTGAGATTGCAAAAATGACACACAAAAAAAGGCGGAAAAAAAATCCAGATTTTTTTTAAAAATACTTGCTTACTTGCATAAAGTGCAAAGTAGAGGAACAAATCTATGAGACTTTAGAAACTTAAGATCTTATGATTTATTTTGAAACAGCCACTCTACTAATGGATTTGATCTTTAAGGATTCATTTGTATTGCTACTGAAAAAATTAGTATGGAGTAAGACTTAAGGCAATAGGGTCAGAATATAGAGTTTGAAGGAGGGGAATGGGTAGGTTTCTTTCATATCAGAATTACTGTTACCAAGTGAAAAAGCCAATATATATTATTTACCGATTTATTAGCAGTGCAATAATACTATAATCAGTTATGCTTCAAGAGTCATATTTATAGCTCTGTTTTTTGCCCCAGCATTCTTAGGAGATAATAAAATTAAAATGCAAAGTTTTCTGTTAATACAAGAAAAAGAATACCAGACTGCTGAACACTCAGTGTAGATCTTCCATCTTGTTTTTTCAAGTGAAACAAGATATTTTGGGCAATGGATCCTAGCACTTTATGACTCATTTTTGTAATGGTTGCACCTGAATTTAAATACAAACCATGAGAAAGAAACATACAAAATAGTAACTGTCAAACACATGATAATATATTGCAGTATTCTATTGTTTGATTTTCAGCTGCATTGATCTCGGAAAGATTGCTGGACCTTCAGTAATGAACTATAAGAAAAAACCTTCAGAGAAAAGATATTTGTAATAAATATGGATCCTCTTGCTAGAAAACACTACCACTCATTTATGTTAAAAAGAAAAAGCAAAGCCTTCCTCTTTATTGCTAGCAATGTACTTTACTAAAATAAACGGGCTACCCCATTTGTTACACCTCTAGATTTTCATAATTTTCAGTATATGTGAGATGAGCTCTAGAATTTTTATATTGTTTAGGAGAAAGCAGTGATCCTAGCCAAAGTGCAGTTATCCAGAACTGATGGAGAGCTGGAATTCTCTGGCTCTTAGTTATATATTTTATCATCTTCCATTTGCAGTGTATTGTAATAGTCCCATTGCAATCCACTGATATACTTTTACCAGACTTGCTTGCAGCCACAAATTATGTTTTGTGCTAAGTTTTCAGATAATTTACATTCTACTACCACATGTTACACCCAAATTGCCTCTTCTCATTAAAAAGCAATCCTATGAGAACAACTACCTGTTTCAGTAAAAAAAACATTGTAACGTAACACACATAATACAGAAAAAACTTTACAGCTTCTGCAGTCATTTTAGCATAATATTTGACATCAGTTCTTCATGGCAAAAATACAGTTATGAACACCCAATAATGAAAAACATTCATCAAAATACTTTAATTGTTAATTCAGAGAATAATAATAAACAGTTATATCTGCTTCCAGTCCATGTGTATTTCATAACACTACAGCAGCAATAAAAAGAGATGAAAAATATCCATTCAAAATGTTTTTTATAAAGATCATGCTTTTTAGCAGTTTCTGCTCAAGACCCATACATCTCAGAACAGGCCCTCAAATATGAGACTTTTGAAAAGAGAAATGTAAATAATATTATATTTAACATTATATCTTATTTCTATCCACACTCTCTCCTGCTCCTGAAACCTTTCCCAACCTTCCACACCAAATTTTGTATCTGTTTACTGGATATATTAACTCCAGATATCTCTTGCAATGTGAGACTTGAACGTATTGTGCATGTGTTTCTATTTGTCTAAATTTGTAGAAGTTTGAACTAAAATATATCTTTCTATAAAGAAATTAAATATCTTACTGGTTTCAAAAATTCAATTTTATGACCCTAACAAGTTTCACATCTTTCAAACATTCACAGTTCCTTTTCTGCTTTCTTCCTTCACTTCTTCATTCAAAAAAAGTGGGAAGAGAAAAAAACAATCATTTTTTAAGAGTTTAGTATTTTTTATCTGTTTTATAAGTTGTTTGAACTTTTTGCAGTATCTTAGTACAAGTAAAGTATAGAATTAAATGCATAAACATTCTCTATTTCACTCCAATTTCACAATCTAAAAGAACTGAAAAGATCAATCTCATGTCTTTCCCCACTAGGCAATAAAGCCTCTTCTTTTAGTGGGAAAAATAAAGTCCTTTCTCAGAACTTGGGGGAAAGGATATATATTCTAGGGACAGTATCTATTCCCCTGTCAGCATAGACAAACTGGAAACAGTTCTAGGGTCTTTTTATCCTATAAAAATGTATAAAATTGAATCTGTCCAAGACAGGGAAACAAAATAATTTTTACCTACCTAACAGTATGTAGCCCTGAATGTAAATGAGATTGAGTGGTCCACTGAAACAAGAGATGTTATTAGTAATCATCCTATGTATAACAGCCTTAGGAATATTAATATATACAAAAAAACCCCAAAACTTCAATGAATAATTTATGAGTAATTTAATTAACTAACTTGCTTGCTTCTTTCTGCCTTAGATTTGTCCAGCAACAGATTGCCAGTTTCACACATTTGTTTCTTATTCAGAATAATTCTTCTTAAGTAAACTTTCAGTGAATAGTTATTTGTTAAAAATTCATCATAAATATCCACTGTTTCCCTAGAATTCAAATTACGTTGGCTTGGGTTTTTTTTGTGGAAAACTCATCTAGTTTTCTTTTCCAGAAAGTAATTTTAGAATCATAGGGTTTGTACCAATATAAATGTTAGATAAGGTTTTCTATTTGGCAGCAGTCTTAACTGTAGTTAAGATATCAATGATGAAAAATGAGCAAAAAGTATCAGAGAAAGATGCTTTGATCACAATTACATCCAAAAGGAAGGCTGACCACCTGATTTTGATCATTCCAGTTTCTGCCCTTTTAAACATTGTTTGCTTGCAATGGATAGATAAGTGTTCAGAGGTAGAACCCACTGATGACCTGAGTGCATGTGTGTCAGTCGTATTCTTTGGGGACAGTTAGAGAAGTGACAAGGAGGGAACTGACTGGGCTCAAAGCATGGAAGGTGACAGCATGGCACACTCATCAGAAATATGGGCATGGTCAAACAATCTGGCTGTGATTTTCCAGCTCATACCCAATCATGCTGCCTTACTTATGTAATTAGGTGAGATGAAAAGACTTCACAGACAGATTAGAGACTAACCTTTCCTGGGCATATAGATGCAGACTTGCTCAATAGTCCCTGAGTTCTGCTCAGTGTATATTATCAGCATTTTGTAACTGATTACCCAGACTTTTCTCTCCTGGGAAGTCAGACTCCATGATAAACCAGGATGTATCATTGTCACACGGTGATCAAGAGAACAGAATAAATGGGAGCTATGTTGCAATACAAATGTGTAAGGTGATAGATAGGGCCATACAAAAGAAAGAAAAAGGTTCCTGATGGTTTCCTGGAAAAATCCCTGCACCTGGGAAGAGATTCCCAAAAACTGATAAAAGGATTAAAACAAAGAAAGGAGTGATATGGAGATAACATGGCTTTTTTCAACACAACCAACCCCCCCTCCCCCCACCATTTCACCTGTCTATCACCCTAAAATTAGTTTATTGACTATAGCCACTCAAACTGCCTAAAGAAAAAGGTATAAAAAGAGACTGGACATAAGCAAAGATCATGGAGAAGTTCCATCAATGCTGTGGAGGTAACCAGCAGGCTACCTTTTCTCCCTCCACTTTCTCAGGATGCCATGGGACAAGCCACTTCTTTATACATATACACTAATTTTACCTTTGCTCCAGAGTACTTTGAAATTTGTATTTACTACTTTGTTGTAAGTTGCTTTTGCTTTAGTGTGTGTGCCTATGCTTTGTATTATTATTATTACTGCATAGTTAAAGTGTGCTTTTTTTTCAGTTAGACCCTATTCCAGCCACAGTGAACCCCATAAGTTGTCACAAATTTGTATTAATAAACATCTTATTTTGTGAACTGTTAGAGTCAGTCCATTTTTAGGTGCTGACAGTTTCATAGACAGTGAAATAATTCATAGGAGAAACCTGCTGATGGTTTTTTCTACTGCTATTTAGTGCAGTCCTTATATAAAAAGGTATCAAATGTCCTGTCCATCTTGGTGAAGCTATTAAGTGAAGGGTCTCATTAGGTGAGGCTAACAGACTCTTTTGGACATTAAAAGGCTTTGATCTTCTATGGGACGCTGATAGCCAAAAAAAAAAAAAAATTAATACAGGTTGGACAGAATATTCATCTTTTCTGCCCATTTTTCATGTGACAACATGACTGCAGCATCCTCAGACTGGGGCCTGGCTATTATGAATAAGTAACTAAATTAAGTTGTCAAGAATATGACTGTAAGCACTATGAGATCTATATAAACATGTAGGCATGATCAAACACATATCCTGAAAACTAGTTTAGTTCAATTAAAAGTCATAGAAATCATATAAGTATTAAGCAGGCCACTTGCATTTTAATCAGCAGCAGTTGTACACGGAGCTTACTAAAGGTTCTACTTTGCGTATGAATTTGAGATGGGATTACTTCACTGTTTTTAAGTAGGGGAATACATTTTCCTGAAATACAATCCCCAAAGAATCAAAATGATTCCATGATGTAAAAGAATGAATGAATGCTTTTGTGCTTATTTGTAAGTCACGACATTTTAAAAGTGGTCTTTCTCTTCCAGTTTGTCCTTCCCTTCCTTTCTTTTTTAAAATTGTTACTTACAGAGGTGCTCAGTGTCCTGCCAGCTATGAGAACAAGACAGCTTGGTATAGCATTATGGTATTGAAAGCTGTGGGAAATAAATATGTCCTCCTAAGGCTAAAAAATCAATTTATAAACTATGCAGTATCAAATGTAAGCATGAGATTTGGTGGATTTAACTAGTAGAAAAAAAAATCACTTTTAAAATATTTTTGCTTTAAAAGATATTGTCTTTGTTAACTTTGTAACAACAATTACAGAAAGTTTTAGAGTAATATTGCAAACAATTTTCCAACAGATTTAAGCAGAAAAACAAATTTATTTTATTTCTATGTATAATCATGAAGACAATAGATATTATGTTTTATTACTGTACTGTAATGGTTTCTCATACAGCAGAAGAGAGACCAAAAATACATGTTGTGTAGACTTAATCCCTAAATCATATCCAACAGAAACAGGGACAATAGAGAAAAATGCCATGTATTTGTTCTGTAAAATAATAATTCTTAAAATTTAATGTAACATAAATCACTAAGAATGTTTCCGCAATGCAAAAGTACCATATATTACTAATTCTTCTCCAAAAACCAGACGCATATTTAGATTACAATCTAGAACTACATTACCTTGGATGTAGCATCCAAGTGGAAGATAAAATAGACCAAAGTTTCAGAAAGCAACACCTCACCTAGAGATTCTGTCAAAGCCCTGCCTGGTTCAGCATCTAAGATCAATAAAGGCTACATCAAACGATTTCTGGTACTGTAAGTTTATGGCTGATCTCACTGTGGACTCTCACTGTCAGATGATCAAATATGATAGAGTGACAAAAAAAGAACAAATGACTGCTAAAACACATCTATACAATGACAATGCTGAGACAACAGATCCAATTAAGAATGCTGCCAAAATATTCCTCAGAATGTTGAGTAATTTCTTAGAACCATTGATGCACTGCTAGCAAGATAATTCAATCTTCTGTTACAATCCAAACTAAAAGTACATAGACATACAGTATACATCTGTATTATGTATGTAATTCTCATCAATAAAAAAAGTGGACTGACTTCCACAAAGGTGAAGAAGTAATGACCTTTATGGACAGACTTCTCTTCGTTTCTGGTTTGCCTAGTTTAGACCTGACACACTCTTCAGGACTACTGTGATCAAAAGCCACATTTAAATTCCCTCTTTTTCTTCTGTGAAAGAGAATCTTCTTGTTTTCTTCAAATTCCCACTGCTAGCATTGGCACTACTGAGCAGACTGATATATAAAGAAATTGGAGAATCAAGCAAACAAAACCCCACTTCAAATATCCAAAAGAACACGTAATTTATTTTATTGCCACCAATAACCAAGTTTGTCTACATTTAAGAAACACCTACATAACCTGTGCAAAGTCCATGCTAACATTTTGTTAGTACGGTTACCTTCTCTACTTTTTTCTTTTCAATAGCTGCACCATTTAATTAGTTCCACTGTGATTGGTCCTGACCATCTTTAACTCTTCAGGGTTACAGTCTTTGATCTCCTTTCCTTCACAGTCTTCTCTCTAGCTGATGGTTCTCTGTGCATGGTTGATAGCTGCCTCTATTGGTAGGAAGACACCTTTATTAGTCTCTTTTTGTAAAAGAAAGAACAATTTGCTTATTTAAAATAGTCTCCGTAAGCAACTTCTTATACGTTCAGAAATTTTCAAGCTTACACAATCCCAAGCCTAGTAAAAAGACAGACTGGTAAAGGCAGTGGTTATATATGTCTTTACAAATGCAAGCAACACATCAGATATTGTGGGGGCAAAATATTTCTACATTTTAGAAATTAAATACTTTACAGCAAAAGTTTCTACTTCAGCATTAATTTCAGAACTATGAAAACAATGTTATTTAACAAAAGGCTTAGTGACAGGTTCAAAAACTTTATCCAATAGAGTTTGGCATGATTTGAATTACTTTTCCTTCAAAAAAATATTTGTAAAGAGTCTGGAAAATTGTCCCCCAGTTAGACTTTTATACATTTACATCATTATAGGGATATCATAGAATGATAGGTCCATACAATCATAGGATATGCTGAGTTGGAAGGGACCCATCAGGATAATCAAATCCTGTTCCTGGAACAGGTGTGAGATGCTGGATTATATTATTATTGGATGTCGTGGTTTTAGCTAAACCCTTGTAAGCCAGGTAGGGAATTTTCTCCCTTCCCCCTTGCCATGAAGTAGTGCTTTACAACACAAAAAGACCTAGCCCCATGGCTGATGGCCGG
>JAYRBT010000139.1:41996920-42021419 GCA_036023395.1 Myiotriccus ornatus
TTAGAGGAAGGAGTTCGGGTCTTTTCTCATAACTCATCCTCAGCAAAAGACCCTTGTCTCATTTAAACTGGGACATTGGGTCAGAACCAACCCAAGTGTGTGTGGGGGGCGCTTAGGGATAATTTGAATCACACGGAGGTGAGGTAATATTGTATCCCACATGGCAGTCCCTGGGAGCCTCATGGGGTAACCCCAGAGCAGCCATCAGTCAAAGGCAGCCCAGGAGCATGGGCTGCCCCACACCCCCTGGAATGCCTACCCCAGCCTTAGACTGACTGGCACACTGGGAACACTGCCCCTCTGGAGACCTAGAGTGCCAGTGGGCTGGAAGTCCCACCTGGAAGGGGCGGCCACAGGGAGACAGAGCACATAAAAACAGCAGCAGGTGGTTTTCATTTTGCTGCAGACCTATCGGCTGGCCACATGAAAGTTAGACTTGCACAGAACTCTTGTGGTTGCTATGTAATCTTCTCTTAATCCCTTTTCTGTCTCTTTCTTTACCCCTTTTCCTTATCGTAATCTCTTTTCTTAATATTTTGGGTAACTTAAAGCCAGTGGGTTGGATTTTGCTAAGTGGCAGGGATTAGTATGTTATTAGTCAGTGATTTGTTGAATGCTCTATCTTGGTTGTATGTTACCCTTTTGAACTTTTTCAAAGATCTCTTATTTTCTCCCCTATTCTCTGACGTTCTCAGTAAAAGTATCTCCTGAGAAGATGTGTGCAACATCCTCTCTTACACTACCTCAAGTTATTAAAGAACTAAGGGCTCTTCTAAAAATTCAGTGGGTGAATTTTTTGAGCCTTGTATATTTTTAAAAACAAAACCCCTGGTTGTCACTCCAGAGCTGGCGTCTTACAACAGGACCCCAAGAATGACATCATGGGCCTGAAAATATTGTCCAAACACCTCTTAAACTCTGTCAGACTTGGGGCTGTGACCATTTCCCTGGGGAACCTGTTCCAGTGCTCAGCTATCCACTGGGTGAAAAACCTTTCCCTGATATCCAACCTAAACCTCACCTGACTCAGCTTCAGGCCATTTCCTCAAGTCCTGTTACTGGTCATGAGAGTGAAGAGATAGGTACCCGCCCCTCTGAGTCCCCTTGTGAGGATGTTGAAGACTGCAACGAGGCCTCCTCTCAGTCTCTTCTTCTCTAGGCTGGATATTTTAAATGAAAAACTATTTCACATATATCAAGTCAACTTATTGTGGATAGGACAGCTGAAGGTTTAGTTTCTTTTAAAAACTTGTTTGCACTTGTTTCTCCAGACATCACGCTCTGAGACTCAACACACTATTTTTTGCTGTTTTGCTTGTTGTTTGCAAACTCCTGAAAGCCTCAAAAAGCAAATCATATCCTTTTTATTTCAGAAGTGACGGGGAATTTTTTTCACCTCTCAAGTCTGTGCAAAATCTCAGCTTGTCCCAATGACTTTCTGGTAGCAGGGATATGCGGGGCAGACTGCAGTCTGCACTTTTCTCATGGCATCAAACCTGTCCTCCTTGAAGCTAGATCTGTGTGTGAAGAGCATCATGACAAGCTCTGTTTATATCTGCTTTCTGTACAGGGGATCTTATATATGGTCAAAATCTGTTTGGTTCACCTCTTTAGCTGACATTTCCATCTTAGTACTATTCATCTCTTAGCTTCAAAGGTCTAATTGCAGGCCCGTTACACAGACACGAACCTGTCCCTTTCTGACCGAGGCTGATCCCTGGCATGAGTGACCAGATAAACTCCAGAGGTCCCTTTCAATCTCATTCATTCAGTGATTCTCTGATAAGGACTAGATTTTGCAGTGCTAATTAAGAATATTCTGAATGAAAATTTTAAAGCATGACCACACAGAGAAATAGGATATTTTGCATTATATCAGGGTATTTAGCAAACACAATGTATTATTAACATTCCCCTGATGTCTGTCAAAGCCATGCTGGTACAAAAGGGCTTTTACCATTTTAGTTTATGCTATGCAGGGTAGGTAGTGTTGCTATGACAGCTGAAAAGGTTCTCCTGTCAGCCTATGCTGCATCTCTAGCAGGAGCTATGCCAGCGTGGCTGTGCTAGCGTTAGCCTTGTAATGTAGATGTGTTCTGAAATATCAGTGGAGCATGATGCCTGGAAACAGAAAACCTCTGGAAGCTGGTACCATTGCTAGCAGAAAGGGATGGTTTGTGTTGTCAGTAAAATTAATTCTTTCTCAGAAAATGTGGAGCTATGAGAACGTGATTGCAGTGTTTGCTGATGCAAGTCCTTTGACAAACTCTGGGCATTGTATAATTCCATTCAGACACCATGCCTTGCAGCAGGACAAGCTCATTTTAGAGGATATGTATGGAGGTATATATGCATTTAGATGTCTACTGTTTTGATCTTCAAGGCAGAGGTATTTGCACCAGACGGTCTTCTTCCAAAGTCCTCAAGACTGTAATTTTTAATTTTTTTGTTACTGTCAAATGTAATTTGACATTTCCCTCTATTTTACATATCCAGATCTCTTTAGAAACTGGAAAGGAATCTCAAAATATAATTTCAAGTTGTGATGAGAAAAAAACCCACAGAGAGGAAGGAACTGCAGTTCATGGTATTGCGCCATAAACAGGGGAAATAGTGTCTGAAATGCTGGTCACTAGAAGGTTCAAAAGCACATTAGTGAATCCCCTAAGCACTGATGTTGAAACTACTGATAAAAATCAAACAAAAATAAAGTACCATTACAATGTCATAAGCAAATGACATAAAACCTTTACATCTGCAATATAAAACATGTATGACGGCAAAATATATTTGAAACTACAGTGCTTGTAAAGTTGCATGCTCAGTCCTATGAGAGGAAGTCCTGAAGTTAGGCAGATGTGTAGTTAGCATTGCAAAGTCTATGATTTTTTTAAAAAAGGGGTAATCTGAAATTTAACCTGAAGCTTAAATTACAACAAATAAACATTAAAATTTCCAAGACAAGATGGGTTTTGCAAAGAAGGCATTCAGTAACTTTGCATCTCTGTTTCCAGGGTCCCCTCTTGATTTAGTATTGGGCCCATATTATCTTTAGTTTTCCTTTTGTTTTTGATGCATTCAAAGGAGTTCTTCTTTTTGTCCTTGACATCCTTGGCCAGATATTTTTCCAGATGGGTGTTCGCCTTCCTCATCTCCTTTCTACTTACTCTCTTAACCTGTCTATATTCTTTCCAAGTGGCCTGACCCTGCTTCCACTTCCTATGTATTTCCTGCTTACACTTGAGTAATGACAGGAGTTCCTTGTTTATCCATGCAGGTCTCTTACCCCCTTTGTGTGATTACTTGCTTATCAGGATGCATTTTTCTTGAGCCTGGGGGAAGTGATCCTTGAATAACCACCACCTTTCTTGAATCACTCTTCCCTGCAGGGCCCATTCCAACAGGATTCTTCCAAGAAGATTCATGAAGAGGCTAAAGTTAGCTCTCCTGAAGTCCATGGTTGCAATCTTACTTGGTGCCCTGCTTCCTCCTCATTCAATACTCAGTTCTGTAATGTCATGGTCAATACAATCGAGGCTGTCCTCAACCTCCACACCTTATCACATTTTAGGAAGAAGTTCTGCATGGGAGAAGTGATTGGGCATTGGAATGGGCAGCCCAGGGAGGTAGTGGAGTCACCATCAGTGAAGGTCTTTAAGAAGAGACTGGATGTGGCACTTAGTGCCGTGGTCTAGTTGACAGAATGGTGTTTGAACAGGTTAGGTTGAACTCAGTGATCTCAGAGATATTTTCCAACCTGGTTGATTCTGTGATTCTGTGATCTCCAAAAAGGCCTTCCTTGTGTGTTAGTATGAAGAGCATACAATTCCTTGTGGGATCCTCCCCTACCTGTCAGGAAGCTGTCTTCAACAGGAATCTCTGGGCTGTTTGCAGTTTGCTGTGTTGTTTCTCCAACAGATTTCAGGGTCGTTAAAGTCCCTCACAAGAACCAGAGTCTGTGACTGTGAGGCTGCTTCTAGCTGCCTGTGAAAATTCTCATCCACTTCCTCCTCCTGATCAGGTGGCCTGTAGCAAACACCCACAACAGTGTCACACTCACTGCTCCGCTCTTTTATCCTAACCCATAAGCTCTCAGCACACTCATCATTCACGCCAAGACAGAGCTCAATACAGTCCAGGTGTTGCCTCACACAGAGAGCAACTCCACCACCTTGTCTTCCTGCTCTGTCTTTCCTAAACATCATGTGGCCCTTCATGACAGCATTCTGCTCACAGCGTTTCTGTATTTGAAATGATGTCAAAGCCCTGTGACTACACATAGATCTCTAGTTCCTCCTATTTGTTTCCCATATTGCGTGTATTGGCATACAGGCATTTTATAGACGTATTTGCTTGTGTCAGTATCCCAGTAAGAGTGCAAAGGAATGTCCCACAGTCCTGTCTTGTAGTTATATCTTTGGCTGCTTGTACTTGCTGCATGTATCTTGTCTTAAGCCTCCTTTTGCTACTTGTGTGGTCACTATAGGTCTCCCCCACCTTTCCTAATTTAGAGCTTACTTTATTGGCCATTCTATTGGCAATAACATGTCCTCCGCTTCATGAGGTGGATTCCAGCTCTGCCAATCAGCTGTCAATATCAGCAAACAGGGTCCTGTGGTTATAGAAATAAAACCCCCGTTGCCAGCACCAACGATGTACACCCCATCACTGACTTGGTAAGTCCATTCAATTCTCCCCTTATCTTTTAACAAGCAGTATGGAGGAGAAAACTCCCTGGGCACCCAGACCCTCGATCAAGGTCCCCAGAGCTCTGAAATCAGTTTGATTGTATCCAATTTATCTTTGATATCATTAGTGCTCATGTGAAAGACCAGCAGTGGGTAATAGTCAGATGTGTTGGTGAGCATTAGGAGTGTTTCCATGACATCTCTGATTCAAGCTCCTGGCAGGCAACCAAACTTCTCTGCATAAGTTGTGAGATCAGCAGATGTGTGCCTCTGTTCCCTGCAGTAGGGAGTCACCCACTACAATCACTTGCTGCTTCTTCCGGGTGATCCTTTATGGCTCAGGGTCTGGTGACTCAGTCACTTCACTTGAAGACTTAACCACCTCATCCTTGGCTTGGAGGGCAATAAATCTGTTTGCTAATGTCAGGTCTTCAGGAGGAACAGGAGTATTTCTTCTTGTATGGAGAGAGACCAGTTTCCAGCCTTCCTCTTTTATTAACATCTGACTTTTTTCGAGATGAGGTGCAGAGGTTACCTGCATCTCCTGTGTAGAGGAGGGTCGAGACTCCTGTGTCTGTAAGGTCTCTGTGAATATCCTATTTCCTTCTCATATTCACGAATGCTATGTAACCCACTTACTTCCTTGTGTAACTCCTTGACCTGGTGACATAGCTCCTTGACACAGACACACCTTCTGCAGAGGAGATAACTCTGCCCCAGCTTCCTGGACAGGCACCAGGCACTCTTTACAACCAGAGGCCTGCACAGATGCATCTACTGCCAGAAGGTGGAAGCCTCTGACATCATTGGTGCAGAAACTTCAACACCCACTGGATAATGATCTCTACAGTGCATAATAACCATAACATTGGAAGCTCAGACTAAAACTGGAGAGAAGAGGTCTGCTCTTTTCCCTCAGTGTTACTTCTGTTCCTCTCTGGTGCTCTCTGGTTCTGCTACTCTATTGGTCCTCTGATGGTGAGGAGCCCCCTCTCCACTCTCCCTGTTCACCCTTCCTTGCAAACTGCCATGGAAACTGCCATGATTATTGTACTGCTCATCACCCCAGAGTTTCCCATAGCTGCCACTGCTGTCGCTGCTGTCACTGTTTGCCTCACTGACTGACTCAGACTTTTGGTTTCAGCACATTTAATTCTGCCGTGGTTGCCCCTTGCAATGCCTATTGCCAGGCCAGTCCTGCTGGCAAGGGCTGCCAGGTCCTGGAAGGTTCCGTCTCAGCTGTTGCTTGGGCTTTCCTGGCTCTGGGAAACCCCTGCAGCACTCCTTCCAGTGCTCAGCCCTGCAGAATTTATTGTAGCCACCCATCTCACTGTATCACATACAAAAATGATTCATTATAGGAAATCACCTTGAGTCATAACAGAGATGTTGCAACCTGCATGCCTTACCTTGTAAATAATATACAGACTGGAAGAACAAAATTCTTTTTTATGCTTGTGCTTTAATTGGCTCTGTTCTCTCTTCCATTGTGTTTCTGCCTACTTTTGCTGTAGCACATTGCACATTTCTAAAGTACATGTAGTGCAATTTGATGGGGTTGGGTGTGGGGGTGGAAGGCAGGTGAAGTAAAATCAGAGTGGGGACAATCAAGAGTATCAGGATTTAAGGAGTCCATAGACAAAGTAGTTGAACCTGAAATGCCATTGAGTTCCCAGTCTGGTAAAATAACCCATTTCTTTCAATGAGTCACACAATACATTTACATGAAAGAAAGAAAGAAACTTAATTTTAAAAAAAAATGTTCCTTGTTCAGCTTAAAGATGTGAAATAAAGATAAATTATTTCACTCATTTCTCCATGACCATCTAACACACCACATTTCTAGTGAGAATATGAAACTTGTATCCCACAACTTGTTATTAAGATCATTTTACTGGCACCTGCTGCTATACCGATAGAAGCCCAAGAGGAAGACCACATCACTGCATATAGCTGTACAGAGATGATAGGCTTTTCTAAAACTCTTTATGTTACTCTACCAGCTAAATTTTAGGTTGAATGTATGCCTAATATTTAGTGCTTTATAGCAGTGCTAAATACACATACACAGTTCAAAACAAAAGACTTTTTTGCAAGACATTTCTATTCACTCTGCCAACTTATAATATTTATCACTGGTTTTTTGTCTGCCTATAATGCAGGTGACAGCACGTCACAACTTATGATGCTATAGGAAAGAAAGAAACTAAAAGCATGACTGATACCATATTTGGCACTGTCTATGCAGAAGGCTGACAGGTTTTGCCCTTCATTAAGATCATGTGATGGCTAATTATAAAGAAACGGAATGGCATAACTGTCCTTATACCACACCAAATGTTTGCTTTTCTATTATCCAGTAAAGCAGCAATTTATTTTTACTAGTCACTGCCAAAACTCCTGAAATCCTGCATATTTTAGATGGTGGTCTTTGAGCCAGCCTCATCCTCTGGGCACTACCACGATTCCATGGTCTGCTGATATTAGGCAATTATTTCTTATGTTAACCAGACTGTATAATAATCTGAAAAAGGTTATCAGATCAGTTAAAAAAGCCCAAAACAACAAATTCAAAGATAGGTGAAAACTACATGAAATATATCACATAAAGGCACTGGCAACGCCAATGTGCTTTATGAGTTTATAGAGCATTTATTGAAAAATCTGCTTAAATGAAATATTGAAGTTTTCCATATAAAGAGAAGAACTACAGGAACCCAGGGGAATGAGAAAAGAGCACTAATAATACCATTATTTTCTGACATGTGAGACAAGTTGGAGAAACTATAAAGAAACCTTTACTTTTTATTTTATTTTAGGACAAGGACCTATGATCAAGGCAACAGAATACTTTGTTTCTCCTAAAAAGGGCTTTTGTGCAGAGACATACAGAAGTAATGTAATTTAAAATAATAAAGCTCCATTTTACATGTCAGGATTATTAATTAGGCTAAACCTTTGTAGAAAAAGAAAAATCTCAAAATAAATTCTCTAGGTGACATTTTACAGCACTGAAAATGATGACAAATAAGTGCTGATGTTTCCACAGAGATGAGACTGTCATTCTAGTTGCTTAGTTTTTGTTACTATTTCCCTATTGGGTCCATTAAAGTGAACACTATGAAGAACAAAAAAATACCAACCTAATAAAACCAGATGCTACTCATGTAGTACTAGCAATATGTCTAGTTTTTGCTCTTTTTTTTAAATGCTGAAAAAACATTATTTAATTGTGATTTAATATTTAATGCTAGAAGTTCCAGATCTACTTGTCTTTTCTGATTTCTTACAGAGATGTTTCATTTTCATCTTCCTCTAAAGTTATGAAAGAACTGTATTTAGAAAGAGTAATTTAGTTGGAGGAATTGAACGTGAGGAATTAGTTTACCTATGTTCCATGTCTGGTTATGCATCTGAGTATTTGTTATGATGAACTGTTCTGGATGACATTTTTTTGTAATATAAAGGCTCTATAATATTTTGCTATTAGTGGCAGATTTGGGGACTACTTGCTTTCTAAAATCTGGCACTATGACTAACTAGTACTTGTTTATTTGAGCTGTATTTAAGATTTTTAAAGCAAAAGATAAAATATTGTATTAATACAGAATATTTCTGTAGGGTTTATTCACTGCACTTAAACTGTTTCCATCTGTACTACGTTGCAAGCTTTTCCATCTCCCAGTATGAATAATGACAGGCAAAGACGAAAGCTGACAAACAAAATTAAATCATGTCAGTTTGCAGGCTGCTGCTCCTACTGGCTTTGAAGGAAACTGGACTCTTAGGGACAGGACTGAGACTTGGGATGATGTGGCAAGGAAATACTGGATGGCAGTAAGTCACTTTAAGTACTGTGATTCCAGCACAACATCTGTAAGGTTTCAGAACATCTTATACTCTCTTTGAGTGTGCAACTTATATAAGTCACACAGACAGCACACCTGGTAATTCTCCATCAGAAGATGGATACACACACTCAGTTCCCCTGTCAGTGCCAGCAGAGCCAAAGCTTAGAGAACAGGTGGACTGTATTGATAGCTCTGAGATCCTCAGACACAAAGGTAAGTTTTTGAACTGCTTGTGATAGATAAACATCTTAACTCAGACAATCTACCTGTTGCTTTATTCCAGAGCCATACTGTAAGGTATGAATGACTATCCTTTTGATTTCTTCACAAGGGCCAACAATATAAGAAGGTTTAATGTAAAATTCAACTTCTCTGGAAGTAGTAAATGTTGGAGTTTTCTTTTTAAAAATTTCATTATATATACCACTGATAAGCATGAACTTTACACTATTAACTACTTTTTATTAGTTTACACTAAAATACTTAAACATATCTGAGATAATACCATTGTGGAATTTCTACATCTGCTCATCTTCAGGATTTTAGTTCAGCCTCCATCTCAACAACAGATAGGTAAGTTTGAGGAAGACATTTTCATTCTGAATGCACTGATATAAATAAATAAAAATAATGGCCAACTTTACACACTCTTGAAAACGGAGTCTAGAATGAAAGGATGTTAACTCTAGAAAGCAAATCAAGAAAACAGATTATAAGGAAAAGCATTTCTCACAATGGTAATGTCTGGGAAGTATGATAGCCATTTCAAGTGAATACCAGCAGCCAAATTTTAAAAAAAAAAATTTAAATCATATAATAAAAATTTTTGGGTATATTTACTTGTAGTTTAAATATACATGCACTATTTTCCAAGTGTTTTCTAGCTGGCAACATTTGAAATGAAGCTAATAGAGTGATATGCAAGCAGGATCATCAAGGTGCTTCAACCCAGTGGAACTGGTTAAACGGTCATAACAAACACTGAACCTTGAATTTCTGGTAAGTCTTTAAAGATCCAGCCATATGAGTTAGGATTTTTTAACTATTTTTTTAAATCATTCTTCTTCTTAGTAAATCATGTGTTTAAAAAAGTCAATGTTGGCTTAACAGACTCAACACTGTAACTCATATTGTTTCTGTTGAACAGCTAATTCATTCAATATTTTCATTCTTCTTCATGGTAGATGTTTTCAGCATAAGAAAAAAAAACAAAACAAAACAAAAAAAAAGACTAAAAGAAAAAACCTTTGGTGAAATGCAAACAGGAACTGTTTACACATGTGTACTGTCTTAAGTGACCAGATCCACCCACATCGGTGTCTCGAGTAGAGCCAAATTTTTATGTATAAACTGTTTATGTAAATAAGTCATTTGTTTGCTTTTTCCAAATCTCTCCTTACCTTGGCTGCTCAGTGGTCAGAAATCCATTGTTTGCTGCCTGAAAGTTTCAGGGCAGTGAAATATTACTAAAAGAATTAACTTGTCTCTGAAAATGGGATTGTCAGTTCCTATGCAGATTTGTTGGCACGTGGTGATGTATTCCAAACTTTTGATACTTGGAGTGTACTTTAATTGGGGCTAAAACTGGTAGTACAGAGGAGATCTTCCAGAACTGCCCAAAGCCTGG
Organism: Myiotriccus ornatus; assembly: GCA_036023395.1. Lineage (NCBI taxonomy): Eukaryota > Metazoa > Chordata > Aves > Passeriformes > Tyrannidae > Myiotriccus > Myiotriccus ornatus. The sequence continues at coordinate 42,007,087 of JAYRBT010000139.1, forward strand.
TCAGCACAGGGTGCTCACATGACATCCATGCCACTACTCACTTTTAACAGATTCTTAAGATTTGGTGCTAAAAGCAAATGGCAGAGTACACAGGGTGTACTCTGTGGTGGGTTGACCACATTTCTACTGTTCTTAGAGCACACTCTACACCACAGCACACCCTTTGGGAGTCACTGGCACATGGACTGCAAACCTGTGGACATTTTGCACTTGCTACTACAAAGCCACAGCTTTAAGCAGAGGCATTGAAAGCTACCAGATTTTAAATGTAAAACAATAATAAATTACAGACTAAATCTAGGTATACACATCAGCAAGCTTCTCACAAATGGAAACTGACATGATTGAATATCCACAAATCTATGACAAGAAAAAAGGAAACAATGGCATATCTGAATCAAATTGCAATATTGATTTTTCTGAACACAGACACAGATCTATTTTCTTAGTATTACATCAGCTAAAGACACTGCACTTGCATTTAAAGTTAATAGAACACATCTTACAGAAGACATTTCAGAAAAAATACTATGTGGCCTTCAAAATCGTAATATTTTCCAGTGATCTTTGTTTGCGTTTTTTCCCTAAACATAAAGGGTTTGGATTAAAAAGATGACTTATCAGTCCTTTTTTCCAGGAATGGTGGTTATATATAACGTTTTCTTCTATTTTATCGAAGGTTACACTTTTGAAATTATAGATAAGGTGATTAACAGGAGCCTTGGAAAACTGGCAATCTGTTCATGTGCATAAACTCAAAGTGAGAAGGGCCAAGTCATTTGATCTGTCACAAGACCTAGTTATAGCCCCAGCTCCCACTTGTATTTGGACATTTAGTGACTTAGTGCAAACAGACCAGGAAGCTGTAAAATGAGGCAAGATGGCTCTGTTGAACCAGACTTGTCAGCAGAGAAGTCAGATGGAACAAACTTTAGGTCAGTACCTAATGGCAGCATTTGTAAAATGGAACAACTGATAAACCTGGTATCTCAGATGAAGAAGTCCTGTTAGTGTCAGGTGACACCTTTTCCAGACTGGGAAGAAATACAGCATATCTCTTGGCACGAAACTTGAACTGGGCAGACCTGTCCTGATGGCAGCTAAAGAGAAGCAGATTTGGTGGCAGAAGCAGTATAACTAAAATCATAAGGGAATCCTGTGCGAGTGAACACTATATGTGAAGTAACTGAGCCAGAACAAACTGTGCAGGCTGTCGTCTATTTTTTTTTTAGCCTTGTTGATTTCTTTTTATGAGAACAGTTATTTACTTCCCACTCTTCAATGCGGTGTTCATCTTCTCAGGAACTACTAACTAGATTGAAAGTGAGAGGAAAACATTTGATCTTTGGATTTATAGTTGAAATTTGAAGTACCTGAGTGTTTCTGTGTCAGGATTAAACCTCAGATATTTTGTTTAGTTTGAAACAAAAAAAAAAAAAAAAAGGAAATGCTAGACACAGTACTTTAACTGGTTCTTGGTTTTGCTAGTGACACGTAACAAAGAAAGGGTATACATTGTGGTTTGCTTGATTTCTTTTGACAGGAGTGTTGTGATTTAACCCAAGTCGGCAACTAAGCACCACAAAGCCATTCACTCATTCCCCCAAATTAGGATTGAGGAGAGAACCTAAAGGGTAAAAGTGAAAATACTCATGAGTTGAGATAAACACAGTTTAATAGGAAAAGCAAAAGCTGCATACACAAGCAAAGCAAAACAATGAATTCATTCACTACTTCCCATGAGCAAGCAGGTGTTCAGTCATCCACAGGAGAGCAGGGCTTCATCACATGTAATGGTGACTTGGGAAGTCAAATGTCATCGCTGTGAATGTCCCCCCTTTCCTACTTCTTTCCCCCAGCTTTGTATGCTGAGAGTGATGCCATATGGTCAGTTGGGGTCAGCTGATCCTTTCGTGTCCCCTCCCAACTCCCTGTGCACCCCCAGCCTCCTTGCTAGTAGGGTGAGGTGAAGAGCAGAAAAGGTACTGACTTTGGGTAAGCACGGCTCATTGAGAACAAAAACATCCCTGTGTTATCTACACTATTTCCAGCATAAATTCAAAGCATAGCCCATACCAGCTACTATGAAGAAAATTAATCCTGGACAAAACCACCACAAGGAGGTTGCCAAACTCACTTCCCACATCTCTAGGAAACAGCTTCACTGGTGTGATTCTGGCAATCTGTTTTGAAAAGTATCAGTCCCTCTAGTTTAATTGAAACTGACAGAAGTTGTTTAGATAGGGTTTCAAGATCATTATTCTGATATGGAAAACTGACATTTTGCAAGTCACTTTTCAATGTATCTGTTAATTCACTTGAATATAGAATCTTGCCTCATATATATTTTCATACATTTTACATTTTTGTACATCTAAAATGTACTGTATATTTCAGAGAGATATATAGACAGAGAGAGCATAATTTTTATATACCTCCTTCAGTCTTACTTAGGAAAGAGTGAAGAAAGCATTATTAAGGAAAAAAAAAAGTTCAGATTCTGGAGCCATATATTCTAGTGGAGGGTATACCATTCTACGACTTTAATGTAGTGACACATAGAGATGTCACCTTCACTCTGTCGTAATTTTTCCATCTCTTATGCTCCATATCTTTCATAAATGTCATGCCGGTGTAGGGATCCTGGAGTATGATCACTTAGTGGTTAAACTGAGACTGGGAAGATTTATGTGTTATTCTTAAATACCACTGGTACTCATCACAAACCACTCAGCAAACAAAGCATGTTTGCTCCAAATGCAAGTAACATGGCTGCCTAATCTACCTAATGAGGGAACAGGTTTTTTTCTTTCTCCCAGAGAGTGTTGTTGAAGTAGTCATTTGACTTACGGAAACTGAACCTTAGCTGACTTTGTTGAGGTAAAATGCAGAACCCACACAAGCATAAGTCGCCATTATTTTGTAACACTTCGAAAGGCTTTCGGGAATTAGACCAGGAAAACAGAGGCCAGATGTGTCGGTTCTTATTACACTGCAGGTGTACAGAAGGTTCAGATCTAAGGGTGATGAAGAGGAAGGATGACACAAGGTGAAAACAACCTTCTAGAGTCTGAGAGGGAAGCTAGATAATACTTTTCAAGAGGGAAAGAACACAAAAATAAAATCCTGCTTTGGAGTTTGCAAGGCAAATGGACTATCACTTAACATTATCCAATTTATATTTGGGTTCTGCTGTCTGACTTATAAATCATGTTTGCAGTGTGATTCTCCTCCTTTTGGTGGAGAAACCAAAGCCTCTTTCATAACTCTAAGACAGAAACACAGTGTTTCTCTTAAGCTAGACTCACTGCTGGAAGCTGTCCAAAGAACCTGTCATAATACTCTGTAACAAAGACGTGACTGAATCACTAAACATAATAAAGAGCAAGAGAAAACTTAGCATTCCTGGAAACAAATGATCTGTTTTCTATTAATTCTGTTTTTCATTAACTCTCAGTATATGAATAGATAAACAACCTTTGCTTTTCCTTTAAGACAAAAAAGGCTACTATAAGTAGCTTCTTATTTCTCATCTATGGCAGACAGAAAAGATCCTACTGGGTATTGATTTTATTGGATGGCAGGACTAAAACCTACTTTCAGATGGAAGTAAGGAATGTGAGCTTGGAGTCACATGCAGGGGCCGTTTAACAGAATGACGCGATGGATACGTCCCTCAGTTGCTATGGTGATGGCTCATCTGCTTATATGTCCAAGAAATAGGGCTTTTCATTATTTCCTCTAAGAAGAAAAACTGCTAACTCATAACAACAAAGTGATTTGGTTTTGCACTAAAGCATAGATAATGCAAATACCATTACTCAGTTTTAATTTGGGCATGAAATTAATATCCTAAAGCAAATAACACGAACAAATAGCTTTTCTATCCTTTACCTACTTACTTCTGTAGCATTTTTTACCACAACAACTGTTTACCTCTTCCCTGAACCTCCAATATATCTGCAACAAATTGGATTTCTGAAATATCTGACATGAGATTCCAGAATACTGTGGTAACTTTAATAAATTTATTTTGAAGTGGGATTTATTTTTTTTTTTTATCCTAGCCATCCAGATATTAGAGTGGACAGATTTTACCAGCATTTTTTGTCAACAGTTTCCTGAATATTTAAGTGAATTCTGTTCAGTTGTAGTCATATTCTATTTATGTTTATTTTTTTCAAGTACCTACCCTCTGACCAGTCTCTATTAATGGGAATGTTTACAAGAAGCTCATACAAAAATGCACAGCTTAAGCTTCTGAAAATAACTTTTTTTTTTATACACAGGGAATGTTTTTGTTAGGATTGCCTGCATTCACAATCCAGGATGAGCAACACCGAGATGTGACTAATCAGATTGATTTCATGTGTCAACCAGAAGTAACTATTTGATAACACTTTCTATTTCAATTATTTGATTTGGGATGCAACACTATGTTTCCTTAAGCAGTAGAAAAATCAGTAGAATATTAAACTAAAAAACCAAAACAAACCAAAACAAAAGGAAATCACGTTCTCTCTGCAAGAATTCCAAAAGAAAAATTAAATTCTCAGTTAATCTTACTTGCAGATACATCAGTCATGCCTTATTTAAATGCAGCTGTGGCTTCACTGTAGTAATATTCAGGCTGTTTCAGAAATCCAAATAAAACAAATATCAAGAGCAACATGATATGGAAAGTGTTACAGAAATTACAGATATATCTGTGAGGCACTGAAGACACCCTCCCATTCAACTCGTTCAAAATCAGAATGCATGACCATGTAATTGTATCAAATGCAGTAAGGGACTCTATGGCCGCCAAAAAGTATTTCTGTATATTAGAATATCAGTAATTGCACTGTGGCACTTATTTCCAGATGTCCCCTTGATAAGTATGCCAGGTAGAAAGACTAAAAAATCTAAAACTACATTTTAGTTGGCAGGTAGCCTCGAAACTGGAAGTACCTGTTGTAGAATATGCTGTTTGCTTTAAATTAATTGTGATATTTGTTTTGAATCATTTTTCCCCCAGATATATTATATTACACAGCATATTATAAACACACTTGTTACAGTAATGCATAGCTGTACATTTTGAATAGCAACAGTCTTTCCTGATATAACAGGAATTACTTTTTTTAAAGGAAAATAGAATGCATGAATTTTTGCAAAGGCCTGTGAACATGAACTTCCTAGTCATCATCTAAAGTACAGAGACACATCCATATGTGTCTTCTATTGGTGCTCCATTTTATTATGATAGTTCTGAGGCTGTGACAAATATGATAGCTTTGTGCAAATAGTAATGGTGATAACCTACACAAGAAAGCAAGGACTAAGCTTCGTTGAAGCAACTAAGGATGTTCTACCAGAGCCATTCCCACTGCAAAACATTTGTTTAAATTCTGTGACACGATAGGCTCTCCTATGTGTTAGATAGCATCTCAATCTATCTTCCCAGTTTATAAATTATATTTAAAATATGTAGTCTGTTTATAAATTTGGGGTTTGTTCTCATCAAATTTCTTTACCACAGATTTCTAAGTGTTGGAATAAGGCTAATAATACAAACATGCTGAGTGCATGCTTTTTCTGTAGAAATAATGCAGGTTAATGACAGGTAAACTGACTATCCGCTTTATGTTTGAGCAACTATTTCCCCCACTGAAGTTCCTATAAATTCACCCATTTTTCCTTCATGCTAACCAATAGCTACATTAAAGGGAACAAATTTAAAGGCTTAAAGGTCCCTTGCCATCTAAACTATCTGTCTTATACAGGTCAAGGACCCTGCCAACACAGTTCTGCAGTCCATGTTCAGTTACCTTTTGCATGTCATCACTCTCTGGCTAAATTTCAGCTCTTTGTCTGGAAGCAGAGCTTCTCATCTGGTAAGGAAGCTGTCCCAGCTACACAAAATACCGACGCCCCATCTTGATCCTGACGTTAGCAGACATACACAAGGGATGCGCTCTGTGGTATCACTTCCCAGTGCTGAGAGATCTGTGCCTGGTTCCTAGTGGTGACATTTCTGTTTCTAATCAGCTCCTGCTTTAGCTGAGGTGACATCAGTCACAGTTGGCGCATCAGAGTGCCTCTGGGCTGCAGCAGCAGGTGCTCTGGTTGGCCTGCCATGTTTTGCCTGAAAGAATTTCTGAACTTTAATTGAAAATTGCCTTCTTGTATGTTTTCCCATAACGGACTGCCTTACCCATTTTTCTGTTATCCACATTCTTGTTAAGCACTGTTAAGTGCCCAGCATGCCACAGAAAATATCTATAGTTAAGCCATTGCCTGGCCTGTGGCTTTGATCAGTCTGAAACCCACTTCTTGGGCTGTGTTCCTTACTGCTTCTCTTCAGCAAGTGCATGTTGATGCACACCATACTTTTTTTTTTTTTGGTAGTATGCACCTGTCTCAGCACTCTCCAAAACAACCTTGGCCTTTGATTTTAACATCCTGATAGCCATCTGCTGCATGAAAGCAGCAGATGTACTGGGCACCACACAGGAATATTTTGCAACCATCTTGATCAAGGAAAAAGGCAAGACCCTGGTGCAGTATCACAGCGTTACTAGCTGAAGCCCGAGTGTTTGGGCGGATTGGGAAACCAGGAACCTGGATATGGGGCGGTGAAGTGTTGTTACCTACCTGGCAGCTGGGTGCCAAGGAAGCCTTGGGCCCAAGTCCCCTGAGGAGAGACATTTTGCTGTTCTTCTCGTTGCCACAGTGACAGGGGATCCTGGCGGGTGGGAGGTCTCACCTGGCAGCAGTCATGAGCTTCCACATCCAACTCAGGTTGATTCTTGATTGAGGTTGCTCTTCAATACTCTCAAGCTTTCAGAGACTCCCCAGCTGATCCGAGAGAGTGCAAGCTGAGGTGAGTGCAGCTGTTCACAGGGCCAGCACTGACCAGATGCTTTGGGTTGTGGTGGGAGGTGGAGCCACACAGCCAAGGCACCGACTGCTGTCTGGACACATGATGACAGGCTTCTAGCGAGGGAGATCTGCAGTCTAGGGGTGCCTAGGATTAACAAATCTGCAGGGCCAGCCACCCCCTGGGCACTTGCAGAAGCCCCAGCGCAGCCCTTAAAATCCTAAATACACTTGTGAACTCCCATGCACTTCAATTGCAGTGGTATATGTGCTTATATTGGCTGGGTCTATATATAGCGGTGTATGTAATTATATTTATCTTTTCATTCACTGTGAAAATGATAAGAAAGTCTCAGCCAGCGGTAGGAAAGCTTAATTAGATAATCGCCAAAATTTATTCTCTGCTGGGGTAGAAAGTGCTGTTATCACCTACACAGAGAGTGCATTTGGCTCTTGGGTCTGATTATTCATTCTGCTACCTCAGCATCGCTTTGATGTAAAAGCAGGGGACATTACAAGATATGACAATTGCAGAGCATTCCTTCCAACTGTGTTTTATTATGGTGCTTCCTGAAGTTTCTACATATGTTTCACATTATGACTAAAGGTAAAAGTATAAATAAGGTTCCATACAAGATCGTATCCACATTTGGTTCCCTCCAAGGGGCAAGTTCATCAAATCTTACTGTTGTCATGCATATCTCAAATCTAGAAGCAATTGTATGTGGTTGCAGGCAGACTGAAAGTGGCAACATTTTCTGTGGCCTCAGAAAAGAGCTTTTTAACAATTTACATAGCTGGAATCTTTCCAGTCTCATTTGAAATCTGCTGGCTGGAATTGAAAAATAATAACATAACTGTTATCCATTAGAAAAAAAGTGCATTCTGGAATCAAAATAACTCATTCCTCATGGGCTGTAATATAGAGTTGTGTTATTAATTCTGAGGAGTGCTTTTCATTTTTACAGTACCTATATATGGGTTCCTTCCAAGTCAGAATATTCTATGATTCTATGATTTGTAGAAATCAAAAACTGAAGTACTGACACTTTTTGAAGAATTTTATTTTTTGTTCAATATATATTTAAGAAAAAAAAAAATCATTCATATGTTCATTATTTAAATTCAGTTAGTTTTCTTAGGGACCTTAAGCCAGAAAATTTTTAATGTTATGCTTAAAATTTATCAAGAAATTTATCTCGAAGCTTTTTTACTGTAACTTATATGACAGTATTTCTCTTGTTACATTAAAAAAATATAATTAAATACCATAAATGCTGCATACACATGGTATTATCCTCTGTGTTGTGGTCTGTATGTCATCTTGTGCTGGAAATATGGGCTACAAGTTTTATAATTGTACGCTGGTCAAACACTTTGAAATTTGAATTTGAATATAATTGAAAATTAACAAAAATCACTTGTATTAAAACTGGGAATAGAATGCAATTTACGTGACAATTGTATTAGAATCAAGTCTCAAATGTATATTTACAAAAATTTTCTCAGCTCCAGTGAATTAAATTTCTCTCAGAGAGATGTCTCCACCCTTTTGTACATTTGGAATACTGAACTTAGGCAGGGTCTATAAAAGCGAAGAAGCTTTTAAAAAATCCTGTTCTTTCATGTACCATAGTGGCGTTTCAGTAAGCCAAAATTTTCAATAACACTACTCAAACACTTGACAAAGCTTTACCTCAGTCTTCATATAAATTAACTTAGAATCCTGCATATTATTGACATTTCTGAAGAATTCAGAAAAGAAACAAAAATTATAGTTGATCTTATGACCTGTTACAGTGTGGTATGAAGAGAGATTGTTTATAATGTGCAAGGAAAACCTAAGATTGCAAAAATTAGAATTTTAAGGTAATAATAAAGAAGTTTTAAATTTTCATTACTTTTGTAAAGTTTTGAGCTGATGTTGGATAGCTTATATGATAACATCTTGTGGATAACTACAGTTAAATGGACATTTTCAGACTGATGTTTTAGTAAAGAACAGTAGGAGAATGATATGTAAGCATCTTTGTTTAAGTATGCTGCAGAATTCATGGGTATGGTAGCAAAAAGGGAAAACGAATAAACCTATAGTTTAATACAAATAGATCTATAAACCATTTCTGGTTTTTGGGTTGGTTTAGAAAAGTTTAAACTGCCAAATAAGCACCAGATTAATTATTATTTGTAACCTGGATGTCTCCAGCCCTGATTAAGTTAATTTTCAGTGAAAGAATCTTGCTGACTTCAATGCCTTTTGTGAGTAGATACACATTTGCCAGGTGAAAGAATGCCTACACATGAGTCATATAAGAATTTCATGTGCAGTTCCATAGTGGAGAGGCTGCAATTGTAGGCCATATGCCAGAACAATTTACTCAGCACATGGCTTACTCCCTTGTTATTTCTGGAAAGGTCCTACGCAAGAGTTTGGAGGCCTCTCATCTACAAGATGAACAGGACACAGTTATCTATGGGAATTTGAGAGGATAAAAGTAGTGGGCAGTGCTTCCCACAGAGGGAAAAAAAGGCTAAAGAAATTATCTGAGAGTTTACTTAAGGTTAGAAAAAAATCATACTGCTTCATGAATACAAGTAGCTGCATCTTAGTTCTCAAGAATTAACCAAAAATTGCATATCTCAAACATGTTAGACTGCCCTCATAGAAGACTTAATCTTTGTCAAAAACCGAGTAAAACAGTATTTTTTTTTATTCATGCAGACATCCTGACTTTATTTTGTTTTGAATTCTCGTTTCAATTCTAAGACACTCTTTTTTTTTTTTAAGTTATTTTTTTTAAGTGTGTATTTTTAGGATGATTTTACGAATATTTGAAACTACAATACATTATTAGGTTAGTTTGGTTTTAATTTTCGAAGCAATAATTTGCAGACAGTTTAAAGGCAGTGATAAGCTGATCCAAATCAAAGTACTGAAACTTTTAGAAATCCTAATCCTGGAACGTTTACATAAAGAGAGTACGGATAAAAGTTGTCAAGAATTGTATGCTGCTGTAAAATCCTAAATGATGTTATTTAACTAAAGCCACAAGATTCTCTTATTATACTGGCACATATATCTCCTCTGCTGGCTGCCACGAAGGGCTGTCCCCATGGAGTCCTGAAGTACCCTCACACTTCCACAGTCAGACCTCTAGGTTTGACTTGCAATAAATACTTCCTGAAAGAGAATTTAACTACTTGACATGAGCTGCTGCTCTAGATTTGTACAAAAGGTTGCACATACCTGTGCAAAAGGAGAGTTTCACCAGTATTTTGCTCATGCAGGTGTGCATATGTACAGGAAGTGACGCATAACCTAGATTAGCTGAAGCCTTTCCTCCAGGTCTTCTAATTGCCATGCACTCATTATGCCCTGCAGGCCTTATATGATCTATAGGATCAGTAATCAAAATGAGTGAACTTTGTTGCACAGTTATCTCTATTTTAGTATTAAAAACATTTAGAATGGAAAAAAAATAAGATTAGAAAATTATCTAATGGAAAGAAGCCCTAAATATTTGGAAGAATTAGCATCTGTGTTTATTTTTTATGAGAAAATATTTTTGTAATATGTGTAATGTACCTGATTCCTAGGTGACCAATTCAGTAGTAGTAATTTTATTTTATTTTTACTGTATTTTAATATTAAATTTTCCTCAGTAGTGAATAGCAATAAAATTCTCAGTAAAGGTCTTATATATGCAGTTCATTTACTCTGGTTTCTTCACACTGCCTGGTCCTACCTCTAGTATTATTTCCAAAAAAAAAAAACAGATGAAAAGACTGACAGAGTGGAGGTGTTAAATAGTAGTTGAGTGATTTATCCACCCAACTATTCACAGGCTATTTTGCATTCAAGTGATAAAGGAATGCTGAAGCTTATTGAGGCTTCTTGTGCTGTTGACCATGGGAGAAGTAGGCAGAGAGTGCTTTTCCTGGTTTTCAAATATGTATTTTAGTATACGTAGTCTACTTTCAGAATGATTATGATATTTGGTGGTTTTCACCTACAGTTACATGAGAATATCACTCTTCACTGGAAAAGTCTTCTTAAAGAAGGATTGAAAATAAGAATATGGTTGTATCTTTAAAACCCCAAAATGGAAGGCAAATTAAAGTACTTTATTTTTATTACTATTTGAAATTGTATTTGTTTAATGCAATTTCCAGCTTTTTGTGTGCTTGATTCATCGTTTGTGCAGGATTAGGTCTTGCAAACCCAACTTTCAAAGTGGTCGAGGGAAACCATGGCAGTCTATTTCTTTTTATTCTGAATAAGTCTCTCTTTTTACAGAAAAAAAAAATCAAATTCATGGTGAGGACTTGAGTAGGGAGAATTTACCCTACATTATTTTCAAATAAAAGCACATATATATTTGATGGCTGCTTAAAGGAACCGTTTGTGCTGCCTCTGTCGTTTATTACTGAAGTATATTATAAATCCTGTTGTCATGGAGTAGCAATGCATATCAATTTTAGACAAATTTTAGTGTATGAAAAGTATACTGGGTTAGCTCTAAAACAGAGAAGGGACCTTTAGGCAAGGGGAATATAATAAGTCAGTGTTGAATTTGGACATAATTTACCTATTCTTTCATAGTGTGTCCTTTAAAAAAAGACAAATAATGGTGTCATCTAAATGATATCACAAGGTCCTCCAATCTTCCATAATGAAACTGAACTAGTATTGACTATCATGACTGCATAAAATTCATTGGTAACACTTGAAAAGTTCAAACGTCCTGTTCAAACACCAACCAATTGAAACTGTCTTTACTTGCAAGGTACGCTGGCATAAATCCGAGAGAGAAAATTTCAGCGAAAGGAATGGTGTTGTTTTAGTATAAATTACTTACATTCTATTTCAGCTTATCACCAGAGTTAAAATACTCTCTTTTTAGAAGAAGCAAATTCAGAAAATTCTAAATTTCCAGGTCTGAAAAATAAAAGAATAATAATAAAAAAAATTTTAAAAAATTAAAAAAAAAATCTAGCCATTATATTCACATACTATTGCTGCAAGCCTTGAAAATAAGATAAAAAAATTCACAGGATCTACCACCACCACTCAGTTGAAATCCATTAATACTTTGATCCCTAGTATTAACTGTTATGCTCTGTCTTGCCTAGGAAGTTAAAATTAAGGACTACTAGGGACTAAAATGAAACAGGAATGCCTTTGACTAGCATGGCCCATGCCCACCAGAACTTCATAAACATCACTGAAACCTTTCAGAGATGTTTCCCCTTTGCACTAAGCACGAATGATGCTTCTGCCAGTACCAACACACCAGATCAGGAGATATACCCCGGAATGGGAAGTCTGATGTGCCTGCAGAGTAGCTACTGTGGTGGTCACTTTGTCTCTTCTCAAGCTGGCAAGAGACAAGCATGCAGAAAATTAGGCTGAGAGAAAAAGAATACCCACAACAGGGTGATTTATGAGATAGCAGCCATTCAGACACATAAACACATGAACAAAGTGTACTCCAGAATTTTATGTTGTCATCTCCCCCACCCAGAGAAAGCATGATGGTTGAATGAAACTAAGGGTAGGGTAAAAAGGGAAATGCAAATGCAGTGGTTCAGTATAGCTCAGTTTGTTATTTGGTGTTGACAAATCAAATGATTTTCAAAGACTTTAGTCATTCCCCGTGACTGTTACTTAGTCTTTACTGAATGCAAACTTAGTTTTCATAGCTGCCTACAATAACGTGTATGCAGCTGTATCCAAACATACTTGGAAGGTATTTATCAGGGTTTTCCTTGAACGTTTTTTTCTTCCAATATAGAAGGAAGAACAGAAACCAAATATGTCATAACAGATGTTAAAGAGCTGTTCTCAGTATCATGGAACACTGACCAAAGGTTGTGATGCTGAAGAATAAAACTAAAAATTAAAGTAACTGATGAGGCTGAAACTGAACCTCTTTTTTGAGGAATGCTTTCATGTGGCTACAGACACTACTCTGAATTTCTTTATTTGTGTGTTTTAAGGGAATGTTTTTCATTCCATCTGCCCATGCTGTCATCATCCTGCCTTTAACTATGATTAGATGGTTAGTTTGTAATACCTAATATTCATCTTTAGATGTAACCCAATGACACACTACCGAGTTATTTATGAGAATGTTCAAGAGTCTCTTGGCTTGCCTTCGTGAATATACATCATCATCTGTGAAAAACAGATGAGGGTGAAAAACAACAGTGTTTGTTCATTTTTTTTAATCAGGATATTGGTGTTTATATGGAAACCATGTGCTACATAAGAATATGAAAAATTATTTTTTGAAAGTTATACTGGAGATTTGATCAATTTTTTTTCGAGTTTCAAAAGAATGTTACTCATTTGTTTCTTTAACAACCAGTTGGATTCTTATTTTGAATTCTTCTGCTTGCATAAAAATCATTCATTAGGTAGTGTTATCCGCATTATGAAAACACTTCTTAAACATCAAAGAAGTATTCTGAGAAGATGAATTAAGTGAAAAAATAGAAAGAATTGTTGCTTTTCTGTATTAATAAGGAAATAAGGAAATGTACTGATTCAATAATTCTTTCAGGATATTGTTCTAATTGCTTTGAAAATATTTAATTCCTAACATCAGTGAAGTAATTATGTAAGATGGATTCTGTCCTTTGATTACTGCTTTCCTAGACAGCTGTTTTCTATTAATATGTGAATCAAATGGAAAGTCTGTCTTGAAGGACTACACCAGAAACAATTTCAGAAGAGGAGAGTCCTATTTAGGACCAGACTTACTGCCTGGCCCAGCTGGCAGCAGACATCTGTGTAATGGACCTTTAAATCTGCTTGGGATGACAAAATACCTACCCTCTGTCTTCATGTTTCATGGACCTCCCATGACAAAAAAATATCCCAATGAACATAGGACTTTTCACTATGGTTGTCACTGTTGTGTTTCACATACTGTTTCCTGTATGATGAGGAAATGACTATTTGACTATTTTTATCAGATATGCTGCTAAAAAACAAAAGGTAAGAGTGTTATAAATTTACACAAACAGAAAGTGCACCCATGCAGGTCCCTTCCTTCATGCTTGGAGGTTTCAGTGGCTTTATAGCTTTACAGCTTCCTTATATCTTCCCCATCTTAACAGATGGGAGCACAACAATAATTCAGAGGTACTGAGAAAGGGTGAGAGTTAAAACATTAAAAAAGAGGTAGATGCTAGGAGGTTTTATATATAAAACTATACATCACATGTACTCATATATAACCTGAATCATAGAATAAGCTATAGAAGAAACACTTCTCTGGGGAGCCTGTTCCAGTGCCCAGCCACCCTCTGGGTGAAGAATCTTTTTCTAATAGCCAACCTAAATCTCCCCTGACACAACTTCAGACCATCCCCTTGGGCCCTGTCACGGGTCACCACAGAGAAGAGATCACTGCCTGCCCCTCCTCTTCCCCTCCCAAGGAAGTTGTAACTGCAGTGAGGTCTCC
>JAYRBT010000139.1:42032199-42057376 GCA_036023395.1 Myiotriccus ornatus
TGTAGGTGCTGTGTGATTGCACTCAGGATGATCTGCTCCATAACCTTGCCAGGCACTGAGGTCAGGCTGACAGGCCTTTAGTTTCCTGGGTCCTCCTTGAAGCTCTTTTTGTGGATGGGGTTGACATTTACCAACTTCCAATCATCTGGGACCTCCCCAGAGAGCCAGGATTGTTGGCAAATGATGGAGCATGGCTTGGTGAGCTCTTCCGCCAGCTCCCTCATTACCCTAGGATGGATCCCATCTGGTCTCATAGACTTGTGAGGATCCAAGTGGCTCAGCAGGTCGCTGTCTGTTTCCTCCTGGATTACAGGGGACTATTTGGCTTCCTGTCTCTGTCTACCAGTTCCGGAACCAGTTATCCTGAGGACAACCTGTCTTACTACTGAAAACTGAGGCAAAGAAGGTGTTAAGAACCTCAGCATTTACCTCATCTTTGGTGACTATGTTCCCCTCAATGTTCAACAAAGAATGGAGGTTTTCCTTGCTATTGATGTATTTGTAGAAGCACTTCTTGTTGTCCCTAACAGAAGTGGCTAGATTGAGTTCAAATTGTGCCTTTGTCTCTCTAATTTTCTTTCTACCTGACCTAACTATATCCTAAACTCTTCATGAGTAGCCACCCCTTTTTTCCATAGTAGGTAAGCTCTCTTTTTTCCCCCAATTTCCTTTAAAATCTCCCTGTTTAGCCAGGCTGGCCATTTGGCCCCCCAGCTTGCCTTTCAACACACTGGTACAGCCTGCTCCTGTGCATTCAAGACTTCTTTCTTGAAGCATGCCCATGCCTCCTGGACCCCTTTGTTTTCAAGGGCTGTTTCCCAAGGTCTCCTCTGAACCAATCTTCTGAGTAGGCCGAAATCTGCTCTGTGGAAGTCCAGGATAGAAGTTTTATTGATGGCCTTCCTTGTATCCCTGAGTATTGAAAACTCTATTATTTCATGATCACTGTGCCCCAGACGGCCTCCGACCACCTCATCTTCCACCAGCCCCTCTCTGTTTGTGAGCAAAAGGTCTATCAGGCCCCTGTCTCTGGTAGGCTCATTTACAAGCTGGAGCAGGAAATTATCCTCTATACACTCAAGGAATCTCTGAGACTGCCTCTTCTCTGCTGTGCTGAGTTTCCAGCAGACATCTGGCAGGTTAAAGTCGCCCACAAGAACAAACCCTGGCAATTTTGAGACATCTGCCAGCTACTTGTAAAATAATTCATCACCCTCATCATCCTGACTGGGTGGTCTATAACAGACTCTCACCAGGATGTAAGCCTTGTTTACCTTCTCCTTCATTCTGATCCACAGGCACTCAACATTATCATTCCTGACTTCAAGTTCTACAGAGACAAGAGACTTTCTAACATATAGAGGTGAGTACCACAAAAAAAAATATATATAGGAAAAAATTAATTTTCATCTTAAGATTTAGGTTTGTACAGAATGCTATAAATGAAGCCTGAAGCTCAATATTAAACCCTTTTAAAAGACCACATAATCAAAATCTTGAATAACTCTCCCTTGAAGAAAAAGTATTCATTCTCTTTAGAGAGGTCACATTACTGTGAAAAAATGTGATTTGTGTAACTAAAGAATATCTTATTATGCATTAATGCTAGTTAGCTGACCTGAGAAGGCAGAGGTTGAATTTCTTGACTTTGACATAGGCCAAATAGGCTTTAATAAATGTAAGCAAGTGTTGTACTATGGATGTATGTAGGAAGAAAAATAATCTACTGGTAACCAGGTTTAGCAGGTCATGGTTTTAGATGCTGTCTAAAGCAATGTCCCATTCAATATTTTACTGAAAAAGATGCCCTTCTGCTCAGCAAACACATAGCAGCATCAGACCTACCTGCTGAATATAAAATTGCACTAAAGCAACAGAACAAAAAGTGTTTTCCCAGACAATTTGACTTTTCCAAGACTTTTACAACATAAACTGAGTGTAAAAACTGTGACCCTGACTGATTATAAGAAAAAATGCTTATGGGACTGTCAAGATGTCAGAATAAATCTAAGAGCCTCAAATAAGAACTACATGATGTAGTAGTATCAGTAGCAACTTGTATTTGCATAACATACAAATTAATATGTGGGTTGTTTTTCCTGAGATTTAGTGCTAAGTGTGCCCTGAATGGGAATTAGAGGGTTTCCAGAAATTTCTAGCAACTTAAATAAGTGCAGAATATTAATGGAAAATATAGTCTAGGTGGTACTGAATGACTCCCATAGGCTTAAACTGAAGGGCTGAACACTTTGCCAGCAGATCAAAAACGACTAATTCTTTTGGCAGTTTTAGGAGAACTGAGGGAGATGTGGTCTGTGGAACTCTTTCCTCAAGTGTTGAGACTGTGAAGTACTTTAACTCTTTCAAAACTTTTAGCCTGGGGAAAAGAATATTGTAAAAAAGAGAAACAGCTTATCAATGGAATAAAACAGCAATGTTTTAAAGCACTACGGATTCCAGCTAGAATTTTTTTGTACTCAGGAAATCTAAGCGAATTTTAGAGAAGAATTCATATTGCTGGAAATATTGGTAAGGCTACTATTTCTCATCCTTTTTCTCCCAGATATTTCCATACCTTATAATATTGGTTGCTAGGTCACTACTTCTGTTCACCTATTTCAAATTCTTTCCTGTATAAATAATGCATTGGCTTCTTACAACAAATGCTTTCCCCAAACCATCACGTTTTAATCATGTTGCTGCATTTCGAAGAACATACTATCACGTTTCCTGTCTATGCAGTAGCTCTTCAGGTTGCAGCAATTTTAGATAAGAGGGGTTTACAGTCTTTATGCTAATTGAAGTTGCTTTAGCTTTTAGGTAAAATTAAACAGTACATGTAGCAGTCATTGAAGTCACATAGAAGGATTTTGTTTGAGTGGCCATTGACTCAGACATGTATTGTTTACTTGTTAAGTATATCTTTAAATAAAGAGGATAGTATAAAAAGTAGCAGTGTTGGACCAATTACAAACTCAAACTAGGTCCATGTCATTCTTACCTACTCTGTTTTTATCATTTGTGAGATATTTCCAGATATGCTAAGAGTCATTTCCAATTGTTTCATAACAGGCTTTAATTAACAGGATACTTTCTTGTAAATCTAGATATGTTTCCTAGTCATTGTGCTGTATTTAAATATCATACAACATAAGGTTGTTATATCCAAAGTTTTTATATATTTAATGGCATAAAAATGTTTATTTACATTTTAAAGCACTGGTTTCTGATCATTCTGATACTTCTACTGATTTGCTTCAAGGATATCTTACAGATTTTATTGGCATTATGAAGTCTTTCTCATTAATCCATCCCTTGCTCAGAATGTTAATCTGAGAGTTTATGCTGCTTAGCTGAAAACAAGACTATGATTAGATGCTCACCACTGACAGCTTGCAGTATGAGAAACTTTAAATGTGGTACCTTACAGTTATAATTGAGTACAGCATCATACTGACACATTTCCTTATAGCAAAAGTGGCAGCATAGCTGGCAAAACACCTGGTTTAGTAAACTAGTACTTTCCCTTCACAACTGAATGGTAGCAGTGAAACGAGTCTTTTATTCTAGAATATAAGACATCACATGAAATAAGGCAATGGGCTAGTTAATGAAGACAGCAAAATGAGAAGCCTAAGCATAATATTCAATACAATATATTTCATTTTCCCACTACGAACTTCTTTCTTAGAAAGTCATTTTGTTGGGTGTCTGCTGCACAAAATAGTATCCTAATTACAAATATTAAAGCTAGATTTCTTTCATATACCACAAATATTTTTGCCCTGAATGTTGTTTCCATTAGCACCAATATTTCACTTGTAAAACATCCTAAACAACTACAAAATCAAGGAGTGAAGGCTGGTTTTGTGAGTACCTAATACAAATTTAATAAAATCTCCTTGTTCATATATCCAGAGACAGAGCTTAGCACTTCCCAGTTTTCCTTCTCCCTGAGACATTAACCATGTTTCAAGAAAAAGAAGATCAGTCCATAATTTTTCTAGTATTAAATTAATATTGGAAAGCTGCTGGCAGCACAGTTTGGGATTCCACAGACATCATGTTCAACAAAAATTGTTAAATTAAAACACCTGTAAGTGGGGTCATTGACCACTGTTTCTTAGGCAAAATTACAAAGTCAGGTAAGGTTACTTAGACAACCAAGTGTGCAGACAGTCACAGCTTCACTGGAGAAAGATTTGAAATGTCTAAGAAGCTAACAGTCCTTGCAGCTCAGCATCAAAATGGCACAAAACAGCTGAGCAAAAATATGGGAATAAATATTACATAAGCTCCAGATACTCCTGGGAGCTTCATTCACTTTACAGATAATAATATCAACTCCCCTAGATCTGAAAAAGTCTATTTTTAAACTAAAGGCACTATTTATAAACCTGTCCTGAATCAAGAGTCCACGTGTGCATTAAATTTAAATAGCGTGATGGGCCTGTGGGTTTTGCTTCTCATTAGCAAATTTAACCTTATGCTGCAGGTGGTGATGCAGGGAAAGCAGAAGGACTTAAAGCCCACATTCAATCTTTTAGCTTTAAGCATATGTAAGAAAACCTTTCTCTTTTTTTTAAAGCTGATAAAAGATCTTGTATTACTTTGTTGTTTTCATAAAACCTCATTCAAGTGTACACTTCTGTCACATTACAGAAGGATTTTTCAGACCTTCTATCACCTCTCTGGGTCACTAATGAAACCAACAGTGTAATTACAGACATGGCAACTGCCTACAGCTTTAATGATATCAGGCAGATAACTTGTTAGCACTGAGGAGAGTATTAAATATTTGCAGTTTAAACTCATTTATGATCTTACTAAGGTAGAAATTCTTAACGTCATAGACAAGTTAAGATACTGAAATGAACCTAAGTAACCTCAACTTTTAACTGCAGTTAATAGAAATTCATGGAGATGGGTCTTATAAGGCTGGACAGCTGGAGAACTGCATAACAGTATATTTGAGAGATATTGAAGAATTAAAGGGCAAAATATGAGAATAATCCATATTGTAATGGTTTATTTCACTGTGCTGCAAGTTGAAGAAAATTTTACGTGATCAGCACAGCATAAATGAAAGATTACTAATGCACTCAGAAAACAAAATGTTTTAATGTATTTAGAATAATTATCACACAGAATCTTCCAATGAAGCTGCAGCAACAATTAAACTTGAAATGCCTATGCCATCTTCTGGCCAAGAAAATCAGATGCATGAATGAGTAATTGGCAGAAAATGGCAGTGACAAATTATATAGTATTCAGAATAAAGGAATGGTTGGGTATCAGGTCCAAGTTGACTGTAACCAAACAGTATGCAGATGTAATTAAGTAGTTTTGCAGGTATGCCAAACAACATGCAGTTTTCTGTGACTTTATCACCTACCATCTTTTTCTGCAGACCCATGACACACATGCAAGTGAGACACCTATTGCGCTCCTTCTTACAGGCTAAAAATATTTGTCGGTGCTATTCTTGGTGGTTCAGTCATGAGAGGAAAGTGATGTGAGTTTACTGTCAGGCAGAGAAGGGAATTGAATCCATATGCTGGATGAGTGCTACAGACTTGGGGATGTACCTTGCCTGTGGCAGTTTTGTATGACATGCCAGGGCTGCTTTGAAAATGTGTCTTATATTGGACCTCTCACTTGATAGGAGTACTTAGTTTGTACTAGGCAGTAGATTTAGTAGGTGCATGGGATTTGAATATCTCAATACTGGCAAGACTGAGGTGTTCCTCGGTATGCCAGCAAGGATAGCACTATCTGCTGGATGAATTTATGTGACATGAAATATAAAGCACCTGAGGAAAGCAGCACTAAAGAAAAGGCCTGGTCTACCATTGTCCATTTAGGCATCTAACGTAGGAGCAGACAGGAGTTGACTGAAGATCTTTTGTGAACCTGAACTTAAAAAATCTAGAGGCAGTCAGGGTCTGGGTCTTTTTTAAGGACTTCTAAAAAATGTCATTTCAAAAAGTACTACAAATAGCTCTCAGAGCTACAGTGCATCTCAGGATACACTCATCTTTCTGTTACATTATGCAGTGGCAGGAAATATTTTGCTTGGAGATTCTACATAGTAGGTCCATGTCCAAGATATTTTGCTTTAGAATCAGCAGCAAATTGAACAAAACTTCTGTTCTTTAACAGAAATGTCTAAAATTTTATCACAGTAATATCCAGCTAACACATACTTACTTTGGTAGCAAGATTGTATTAAACTGGCATTGTCATACAGTTTTATAGTTTTAAAACATAGAAATAAAAGATGAAAGGGACTCTTGTCAGCCAGCCAAGAGTGAACTAAGACATATAAAATATCATGAAGGCTTGTAATGAAATCGAAGTGAATCAACAAACCCTGCTGTCTTGAAGGTGAAAGTTAGAAACCAGGGCAGGCAGACATAGTGGTGGATGTCTCAAATTCTGTGCCCCTGGTTTTGGCTCTGGCATCTGCCTGGACTGTTCTTTCTACAGTTCACTGGGCAGGTGTGTTTTCAAGGTCAGGACATCTATCCCCTTTGAACATCAGCCTCTTCTGCCATAATGACAATATTTCAGAGATCAAATAGATTTGCCTGAATAACTTATCCACTTTTACAGAAGGGAATTATATTACCACTACTGATTTGATCTTTTCTATCTTTAATTTCTATGATTCATTTGGGAGAAAAAAAAAAAAAAATCTGTGGACAGCCTGTTCTCTAACAAGGTGTTGCCTAGATGTTACAGAACACTGAGGTTCAGCAAGCTGTATGAAACCGATTAGAATAACAATACTGCTGATGTCAGAGATCATGCTACTGAACTGCATCACAGCAGAATCAGTGCAAGAGTACTTTTCCCCCCTTCAGTTGTATTTGCATTAGAGACTGGAAATAAATGGAAAGATGGAAATGATACTATCACAGTAATACCAGAGCTCAGATAAATAAAACTAATAATACAGTTCAGAGACTAAAACAAATGAAAGGGAAAAAGCAGGAAAAGACAGAGAGGGATACTGAGGAAATATAATTACGTTTTATATCTGTAAAAAATCTCACAGATCTGTCAGGATTAGTGCTAGAAAATGTGAGGATATAGTATATTCCCTTTCAAGTTCTAATATATATTTTCAGAAAACAAGTAGGAGAAAACAGGAGAGTGGAAGTACAACCACATAACTGACAGGAGATTTCCATATGTATAAAACATTGCAAACACAAAACTGCTTTCCTAAATCTCTTTGAAATTCACACTTTTATGTAACAGGATTTTGTGCCTGAATTTGTCCATAAAATTATTCATGGGATGAAAAAGACATTAAAAAAATTCTGGAGAGGACAAAATAATCCATTTTCTTTCTGTTATGACTAATAACAGTATAGGTGGTCATTCAGCCAATGTATTTAACTACAGAGTCCACAGTAGACAGCAAAGATAATGACATGAGTTCATAAAACAGTTTTCCCAGTTGTTTCTCCTAAAATCAGCAATGGTAGGATATCTGCCAAAACAGTGGAAAAGAGCACTATAGAAAATATCACTTATATATAGTTAAACTATTCCTTTTCTCCCTTTTTTGTTTATTCCATCATCAGGTCTTTTCTCTCTTTACTGCTTTACAACATAAAATCTTTTACGTTTCTGACAGAAGTCTTTTTCCTCCTTGTTTTTCCCTCCTTTTCTCTCTTCTTTGTTGCCCCAAGTTCCTTAAAAAAACGTGAGAAGACACAGATGATTATCATACTACACTCCCACCTTATCAGTTTGATGATTTTTAGAGTGTATTCCATTGTGTCATTATCAAAGACTCAGGTGCCTAAAGTAATTACTCCCTCCCCTTCAGTTCTTCATTTTCTTTATTGTGCTACAGCAAAAATCAAGTTGAATGTTCCCAGACCAGAGGTGAGCAAGTGAAATGGAATGAAGTATCATGGGGAATTCACTAGAATACGAGCTATTTTAACTGCAATATTAGTGAGATTTGTTTATAAAAGTAACTGATGGTATCAAGAATTGTTGCTCTTCTATAGCATCAGAAATGTATTTTGCACTGGAAACTAAAAGCAGGGCAAATAGGTGGAACTTCTATATGTGTGGCAGGAGGGTGAAGGATCTTAATACCCATCTACTCTACTTTATGAGGAACAGATAATCGAATCCAGGAAATGGGATATGGGAAAAACCTCTGGATTAAAAGAGAGTGAAGACCCCATAATGCGTAGATCCTTTCCTCCGTAAAAAGGTTTAAAAACCTTGTGAAATCTGCTATTGGACCAAAATAGACTTTCCAGTCCAACGGCAGAACACCTACACTATCTGCCTGTGTCTGTATATATCCACGGCCTGCCAGGAGAATCCCTTTCTCAGCACATACTTTTGTAATTTGATGGGCACCCACACCATCTGCAGGGTTCTACACCTTCCACACTGGGGTAAAAGTATGGTAAGAAATACAAATTAAACCTAAACTGGTTACACTGAGTGTCATGCAAATTCAAAATATGACAAAACAATAATTGAGGTTTCAGACAATAAGTAGATTATCTGGACTGTTGCAGCAAGCAATTAAAATGATATAGCCCTGAAAATTTAAGTGTGTCAAAAGCTTAGAGGCATTAGTATATTTTCTCTCCTTGTATTATTCAAAACAAAACTGATTTAGATATAGGATACTTTTATAAGAAATCAAGGAAGTGGGTAGTTTATTCTTTATTGCCCTGCTATATATCAGGAATAAACTGTGATTTTTTACTACCCTAATTGATTCAGAAACAAAGTTTGTTTGCTTAAATTAGATGTGTATTTTAAAATAACTTGCTGATTAAACCTACAATAGAAATCTTATATTAGACAAGAAAGAATGAAGACATTGCTCTACCTTAAGTAAAATCTGTATTTTAATTAATAAAAAAGTTGCAGGAAATATGTACTTTATCTGCACCTAAACTTGTTTTCTTTCCCTAAAGATTCTGAAATGGATGTCAACAAATAAAATTCTTCAAACAAATAAAGAAATTATTTTTTTTTTCCCCCAGTGTTTCTTCTGGACAGCCTAAAATAGACACTGGGACTTCACCACAGGCAAAAAATTAAAGTATCCTAAATTTATGCCAATCCATTTTCAGTTTAGAATGATATGAGAAGTACTGATGCACATGTACATCATCTAGTTAATCTGCAACAGGATATACTATTATACTTGTAGCTAATTAATATACCTCCACTTAAATTTTAACTGAATTATCAATTTTTTTGCTATCTGAATGATAAAACTTGCACAGATGTTGGCTCTGGGTCGACCAGGCTCTAGAAGTTACAGTGAGAAGGAGAATTAATTTATTGCTTGTTGATTCTTTCTTTATTTTTTTTCCCTTCATGATGGGATTTTTCATAGACCACAGAATAAAATTTCCCAGCAATAATTATTTCAGAGGAGCTAAAAAAAGAAATAGTCAGGTATGACTGCCCTTTGACATCACAGAAGATTTCTGGTATTTCCACACTGTACCTCACGTAAGTGGGGTCAACCTTTTGAAGGATTTTTCTTCTCTTTAGCAACTACTGACATACAACTCTAAATATTTTCAATATTCTCTTGATTAGTGAATTAGAACATTCATTAATTTTAAATTTAATGCTTATTAGAAATAAAATGGGGTTTGGATTTGTGCCTTTTCTCTTAGCAGTATTAAATGACTTTTTTTACTAAGAGTTCCCTTACATGGAGATGTAATTTAGCATATGCCTGAATTTGCCATGCAATTGCATCCTTAGAAGCAAGTTTTGGGCTAGAAAAAATTGGTTAGAATAATGACTTAGCTAACTCCACTGACAACTTGAAGCATTGTAAGTAAGCAAATAAGTGGTTCTGTATATTGAATATAACTTATAATTATATTATTGAATTGTTACTCATCTCCATCTTGCTTTAGCTACTTGCCTGTTCTCTGGGTTTTACTTTCACAAAGAGTGGTGTGGAATTTTTCAGAAAGCATTTAGTTTTCTATTGCTTAAGACTGAACTGTTTGTTTATTACTGAACGTAGTCAAAGGACATGAGACTATGGCACTAGCTAATAGGAAAGAAATATATAAATGATGTTGACTTTCAGTACCTACATATGTCTTCAGATCTTATCACTTAGTGTTTTTATCTAACCTGTAACAGTAGACTGTCCAGTACAATGAAAGAAATTGCTGAAACCTATACTTGTTGTCAAAAATATTGGATTTTGTATTATAGTAATTTCAATGTGGTAGCATTTAAAAGCTCTGTTATGATATCTCATCTGAAGGATTTGTACCCATTGATTTTTGTTATGACTCAGAAATATCCTAACTGCTCACTTTGAGAAATGAAACACAATTTGTAAAATTAACTTCAATACCTCCAGTGTAAAAAATGTGAACCCTTTTACTGTGTGAAAACAAAACAGATTTGCAAAACTATATCATTATAATCTGAGTCTCATAATGTTATGTCTATAATATCTTGGCTCTTGGAGCTCCTTTGCTTTTTTAATGCCAATTTTTTTCTCTTATACTCCTTTCTATCTTTGTTTTAACGCTAGGGAAAATCTTACCAAAAAAAAAAAAAAAAAAAAAGCTTTCAAGAAAGCTGAAAAGTTATATATAGATAGCTAAAGATAGTATCCTTTTAAATATTTAGTAAAAACTTTTCCAGTTCTCCCTCTGAACCTTACTGCTCAGTTCTTCATCTTTTTTTAGGAACAGGTTTTTAGTGTGCCAACATACTTCATTATTTAACAAAACTTAACAAACTAGAAGTCAACACTACTACTTATGAAACTAAAGAAGGCACCCAAATAAAGGTGGTATAATTATCTCAATGAATATTTTTTTAAAAGTATTTCTATGTTGAAAGGATGCCAAAAAGAAGAGGTTCTGTACAATCAGTCTGTGTCAAAGATGCTGTGTATTTATACTGTGTTACAAAACCTGACTTGAAGTTTACCTCTGTGAAGAGGAATAAGTGGTAAGGAAGCCTTAGCTTCAGACTGAACAGCAACTTTCCATTCCTTTACTTTGTCGTATTAGGGAATAATCCTCTTATTTTTTAAACAATAACCTTGTAAAATATTCTACAGGTGACTGAATGCTGAAAAAAATGGTGGGGAGTGCAGGAAAAGTGTCTTTCACATCTCAGATAAAACCTCCTAGATTTTCTTACTTTAGTTTCCCAAAGATCTGTATTTAGCTTTGTAGGTAAAAAGATTTCTTCAACATTTTTGAAAGACAGCTTGAGCTCCTCAGAAAGACACTTTAGCTCTTTCCATGTATGAGCACAAAAACATCTGCTTTAGCACATTAATGTATTTTTTAAAGTAACAGCAGAAGAGCTTCCCCTAAAGATCTGAAAATTCTTCACTCAGGACTAACAGCCTTCATTTGTGTGGAGTAAAACTGGTCAATTCATGATGCACAAGTTTACTATTTTGGTAACACATAAAAAACCTCCTTCTAACTCTTTTATTGAAATTGTATGTGTCAGTTGCAATCATTGATGGAAAACAGCAGAATTTCTTGGCATTATAGTAATTTCCTGATAGACTTGAGTTCATATTTTAGGAAAGTCCAAGAGAATTTTTTTTTCAATATCTGGAATAGTACAGTGCCAGTCCTTTACAGGATTTCTAGGTATATTTTATTAACAAGCTAAGTTCCTGTAAATTTGGTGTGGAAGATGTTGACCTGGTCAGAGCTTTAAAATAGATCAGTCAACCTTCTTACAGTGAGCTCAATCAATGAACCATGTAAGACAGAGAACAATAAAAATAAGCCAGTTTCTCCCTGCCTTGTACTACAAGGCATATCCTTTCTTCCAGGATTGATTTCAGTCAGTTCAAGGACTATGATGGTCTCCTGTGGTCCTCTTCTCATTTCTTAGGCCTGATCTGTTTTCTGCTCTTCTCAACCATCTCAGCAACTTCTGTAGCTCCAAGCTTTCTTTTTCTTGATGCCCTCCTGTGCCTTATCTTCCAGTTGGCTGGTACTTGCTTTAATTGACCCTGATCACCTGCTTCTGATGGAGAAAGTCATTTCCCCATTCTTCGGGGAGATAAACCTCACCCACATATGCCTTTACTAACAAAGTGTGGCAGGCAGAGTGAGGAGAAAGGTAAAAAATACCTTTAGTCAGACTTCAGGGTGTAAAGAACAGTACTTAAACTTTTTGTCTTCAAGACAGCTCCTGAAAATCTTTCAAGTCTGCAAAGAATTAAAAACTTATGCCAAACTACTAAGTACAACAAATGAGCAAACACATCCAGTCTTTTTCTTCCAGATTAAGAAATTACTTAGTTATACTTACTTAGACAGTACATACTTAGAGATTCTCAGTAGAGGTATAAAAGTCAGAAGGTATACAAAGCAGAATCAGTATCAAAGGATCAAATCAAGTACTGTTTAGCTTCTTCATCAGTGATTTGAACAAAAGGTACCTCCTCAACAAGTTTGCTGAACAAAAAGCTGGGATGAGTGGCCAATATCCCAGAGTACTGTGAATCTCTTCAGAAGGAGATCAGCAGGGTGGAGGGATAGGCAGAGAAGAACTGTCTGAAGTTTAACAAAGGCAAACACAGGGTCCTGAACCTGGGGAAAAATAATCTCATGCACCAGTACAGGCTGGGGGCTGACCTGACAGGAAGCAGCTCTGTGGAGAAGGACCTAAGGGTCCTGGTGGACAACAAGCTGTGCATGTGTCCTTGTGGCCAAGAAGTCCAGTGGTATTCTGGGGTGCCCTAGGAGGAGCTTAGCAAGCAGGTCGAGGGAGTTGATCCTGCCCCTCTACTCAGCCCTTGTGATACTGCATCTGGAATGCTGCGTCCAGTTCTGTGCTCCTAAATACAAGAGGGACATGGAGCTCCTGGAGCAGGTCCAGTGGAGGGCAACAAAGTTAAGGGACCAGACATCTCACTTATGAGGAAAGGCTCAGGGATCTGAGCTTGTTCAGCCTTGAGAAGAGACAATTCAGAGGGGACTTTACTAATCCCTATAAGTATCTAAGACAGGGTTTCAAGAGGATGGATCCAGGCTCTTCTCAGTGGTGCCAAACAACAGGACAAAAGGCAATGGGCAGAAACTGAGCCACAGGAAGTTCCGTCTGAATTTAAGGAAGAACTTCTTTACTGTGCAGGTGATTGAGCGCTGGAACAGGTTGTTCAGAGAGGTTGTAGAGTCTCCCTCACTGGAGAGATTCAAGAACCATCTGGACACAGTCTGTGCCATGTGCCCTAGGATGGCACCCTTATTGAGCAGGGAGGTTGGACCAGATGACCCCACAGTGGTCCCTTTCATCTTTACACAATCTGTGATTCTGTGAAAATATCTACCTTAGCTTGGTCACAAAAGGTTTTCTCCAAGCATTAGAAGCTGCATTTCACAGTAAACCTGGCTGCTCTCATGCTTCACCTATGGAGGGACTTTCTAAAATGAAGTTTCCTGGGGCAGAAGGGAAGTGGAGCACGTCGCTCCCCATCTTCCTACTACAAATAGATCCAGGAGATAAAGGTCAGCATGGTTTAAAGTGTTTAACATGTTAACATGATTGTTTTCTGTGAACCTGCATGCACAGATTTAGATCTATATGTCTAGCTTGTATCAGTGGGCTTCCTAATGTGTTCACAAATAATAATTGATATAGCTGAACAGTTATATTCATATGTAGACATGTAATGATGACTACTGAACAAATATGGGCCACACAAGGCTAGAAATAATGTTAGCTATATGGTGAGAAAAAAGTAGGGACTGATATGCCTTTGTGTCTCTATAAATAGACATTATTTGAATATATAAATATATAAACATACATATAAAAAAGATTATTTGAAATCCCTGCTGCCTCTAGTTCATAATGAAAATTTAAATGTTGATGTAAATTTGATTACACTCCATGCAAGATTTAAGATTTAAAAATCATGCTATACATGAGCTCAAATGACAAACCAACCTCACATCTACTTCAGTTAATTGTACAAATATAGAGTATTGGGACTATAGTTTGTCATATTAAATGACTGCATTAGTATTTTTTAATTTATAAGCCTATTGTTCATACATAAAACAATTCAGTGAAAACAAGTTATTATTATGGTGATTTTTTAGTGTTGGCTACAGAACCTTGTTTATTAAGATTATTAATCTTCACAGAAGCAAGGAGTCACAATCCTCAAAAGAGCCAGTGACAGAAGTCTAGTGAAATTCTCAAACCACCATGAATATATCCTGTATTTTACATTTCTCACACTCATTATTATTGCACACAATCAAGCCCTTCAAGGAACACACCTGGAAATTTCCATTAAGAGTAATTACTGCATTTTATATAAGCAAGTCTGTAGATGATACAATACTGGGAGAAGCTGTAGGGAGACCCTGCAGAGAGACCTGGACAAATTAAAGGACTGGGCAATCACCAACCATATGAAGTTCAACAAGGGAAAGTGCCAGATTCTGCACCTTGGATGGGGCAACCCCAGATGTACTTACAGACTGGGGAATGAGATGTTGGAAAGAACTGCTGTGGAAAGGGACCTGCTCCCTGGCAAGTTGAATATGAGTCAGCAGTGCCCTGGCAGCCAGGAGGGCCAGCTGTGTCCTGGGGGGCATCAGGCAAAGCATCGCCAGCAGGTCAAGGGAGGGGATTGTCCCGCTCTGCTCTGCACTGGGGCGGCCTCACCTTGAATACTGTGTGCAGTTTTGGGCACTGCAATATGAGAAAGATATTAAGTTCTTAGAGAGCATCCAAAGGAGGGCAACAAAGATGGTGAAGAGCCTCAAGGGGAAGCTGCATGAGGAGCAGCTGAGGGCACTTGGTCTGTTCGGCCTAGAGAAGAGGAGACTGAGGGGAGACCTCACTGCAGTTACAACTTCCCTTGGGAGGGGAAGAGGAGGGGCAAGCACCGACCTCTTCTCTGTGTTGACCAGTGACAGGACCCAAGAGAATGGCCTGAAGTTGTGTCAGGGGAGATCTAGGCTGGATATTAGAAAAAGATTCTTCACCCAGAGGGTGGTTAGGCACTGCAGGGCGATGGTCACAGCCCCAAGTCTGGCAGAGTTCAAGAGGTGTCTAGATGATACTCTCAGGCACATGGTGTGACTGCTGGGGATGGTCCTGTGCAGGGCTAAGAGTTGGACTCGATGATCCTTGTGGGCCCCTTCCATCTCAGCATATCTTATGATTTTATTATTTTAGTCGCTTTACCCCAAAAGAACATAACTAGAGTGTAGTGATTCCAAATCAGTGCTTTTCTAGTAGGAAATTCTGAGAAGCAATAGAATTAAAATACCTGCTGTTGGATATTTAAAATGTCAATGTAGTCAACAGCTTCAGAATTATTTTTTTTTTAAATCAAATTCAGAAAAAGTATTCACTTTAATTGCTCCTTTTTTTATTTCAACATAGCATCTTTTTACATTTCAACATATTAATTCATTATGATGCAGTTTCCAAAACAAAAAGACCAGGCATAACCTATTTCCTTGTAAAGTTAAGTATTCTGAAAATTGAATTAATTTAGCATTCAACTGTGTTTAAGAATAAATAAAAGTGTCCAAATCGATTTACCCACATAACCTTCTGAACAAGTTTTTAAAGTAATTCAAGGGTAAAAAAATAGGTGCCTTAAAGTTTTGTTTTTCATGACAAAGATAAAAGAAAAGAAAATAACGTTTTTTACAGAAAGCAGAAATATTTCCTTTTATGAGCTGAGCTTTGTATGCAGAATACGTTGAAATTTTGTGTAGAAAACATTTGTAAAGAACACAAGAGACACTAAAGATGGAGACCTGTCCCTCACTCTGGAAGACATGTTTTATTAAAAAAATTGTTAATTAAGTGCTTATTTTAAGTGTCCTTTAGACACTATGTACTGTTTGCTGATGGGTGATGCTTTGTCTTGCTATACTGTTTGATAAATGCTTGCTGTAGAACTTCACCTAGTTGTCACAATTCATTTTCTGAGGAATGGGATTATTTTTTAAAGAATCTCATTATTATGAGGCTGGATCAAGAGTTTAATGTAAAAACCCTTAACATTTAGCACAGCCAATTTTGTGTATTACAGATTTTGCTAAAAGATCAGAAAAGCAAAACTTCTATTTTCAAAAGAATGGCTGCATTCATTAGGAAAGGGTTGTAACAAATTCTGGGCTTACAGTAATCTTAAGAGCTTTAGTGTGGTCATGTCTAGCCTGACCTGAGCCAGCAGAAGATATTGAAGATATGTCACTTCTACAGACAATAAATTGATGGATTGCTTCCAATATGCTACTGTGTTTTTTTATTATTCTTCTGTTTCCTTCTCTGTTCTTTGATTTTTTTTCTCCCCTTCTTCATGCAATTTAAGGCCCAAGTAGTGGAGGATATGCTAGCACTAAATAACAAGCTCTGCTTCCAGTGCATGGATATTCCAAAACCAAAAGGAATGAGGCATTTGGAGATACTTTAATCACATTAGGACCTACCCTTTTGCTTATTTTCTTATTAATAAAGATAAATTGATGTTGTATGGCATATGGGGAAAGACAGCATCTGAAGAAAAATAGTAGATATATGATAGTCTAGTAGATACATGAAAGTATATCCCAGTGTCCATCACTAAGAGATGGACAGCTTTTTGTCCTGAAGTTTTTATGCCATGAAGGTAATAAAAAATTGGTGCCTTTGCCAATGGCACGTGTCAAACTAAAGTGAATTTGAATGTATTCCTCAAATAGCTGCTGGAAATCTTCAGAAACGGTAATATAAATACCCTATCCTGGTGATCTTAACATTATAAACACATGGCAATGTCCCAAGGTTATACTAGAATGTCTATAAAAATTCTTTATACTTATTATAATCATTAACTATTTGAAAGAGTGAAAAAAACCCCATGTGTCCTCTAGCAAAACTTTATCATTCAACCTACTTGTAACCTTTCAGGTAATCTTTTATTCTGACTTGCAAATACTTTTTATGTCATTAAATGTTGGTGCAGTCACTGAAGTTAACAAATCTGTCAAGTCTGACATTTTATCTTGCAAAGTTAACTGTTCTGGGAATATAATTGTTTTATTTGCTCTCAGTTGTGTTTAAGAATGAATACAAGTTACACAGGAGATTTAGTAGCCTGAGTGAACCTTCCAGTTATAGCCCTGTATTCTTTGGCACAGGTCAGCTATAAAAGAACATAAAAGGTGAAATAGCCAGTGCTTGTGCTAATATGCATTCATCTTACCATCTCTAAAAAGGGCTCCATGTTAGAGAGGAATTGCAATTGTGATGATCATTGCAGGAGAAGTACTGCTATTGGATATGTGTTCAAGTTCTGGTACGTGGAAGACTGTTACGTGCCATTTCTGTGTTTTCTTGCAATTGTAGTGGAGGAAAACGTTCAGGTCCAAATATCTTTGCTTGAGTTAATCAACATAACTTTGAGGAAACCATACAGGGTTACAGGCACGGAGAAGAAAGCTATTTAGTGGTTTCTCAAATTTAAAGTCATATACATTTGACAACGTGTCCTTATCAAGACCTAAAATTAATCATTTCTGTTCTCCCATAGGCTTTCCAAAAAATAGACAGATGAGCTACCATTTTATTATATTGAAATCTATCCAATTATTTCAGCATAATGCCTTGGTAAAAATAAAAACTCTTACTAAAAATGATGTTCACATTCTTGACAAGTTTATGGTTTTTTATTTAACGAACAAAATTAGTTTTAGTATTAAACAGCAGAAGCATTTTTAGATCTGTGCATGTCAGATATTCAGAATGCCAAGTGAACATAAATAATCCATTGGTTCTATGACCTGTTTCTCATCCATATTGTTCTTATGTGCATACACTGGGTGAGCATGTTCTTTATATCACCTCATGCATCATGATACAAGATGTCCCCATTTCTGGCATCTTGGCCATTTAGGAACAACATGGACAAACCAAAAAAGAACTAAAAAATTAAGTATGTGTAATTCTTAATTCATAATGACAAGGCTACTGTAATAAGTACAATCTCAGAAGTTACAGTGTTTCATGCAGGAATAACTTTCTATTCTATAACCTGAATGGATGTTCATTTTATGAAACATTGAGTTTTTAGAGGTCTATTTATTTCTGGAACTCAAAAATCCCAGGCTATTGGGAGCTACAGCATTCAACTTATATGAAATTTCTGGCTGGTTGTTTGAGCTACAGGTCTGAGAAATAATAATTTTTAATTATTTCCTACACATATAAAAATACTATAGTATTCCAGAGGATACTGTAGTTGTCACCAGTTGGAAACCTGTTCATTAGCACCATTTTATTTTGGCTCAAATCTTACTCTGTATATTTAAGTTAAAATAATTTTTCAAAAGACAGAGATAGCTTATAATTTAGGAAAAATCTCTTTTTTCTTAGCTGTTATTGTTAATCCTCAGTACTTTTCTTGGTGTATGACTGTGAACTCGAGCTGAGTTAAACACTGAAAATAACAGTCCTTGTAGTCAGCTAAATCAGAATCACTCAGTGTAAGAAGTTCTGCATGGAAGGAAGAGGTAAGTTATTTAGAGTCCTCAGAGCATGCCCAATATTTGATATAGACAGGGATAAAGGCTGGAGGAAATTTATTTAAGCTCCGAAACACTTTCCTTCTCTGTTAAGATAGAAAGTGTCCAGATAAAAGCTTTGATTCAGGTCCAGATTATATCTATATGCAAAATATGACTCTGGAATTAGTCACATCCAAGGAAGACTAACTCTTTAGGATCTTCAGTTAGTTTTCCTGAGACAAAATTATCAAATCAGTCTGAATTTACATATTTGACAGCAGAATTCTGCCCACTGATTTTTTGATAGCTACAATCATCCTCCTTGTGAGAAACTCTGTAGAGAGCCAGCCAGAGACATCATTAGAAACACGTTTGTTTAATTCAAGGATGCCATTAATCCAGTGAATAATGTTACCACAGAGATTTCTCTTGCTTTATGAAGTTTAAATTTACATTTGAAATACATTTTAAAAAATATTTTAGATAGCTTTCAAGGGTAGATTAAAATATAATGGGAAAACATCATTCTAGGCACTTCTTTCTTCATGCAATAACTTACACATAGTATTCACATATCTGTCAAGCTCCACTAATTTCAAATGAGACTATTAATTATTCAATGCTCAAAGAAAAGTCAATTATAAAGGACTGATGACATGTCTAAAAAAAATTTCTTCTGAAAAACAGATGGGTGTCCAAGTTGAAGTCAAGGATCCTTTCTGAGCCAATAATCTGTAAATTTAGTATTTCATATGCATCCATGAATTAGTCCATAAAGAATACTTTATGAAAGTATAACTTAACGACTTGAACATGGTGCAGCTCTCTCATAATGCTTGCATCTGTAGTTTAAATGCATTTCATCTTCAGAAGTTAGTAAGTACTAGATGGATGATTATAATTGTTGCTTAGCTTCTGTTAGTTTGAAGTCTGGTGGACAACAAGCACAACGTGAGCAAACAGTTTGCTGCTGCAGCAGCAGAGAAAGCCAACAGGATGCTGGGACGCATCAGTGAGGGAAGAAGAAGTCATTATCCCACTCCACTCAGTGCTTGTTAGGCCTCACCTGGGATAGTGAGTTCAGTTTCATCCCCACTGTGCAAAAAAACATATGGAGAGGCTGCAGATGGTCCAGAGAAGTGCCACAAAGACGACCAAAGCACTGGAAAGCCTGCCATGTGAGGAAAGGCTTGGGTTTGTTTAGCCTTCAGAGAAGAAGGCTTAGGAGAGACCTTATCACCATGTTCAAGTATTTAAAGGATGGCTAAGACGAAGATGGAATCTATCTTTTTACAGGGAATCACATGGAAAAGACAAGGGGTGATGAGTACAAGCTACTTCTGAGGAGATTCCAACTGGACATAAGAGGAAAACTTTTGGCAATGAGAACAATCTGCCGCTGGAATAATTAGGATTCACAAACACTGAACGCTTTAAGATTCAGCTGGACAGGGTGCTGAGACATCTTGCCTAGAACATGGTTTTATTACGCTCTTGCCAAAAAGGTTGGTCCAGATGATCCTTGAGGTCCCTTCCAACCTGGTATCTATGATTCTATGAAAAGATTGCAGTTGAGATGACTTGTGAATATGCAGAAGTAAGTAAATGGATGTTTTTGATTTCTTAGAATAAGAATTATATCCTGGGTACCAGATGATCAAGTAGTCACTAGTCTTGCCTTTCAAAACAAAAACTCAAAAAACTTAAGTATGTAGTGCTTTAAAAAAAAAAAATCAATTACTATGGAAAACTCTAGTAATATTCCAAAATTGATCAAATAGGTTGTACAAGCCAGCAATCTAGTGTATGTCAGCACTGAATTTTAACTGTAACTTTTTTAAACTAAGATTTATGAAAGATATCTGTAATATTTGTCAGAGATCTGTTCCAAGGAGAAAGCAAACATGCTTTCTGCCCTGTGAGCTGCAGTGGAAAGATGGCTGTACACATACAAAAGAAGTGCTTCCCAACCTATTTTCTAGTCAGAACACGGACATCACTATGATTCTTAATACTCTGTGGGGAACCAGCAGACCAGAGCCTGCAGTCAGTTTAGCTGCATTTGAAATGGCCCTAACATACAACATAGACTTCAGAAAGGACCATCCAGCTGTGCTAGGAATATGCATAATGTATAGGCTTTAATTTTGTTCATACAGAACCAGTTGTGTAAACTGGCTACACAGCCAAGGCATACCATTTGCAGAGTGGGTTTAATAATGATTTCACATCAGAGACAACAGGGATAACAAGTTGCGGTAGATTCATAGCCTTTTTTAATAACTTTAGTTCAGGTGAAAGCTGCATATAATGTTTTGACTCACACTGTTTGTCAGTTTTAACTGGAATTAGTACATTGGCCATGTAGCAGCTTGAAGTGGTTTTACAAATATTACCCACCAATTACTATTTTGCTCTGCCAGCAGCTTGTGTCAAAATGTCCCAGTTGTTATATTAGACATTATCCTGTATTTGCTGGGTTAGAACTAAAATGACAGTACAAGAAAGAATATTTTCCCATTTGCATGAAGAATGCAAAATAGAACATTTCTGGATTTTTTTTTTCCTATTTTATACCTGCTGATAATCTTTTGCTGCACATACTATGATAAAAAAATAAGACAAGGTGAAATTCATTGACAAATGCATTTCCCAGCAGAAGGATCAATCTTGAGTTCAAGAAAAATGCTTTAAAGTCACTCCTGTCTGGATGTTCCCTTTTCCAATGTTTGAAACTTTTAAATCAAATTTGAAAGAGGGTCTCTAGGACACTGCTGCAAAGTTTCTACAAGTTGTGTGAAAAACTGTAGCGGGATAAAGGAACTGGGTATGCAAGCCAAGGGTCCAAGGTGATGGGAACAGAAGGGACACAGCAACCAACAGAGTTAAGGGTAAACATTTTTAATATAGCCTGGTGAGGAAAAGTCTCGAACTTGGGAAATTAGCTCACTTGGGTGCCTCTCTGAAATGCCTCTGTGCTGATGCACACAGCATGAAGAAAAAATAGGAAGAGTGACCTCGTTGAGGTATTGTGGCATGACAGGATCACATGGTTGGAGTGCTGCAGTGGAGGCACACAGACTCTTTAGGAGGGGCAGGCTTGGAAGGCAAGGCGGGGGAGTTGACCTTTATATGACAGCGAGCAGCTGGAATGCACAGAGCTCTGCCCTGAGATGGGTCAGGTGTCAGTTGAGAGCTTATGGTTAAGACCAGTGGGCAGACCAGTGTGGTCTGCTGTCGCAGTCAGTATGCCACAGACCTACTTGTCAGGAAGGAGTAGGTGAGGTTTTGTTCAAATTAGGTGAGGTCTTCAGACAATTGGAAGAAGCCTCACATTCACAGGACCTAGTTCTCGTGGAAGTCTTCAACCACCCTGATACCCACCAGATAGACAATATGGAAGGGCTCAAGCAAGCTAGGTTTCTTGAGAGCAACCTCCTGGCATAAGCAGTTGAGGAGCCAACAAGAAAGATGCTACACTGGAAATGGTACTTAGGAACAACGAAGGACTTGAAAGTCAGATACAGCCTTGGCTGCAGTCAACTGACATGGTGGAGTTCTGGATCCTAAGAGAAGCAGTTAAGCAAAAAGAAGGATCACAGCCCTACATTTCAACCTTTTAAGAGGATATGGCCCTTGAGAGTGGCCCAGGAGAGTTGCCTGACATTTGAGGACCATGCCTTCCAAGCTCAAGAAAATTATGTCCTGAGAATTAGGAAATCAAGAAATGGTGGCAGAGACCTGCACAGATAAGCAAGGAACAACTACCTCAACTCAGAAATATAAAAGAAGCATACAAGAAGTGGGAGTAGGGGCAGGTCATCTGAGAGGACTATGAAGTTGCTGTCCAGTCATGCAGGGATAGGATTAGAAAAGGCAACTGAAGTTGAATCTGGATGTGAATGGCAACTAGGAATGCGAAAGGCAACTAGAAAGTATCCTAGAAGTATATAAACAGTAAAAGGAAGGTCAGAAAAAACATGGCCCTGCTGGTATACTTCAGATAGCACCTAGGTTTAAGTACGTTATTTGTAAGTGCCTTAAGAAAGTAAGAGGAACATGCAAAAAAAAGATAAGGAGAAGAAAAATTAATAGTATATAGAAGGGAATGAAATCTTTCTCTGTTATGTTCTTAATTGTAAAAAAAATTAATGTCATTCCTTGTCTGAGATGGCTTAAGGAATTATTTCTAAAAAATACTGGAAAAATAAGCAAGAACTTCTAGGATCTTGGCAACCAAATAGGTTTGTGCCATGTCTACTCAAAGATGAGACTTTCTTGGAAAAATGAGATGGACTAGACTCAAAATAAACTTTCCCAAAATACAAAGGAACTGAAAAATTGACAGAGAAAAAAATTGACATTTCTAAATATCACATTGTTGCATCAGAAAAGAAAAGAACTCTGTAGAGGCAACCTGAAGAAACTAAGACTATGCCAGATCTTTCATTTCTACTTTTGTACTAAGTCTCAGATACTGTACTGCTAATTCACTCAGTAACATTCTTTGCCATTAAGGATTATCTGTAGTACTATGAAATAGGAGGCCTAACACTGAGTACAGCAGGCTAATCCAGACTGAACTGCATTTAATCTTTATTAGTAGATTAGCAAACTGTATTTTCCTGTTTCTTCTAGATGATACATAGATGTTTGTAGAGATTAGGAGTTGACACAGCTTAGAGCTCAATACCAAAAGCTTTATTGGTTATGATTTCAATACTTGAAAAATACTGCATTTGCAATTCATAAAATCTCTAGGAAATAGGTGGAGACAAAAAATTAAAAATCACAAAGCAAAATGAAGGTTTTTTTCTGAATATATACAGTCTTTTCCCATAAGGACTTCTCTTTGCTCTCTTCTAGGCTAATGATTTTACAACTCCTATGTATGGTTATGCAATTGCAGGAGAAAAATCTAGTCTGTAAGTATATACATGTGCAAAATTATGTTTACATACACATATATTGTATTATAAACAGGTACATGATGCCCAATTGTCTCTAGTGTAAATATAGAACAAGAGATAAAATGCAGGTAGCTGTGATAGATATGTCTGGGAATATCAGAGAAGTTTAAGTTCATATCAAGTTTATGGCAGAAGCCTGACTCTATTACAAACCAGGTTGAACTCTGTTAATTTTTAGGTGCATTTATTTGATCATAACTCACAGTATAGCCAAAGTTGTTGAATAATAATATTAGAAAACAATTTGATAGAATAGTACAAAATTAAACTATTTAACATAATCAGAAATTTCAGTAACAAGTCTCATTCATTACGGGTATATTTTCCCCTTGTTGAACATACATCAGTCTCATTAATATTAGAAGGAATAATTTAAACTTCTTTAAAACTGAAGATGACATTTAATAACTGCATCAACAATTGCATGGATATGTGTTCAGATAATCCAACTACTAATTTTTGGAAATCATTGTCTGGAAATTGTTTCAGCCTTACTAAGCAGTCACATTTGCTACATATTACATATGAAGCTGTACAAAACATATGAAGTGCTCCCTTCTATCTATCAGTCCATTATAAATGTATTAATTTTACATATGTGTTGCTTTGGTTTATCAAATTAATTGCACTTTGTGACTAATAATCAAGCCTTTTACAAGAGGCACTGGAATTCTATTGCTAAGAGAACTTTCTTAAAAATCTCTATAAAGCTATATTTGTAAAAGGATAAATAATAGTATTAAATCTTCCCACTTATTTGAATTAATTTTAAAGAATCCTGTCTAAACTCTGTGTTTGGTTGTATCTACATAGAAAGATCTACT
Source organism: Myiotriccus ornatus (assembly GCA_036023395.1). Lineage (NCBI taxonomy): Eukaryota > Metazoa > Chordata > Aves > Passeriformes > Tyrannidae > Myiotriccus > Myiotriccus ornatus. The sequence continues at coordinate 42,056,536 of JAYRBT010000139.1, forward strand.
TTCAGATGACTAAACCAACTGATCTGTTTGTAGAGCTCTTTTCCATCATGTCCAGATATATTTAAACTTTGGAATATAACCTCATAAAAAATTTTGGGATTTCTGAAAAACAACAAACAAACCAAATAATTTTGGAGAAAGGTGTCAGTCTTTCGCTTGTTATGATCATCTTCTTCTACCTCCTTGGCCCCCAAATGTACTTGCAGCCTTGACTTCTCACCTACCAAATGAGTATCAAATAGAAGTTCATATTATTCTTTACTTGTCACTTCATCTTTTACCACCTAGTAGAACTAGCACACCATCATTTCTCACTGCACTGTAGCACTCAGACAAGGGGTAAGCAATTACGTTGAGCAATTCTCCTGGCCGACATTTCTATTTATCTTTCCTCCCTTTTACTTTGTTTCTGGCCTTTATCAATATGAAAACAGATTAACATACATCTCTGCCCTAAATAGAGTATTCCTACACCTTCTCCTGAAACTAACCCACTGGGATTCAGCAAAGTAAGCAAAGAAAAAAGGTCAGAGATGTCTTCATTGGAGAACCCTCATCTGAGGTTCCAAAATGGGTCTCAGGGACTTGTATGCCCAGACCTCACTCATACTAAGTGGGAAGCAGAAATCTAGTTTCTTTGGGCTTCTTTGAGAATCTCAATCATATTTGTCAGCAGTACAAACAGCAGGTTGTATTAAAGAGTTGTAAAAGAAACAACCATAAAGAAAGAAAGCAGATAACCCTCTGCTTTTAACAGTGTCCTATCGATTCCTGGTCAGGGCCACTCCCCGGGCAGATGGAGCTCGTTAGCCCTATAAGGCAATCCATCTACGTCCTGAGG
>JAYRBT010000139.1:42057623-42084284 GCA_036023395.1 Myiotriccus ornatus
ACATAAAAGAATTCTTTGTGCTCGTGAAAATTAGGATATATTTCATAGCAAAGAAAACTGCAGTTTCTGTGAAAAAACATGCACCTATAAAATGTCCATGAGAACTTACCTGTCGGTAAGAGTTAAATGAACCAGCTACCATCACCTGGACAAAGTTGTTTTTAATGGATTTTCAGATTCTGTAAGGATTAAATAATCAGACTGTATCATATCTCGATACCAACTGGCTGTTTAGTAAAGAGATATGAATAAAACAGTTAGTAAACTGTTATGAATCCCATGTTCTCTCAGATCTGAGTGCTAATTCAGTGAATCAATAGCGATATGAATACAGTATAATTAATCATTTCCTGCTACAACTAGAAAAATCTATAACATATGTATTATAAGATAGTGTATTCACATTCTGAGAAGTGATGCATAAAATAGAATACAGTACAGTTTGGTTTGCATCTTAACGGTCTAAAAACATGGAACATTTTTCCCCTCTAGTGTCTGGTAGTCGAAATGACAGGAAGTTGAAGGCATTTTGTAATAATTACAATATTTAATTTAATTTATACTTGTTTTCTTTTTTTTTTTTTTTTAATTCTGAGCATGTCAAAGTCTAAGTTAGTCGTAATGCGTTATTTTGAAATTATTTTCTAATGAAGAATCAATATCAGACCTAACTCAAAATCAAAGGAAGTTTTACTGTTGATGTCAATGGGCTTTAAATGCCTTATTGAAATCAGAAAGTGGGGAAAAGATATATCTTCAGAAATTTCAGATCAGTTAAAGTCACATCATAGTACTCATCTAAAAGAAATTATAGCAAATATAGAATGAATTTTATCGATAATGTGGATCTGTAACTTTTGGAAAAGCTATACATCTTCAGATGTATCAATATAATCTTCGCTACAAAGCAAAGGTTTCTGGGAATAGCCAACATCTGTTAACTTGCAATCAGAGCCCGATCCACCCCACCCAGGCTTGCCTCTATAGGCTTTATATATGTGATACACTGGGGCCAAAGAATGATCCTGGCACTTACTAGAGCAGATAAATTCAAGAGGACAGAAGAGCAATTCAAGGTGACTGCTACCTGTGCCATCATATGTGAGTCCTAGAGAGTCAATAGAGAAGAGCAGGCATGTAGCCTAGGAATTTATACTAGATGTTTTGCACGTGGCCTTTTCCTGCCTGTGTGGGATGCTTTGGAGAACAGACAGTCAGAACTATTAACTGCTGCTTTGAATATCACTATAGTGACCAGATTTTCTCTGGATCTGATTTCAGCCCTGAGAGTCCATTCTCTGGACACACCCAGGAAGTGGTAAATATTAAATCAGACTAAATGATGGAATGTTTCTAATCTTCTACACGAAGCATACATTCCTAGAGTTTACAATCTATTGTATAGTTATATTAAAATGAAAGCCTTTGAGTGCAAATGGGACTTAGCTGGAATTTGCTGCTTTTTGTCAGCTCTCATTAGAGGAGTCTGCAACTGGAAGTTTATCTGTTTTCTCCAGACATTATTTTAGTGAAATTTATAATCTCTTCGCACAAATTTGCACTCAGATAACTAAATTCCTGTAAATTCTCCAAATTGGTGTTGATGGCAGATTTTGAACATTGTTTCTCTTATTGGGTTTTTTGGAGTTTGGTTTGAGGTTTTGTTTGTTTGTTTTCGGGGGATTTTTCTTAAAATTTACTGACTGTCAGAGATAGCAAGCTCACTCTTGCATACCCAGACCACTCTCCAACTGACCTTTCTTAATAAAGGCAAAAGAAGAAACTTCAATGTTCATTTGTTCACAGAACCTGAGTACATCCTCATGCCCCATTTCTTCCCTCTTCACATTCTTAGGCATCATTTTTGTCTAATCAATAGTGAGCTAAAATGATGTGCAGGAGTTTGCATTTTCCTTGCAATGAAACCTATGAGGCTCCGTGAATCTGCTTCTCTAGCCAGATTATCAAGAAACACGATTTCCTCTTATTGCTTCTCTCATTTTACACTTCTGCTTTTAAGCAGAAGAAAAAAATCACTATAAAATATAACTGATCATCAGTAAGGAGCAAAAAATAAAATAACGTAATCATACTATTTAAGAAGTAGTAATATTTATTTCATGTTATTTGAGAGGAACATTGTCAAAACCAAAGATTTATTTAGAAAGATATATTCTGCAGTCAGAAATGTTCCTTTATAATGGAAAAGGCTTTAAAAGTCTTTATCCTGGACTCTAAAGTTTGCACCCAAAATTTCAGGCATGAAAAATAAGAATGACAGCTTTGATTATTTTATTTTCTAATCAATTGGAGAAAAAAAAGAGGTAAAGAGAAGCAAGAAGTTGTGTCCTTCTCTCCATTGTCCCTCTGTACATCTACTCCAATTTGTACAGACATACATTCATTGTTAGACATCCATTCATTGTTTTGGCTTCTGGTGTCTTCATAATGATGTTCCATATTGCCATATATTTATTGAGAAAAAAGAAACTTCATTCCTTTCAATGAAACCTCTCACCTTGCTCCTTCGCTGTTACAATTAATAGGCCTTTGTCTTCCTCTCGGTGATTTAGGCATGCTGCATGTTTGCAAGAATGAGTAGTAATCCCAGTAACAAAACTGAAAACCAGAAATAGTTACTAGGGGAATGGAGTAAATAGCAGCCAGATGTTGGTTTAATGAGAAAATTATGGCTCTCAGAAAAGTCATAATAATGCTCATTCTTATCAGCCATCTGTACGGCACTCTTATGAACCTTTGAAACTGTGCAAAAACATGACGGGGAATTCTGTCTCAGCTGACCGGCTTTCTTGAGGCATTTCCTGTGATTTTATAGATGCCCCTGATACTGTAGTCCTAATTGAGGTGCTTCCGTTGGTATTTTACAGCAGAAGACTTGAATGACGCTCAAAAAAAGAGAGAAACTATGATTTGAAACATAGATACAAGAAAATAAGAATGCCAAATACTAATTTTTTTAAGCACAGATATGAGTTTTAAATTAATAATAAGCAAACAAACAAAAAAAAACCCAGTAAATAGAGTCTAAGATAAGATTTCTACACTGCTGTTTAATCTCCCAAACTTATTACTCAAATTTCAAAAGTTTATAGCTGATGCAAATCTGTAGAATTTTTGGTGTCTAGTACTTTGATACAACATTGTATTTTCCCTGAAACAACACTGTATTTTCCCTGTTCAAGTAATTGCCCAAGTCCTTTTGGCCTAGAAAATATTTGTGGAGGTAGATACTGTCAGGAGAAAGAACTCCTGCATATTACAAATTGCTTTATTATGACAATACTATGAAGGCAACAAGAAAAGGTGAACAAAGTTTAGAGGAATTTTATTCATAAGCTTAAATACAATAGTGAGGTCCATTATTTTTTAAAGTGTTTAGCATTCAAGTATAAGAATGAAATCAAATAGCTCATTTTCAGTTAAGGAAGATGCTGGTAATCTTCATGGAGACATTCTTACAAAAGTATATCAGGCTTAACAAAAATGAAGAAATTCTATTCCAAGAGAAAAAAGTTTCAATGCCCTGTAGCAATCTCAGAAAAATACACGTTATCTGCATCAAGTAATTAATGTCTCTTATGGAACTTGTAAACTGAAAGATGTTGCAACTTATTACTTTTAGTGTACTTAAATGGAGATAATCTCCCTACAGGGAAAAAAAAAATCTAAACGGCTTGATGCAATAACACGCAAGATTTTTATTGTGGTATCTACACACTGCCAAAATCACTGCTAACAAATTACCTCATTTGCAAAATCTCAAGAAGAAAAAGGTCTTACCAAGCTTGGGTGAGCTGTAAAAATCCGACGTTTGTTGAACCTTTGGCTAAATAGTGCCAAAGGAAGTATAAATCAAATACTTTGCCTAAAATGGCTCTTTAACAAAATTCTTCAGAGTTTTCTGCAGATGAATTAACAAGCCATTGGTTGCAGAGGGAGTTCTCTGTAGATGACAAGCTAATGAATTCTGACAGGTTGAATGGTGCAAAGATAATGGGCTGAGCTGTCTACTGACTGTAAAGCAGAAGCTGATTAAGGTTAAGACTTCAGGAAAACACCCCCAAAAAACTGGATCAAAGGGAGCAATTTATTTGATTTAGGGGTTGAACTGCAGAGGTTCAGTTTCTTTACTAATGATTGATGTCTTAGTCCAATTCAAGCACCGGAAATTTTACACTGTTATCATGACTTGCTGCATAATTCATGACTTTTCTTACAATGTCATTCACTCTCTCTTCCAGACATGAAGGGTCAACCAACATTTACTCCATCATCTTAATATTGCCTTTGAAATAAATTCATAATCAATTATATATAAAGAGTTATTATTTTATAATAATATATATATGTTGGAAAACTTTTTCAAAACAGAATACTTGCAGTCAGATTTCAGAAGATGAAAACAAGATTAAATAATAGTAGGAGATATCTACCAAAGAACTGTTAAACAGTTTTTCTTCCAGAAGAACTGTCATTAAAATCATAGCTGATTAAATGAAGACTTTATATAAGAAAGGTGGCAAGACATATGTGAAAAGGTTGGATGACTTTTGTCAAGCCTAGAATCAGTAAAAAATATGTAGGACTTGTTAGGTCCTTAGTTTTGCTTCTAGAGATATTAATTTGTTTAACTTGGGCATAAAACAGATTAATTAAATCCAAGAAATCAGGAACAGAAGAAACAACATTTACCCTTTCTATCATCAGCAGAATGAAAAACTATTAAAGTATTTTCTTTCCCTTTTTTTCTGTTATTTTTTTCAGATGTTGTCTGCAAGAAGCACACTAACTGTTCTAAGCAGTGACTTGTGTAATCATCCAAGGCTTGGTCCTCTTATCATTACTTATGTATCAACAGACCAAGGTACTTTTCTTGGAGATCATTACAAAGACTAAAAAAAATTCTACAAACTTAAACTAGGAAAAAGGAAATTGAATCTGAAAGTGAATTTGGGAAGATATCAAACTTCCTGAGCTTTCCTAATTAGGCTCTGAAAATTATGATAGAGTAATGGATCATTAACATCAGTAGGGTGTTGGAAACAACTTTCAAGGGAAAAACCCCCAAAAACTTCAGCAAGAAGACTTTTTTCAATGGAAAAGTATGGAAACTCCAAATTAAGCCATATTTTGCTGTTCTCAGACTGCACCAAAAAAAACCAACTTTTTTTTTTTAAAGATGTAGTAATATTAAAGTATTTTTCTTTTTTTTTTACAAAGTGATAATCTATTTTGAAGCATAAAATATAATATAACTTGAAATTAAACATTTTGCCTTTAAAATCTGTAAAGATTCCAACATATGCAGGCATTTTTTGTTATAAAACTCAGTAAGACGATTCACAGGACCCAAGGATGCTTTCTAATTGGTCCAACACTTTTGAGAATTTTCTTTGTAAAGTCTTGAGTAAATGATAAAGGACAAGTGATTATTTCTCATATTATGTTATTGGAAAAATGATTATTTATTTTTAATTTTTTTATATTACACAGACTTGTGACAAAGATAGGCTCCTCAGAGATGGATGCTGATAGTTTTGAGCTCTCTTTATCAATTCCACATGTCATTAGAAGCAGGAAGAGAAACAAAATGAGAATGAGAAAGTAGTTACTGTATGCACAGGTGTAAAGGCAGTTTTTACTCCATAACCTTACTGCACAGAAATAAACTGGAAGATTCTGAAATCCAGTAATGAATTAGCTTTGCAGATGCTTTTTCAGGGTCATGTTGGTAGAGCTGATCCTGTGCTGGGCAGGATGAGGCACACTGGATGACTTCTTGAAATTTTTACAGCAGCTATTTGCTCTCATCCCTATGGAATTTGACATATCCAGTATTTTCAGAGCTACTGCTTCATTCTGAGTTCCCCAAAGATTAAGTGGTTGAAGGGAGATAGAGTGGAACAGATCAAAATTTTCAAGTACAAAAAAAAAGTGTTGATATATATATTGTAAGTACTCAAACACCTTAAATTATCTTTTTAAGGTCATGTTAATGCATTCCATTCAGTATTCAAGAGCCACTATAATGTCATGGATCATTTTTCAGCCACTGCTATCTGCCAGGCAGAAATCAGACAGCAATCACTGTGGCTACATAGTTACCAAACTGTTGGAATTACTGCTGTGAGACATTTTTCCATTCTGGATAGCTACAATATAGATGGAGTCTAAAGAGACACTCTACTTTGTGAAAATGTTAATGATATTGTTCACAAAGCATATACATCAGGCAGATTTGGCTTGACAGTCCATGAGGTAGTAACCTCGTCTCATTTCTGAAGAGAAATTATGTTCCCTTATAACAGTCACGGTCTTAGAAATTTTGGGAGAAAAAAGTCTGCAAAAACTGCCATTTAGCTTAAAAGATGTAATTAGGGAAAGGAATCACTGATACAAAAGAGTCAAGTCATTTACTTACTGGAAATGGTCAAATTTTTCATTTGCAAACCATCCATTTGCCTTTGGAAACCAGAAAAACCCCTGGCTGCTTAATAAGATTGAAAGATGGGGTAAAGATTTCACTAAAGATGTGGAATAAAACCACTTAGAAATTAATTTTAAAACAACAAACAAACCCCAGAAAATTTAGTTGAAAGCTGAAAGTTCCTTCTGAACTTTGGATTGTGATTCATGTGCACAGCTTTGGCCTGTCAGAACTCAAAAAACAGCATCAGAAACTTTATTTTGATGAAAAGCAGCTGCCTTTATTAATATGAGTTTTGTGACAATTCAAGCAGCTAAGGATAAGCCAAAGGGGAATGCAGTGTGTTGGAACTGATTTTGATTTTAGATAAATCCATGGATTTGAGTGACTGGAACACTGGCATACTAGGCATGTAGATACAGTGACATAAGACATCTTCCAGTCACTATTGCTAAAAAACATGTCTTGGGAGCTTCATTTTGAATACTTTATTTACCAGAAGAAGAGTCGAGTCATTTGAGCAGAAAGTGCCTTGAGTATCGGGATAGAAAATAAAATACATCAGCCTCTTACTCTCAAGTATAACTGGCACTAAACCTATTTTCCCCCCCCTAGATGTTTAGTACATCAATCATGTTCTGCTTTTGTGGACGTTTTGCAATAAGATGAAAAACTATCTGAAGTAAACAAAGTATTCTTGGGACTTGTTACAAATTTAGTGGCAGCACTCTCTGTGTTTACATTTCAATCTTAAGTTCAGTTTAGACAAGAAAAAAAAAAGAAGACAAAAACGTGTTTATAATGGCTTTCACTTCCAGACATTCCAATAGTGACATACACAGCTGGGCCCCAGATCTGCAAAGCATTTCAACATTAGTCAGCTTCAGGGATAAGCACAGTTTGACTGGGGCATTCGTATCCTTAAAATGTTTTGTGTTGAAATGGAACTGCACTGGAAAAGAATGCTGTCTGAAAACAAACAACAAAAAAACATCAGTGACCACCTTCCCCCTTTTTCACTTGTACAAAAACAGTCATGTAAAAAAGAATAAGGAACTTAATCTGAGGTGAGGTGACTGTATTTGAAAGACAGGGGGAACTGAATTTCTAGAAAGGGTCCTCAGCAAAACATAAAGCCTTGCCTACCCATTCAGGTTTTCCTAAAGTGGACAGAACAGACTGATTCTCAGCCAGTAATTCCCAAAACGCAACCAATACCTCCATCTCAAGAAGAGAAAAAGAAGACACTAACAATTACAGATCTTCAGAACTCTATGCATGCCCATAACAGTACAGGAGGTATGTACACTGTTCACTCTTCAGCTGGGACACTTATCTCAAGAATGTTCGTGTGTGCCCAACTTTCCTCCTGTTCTCTCTACTCCACAGCTGGGGTAGAGAAGCTGGTACTCACTTTCCACCTCTCAGTTCTTCTGAACTGCAGAGTTTTGGAGTGTCAAGAACTTTGCCCTGGGGAGAAGTATTTTGGGGTGTTGGTTGATAACAAGCTGAACGTGAGTCAGCAATGTGCGCTCACAGCCCAGAATGCCAATTGCAGCTTGGGCTGCATCAAATCACAGCCAGCAGGTCTAGGGAGGTGATTCTGCCCCTCTGCTCTTGTGAGATCCCATTTAAGAGTGCTGCATCCAGCTCTGGGGTCCCCAACATAAGAAGAATGAGGACCTCTTGGAACATGTCCAGAGTACGGCCATGAAGCTGATCAGGGGTCTGGAGTCCCTCTCCCATGCAGACAGGCTGAGAGAGCTGGAGTTGTTCAGCACGGAGAAGGCTCTGGAGAAGACCTTATAGCAGCCTTCCTATAGTGCCCAAAGGGAGCCATCAAGAACATTGGAGAGGGATTTTTTACAAGGGCACGTAGTGATGGGACAAGGGGAAGTGGCTTTAAACTGAAAGAGAGTAGGTTTAGGTTACATATTAGGAAGAAATTCTTTACTGTGAGAGTGGTGAAACAATGGAACAAGCTACCCAGGGAAGTTGTGGATGCCCCATCCCTGGAAGTGTTCAAGAGCAGGTTGGATGGGGCTTTGAGCAACCTGGTCTGGCAGAAGATATCTCTGTCCACAGCAGGGGTGTTGGAACTAGATGATCTTTAAGGTCCCTTTCAACCCAAATCATTCTTTGATTAAATGATTCTTGACTTGAAATTGAATTTAACTGGGCAAAAATCATTACAGGGGGGTGTGTAATATCAGCTGCGCTGACTGCAACAGATGTAGAAGTTGAGAACATTAACAGCAGTTAAGGATGTGTTTGCTTGATTTAAAGCAAATTAAGGGGAAAACTACCAAACTCTGTAGTGGCACAGACACCCCAATTTCACACAACAAAATGTGGACAGTACCACTGCTGTGAAAATCCACTGTGAAAATCTCAACTCAATGTAAAAAATCCATACAGCTGAATTCAGTGGGGCAGATGGCTCAATTTTCATTCAATAGATGAAATATGACACTGAAGTGAAAAGAACAGTTTGAGATTATTCACTTTGAAATCAGGTTTGAAGTCAAATCTATCGGTAGATGTACTCTCACATACTGAGAGGGCAGAAAATCTGCACCCAAAGGTATGCAGGTGTTAACTGAAAATGCAAATATTATTGTAAGGTGTGCTGCCCTGGGCAGTAAAGGAGATGTCAGGTACAAGGGATATATTTTCCATAGTATATATGCATAGCAATAAACACCAAACAGTCATTCAGCCTGTCAAGTCTTGCCCAGGTGTAATGTAAGTTATAGCTCTGGCACACATCTGGAATGAATGATCAGCAGAGAACTCCAGCATACTGATTTAATCAGACTTCAAACAACAATTGCACAAACCCAATTCCCAATTACTTGATTGAAATCCCTTTAATAAGGACCTTTTTCTGGTGCATTTGCAATTTTTACTACATAGAAGCTTAATCCCTGATAGGCAGTATAGAAAAGCATGAAATTGGTAATATTATTCCTATTGATATGTAATTTAATTTCTGTTTTCATAAACATAAATCTCTTTCATATTTTTCCTATGGTTTAAAATATACTGCTTCAAAATTTTAGATAAGGCTAAAATGAAAACAAGACTGTTTCCAAATTTGTGCTTTCCCCTTTTCACTGGTCATGATAGTTTCAATATTTAATCACTGCATTATCAACAGAGGAACCACTCCAGTGCTTTTCAGAAAATCTCTGTTTACAATTTACAGCTGTGTTAACAAATCTCTGAGTCATGCTAGCAGCTTGATTGGTGGTTTACTCTGTGACCTCAGCTTTGCTATTTGTTTTCTTCAGGGACACGATTTTTCACGAGTCCTTCTGATTTACTGTAGCTTTTATGAGAGAGAGTATTAGGCTGATAGTCCCAGACTAATGTTTTAATGGAAAAAGCTTGTTAATTCTATTATGATAATACTTCTAAGTCAAAGTTAATCAGTATCTCTTAAGATTAACATTAATGTGACAAACATCAGTGTCAGCAAAAAAGAAACTTTCTAGAAAGTTCTGATGTCCACAATTTCAGTGGCAAAGACCTTATTTGGTCTACTACAGCTATTCATAGCTGTATAGTAGTAAACAATATTAGCTGTTCTTGTAGTGATTTTAAAGCCATGCCATGCCTGTATTTCTGACTACTCTGTGTCTGTGCCTAGAATTTTCACACATGCATAGCACTGTTGACTGGTATTTCACCTTGTTTACAAGGACATAAACAATTTTATTAGAAGTTTAAAAATTCACAAGCTAGAGGAGACCTGTAAAACTTACTGTAAATCTATTCACAGATAAACTGCAGTCTTCTCAACATGGTCATTTAGACATGCTGGTCTAAGGAGAAACAGGCAAAGCTGCCTGTGAATAACCAGCACTGTAGGCTTTCCCAGCAAGTACAGTAGAGTGTCTTTTGGACAAACACTATTAAACAATGTTAACTTCATTGACGTAAGCAATCTAGCACGGAGAAAAATGCAACTCAAGGCCATTTCCTGCTTTCAGCAGAGTCCAGTATCTTCTGTGAAGTTTCTGATTTCAACTCTGTGGAAAGCTATAGAAGTGTGGTGGAAGAGATGACACTTCACCATTTTACTTCACCTGGTAAAATGAAGATTTTAGGTCCAGCTCCATGAAAAACATCACAAACTTTAGGCACTGATGCAAAAACTGAGAAAAAATGCATTCTGGGCCATATTAGACCTTATTTGAATTGTCATTTGAGTGAAAATATCCAAAAGCTCAATTTTCACTGAGGCTAGGCAATATGAAGCAGAAAAGTCAATTAAACAGCATGACTAAACAAGCTGATAGAAAGCTAAAAGAATTCCTACGAGCTTTTGAACTTTGTATCACTAGGGAATTATCTTCATTGTACCTAGGATGTACCTAGATCAAAAGAGAGGTAAATGTAGATATGAGTTTTAAGTAGCATTATATGAAAATGCTGGAAATAAAGAGTTTTTAAAGGGAGGCCACTCAATCTACCCCATAGTATCCAATACCTGTAATCCAGTAACAAATGTTTAGTTACAGTTGTACTGAAAATACTATCCTGTAGTTGAAACAAGCAGATCAGCTGAATCACAGTCTCATAAAAGCCACTAGCTTTGCCATCCAATGGATGCCTTTCAAAATGGTAAGTTTTGGAATAATTCCAGAAAAAAATAATGCAAACATCCTCTAATGTTTTTCATTGTGGCACCTCATCATAAAACAGCTGTGCAACTTGAGTAGGAAATTGCGTCAGTACAAGAAGATCTAATTACACAGCTCATTTCAAGGTAATTTGTTGAAGGTGTACTGGACATATTCTTTGAGTAAAACACTTCTGTGAACAAAAGGTATTTATAATAAAGGTTGTTTGGAGAAAAGTGATTCATGCATCATGCAAGGAACATTTTCAAAATTTTGCACGCTGCACAGAAATGGTTTTAAAAATGTATGGGAAGATCAAGATTGACAGACTCACAGACCACTCACAAAAGAGCAGGGAGAGTACAACACTTGAAAGTCAAAAATTAATATAAGTTTGTCATATTCGAAATACTTATACAAAACATAAATTCAAAAATTTTTGCCTCAGCTCTGAAATACTACAGAACAAATAACATAAAGCTTGGAATTCAGAGAAATTTAGTATCCACTGTATTTAGAGAATCTCTCAAGCTTTTTAGAGGGACGGAAGTCAAAATATTGCATTATTATAGATACTCACTTTATAGAGATAATAGGTCTCACTCTGATAAGGTAGTCCAACATTGTGCTTTAAGATGTGAAAGGACCCAAAAAGCCCAAAGTGAAATGATTATACTGGAAGCAACAGTTCAGAATAAGGGTAGTTCTTAATACTTTCTCTTGAAAATTTTTACAGTGCCACTGAAGCTGAAAAGCTTCCTTTTTACTAAGCCTAAATATGTTAAACTAGGTATGGTCTGAACAAATGCATCCATCATTGAAATTAATCTAATTGTGTAGCATCTGAAATTCTTTGAGCGGCTATGGGCATTCCTGAGCATTGTACATTTGTCATGATTCATATAAATACTGTAAAATCCTTTAAAACACACAAGTTTTAGAAAAATGTATTTTGGCCAATAGATTCAGAAATACACCTAGAAAGGGAAGAACCATAAGTAGTGTGAATTTGTCACAACAAAGGTTAATAGAACAGTGCTAAGGCACTCTCCCAACTACAATTTGTAGTGATCTGAGTTCAGATTTTTCTAATACTGGAATTTTGAAAAATGTTATATAGTTGAATTTTTTTGTTCCATACTTAGAAAGGCCTTATTCTTATTATTTCATTATGTACTTCTGAAACCTGTTTTTGTGTCAGTTTGAGTAACATATACACTATTACTGCCCAAAGGGCTTTACAGTGTATCAGAGAAAACAGTTAAGACCCAAACAATAGTTAGTTGTATCAGTAAAAGTCATTACTGACAGAAAAATCATCCAGTGATTTTTTTTTTTTTCCCCACAAAACTAGCAAATGGGAATTTCAGGTTCTTGTGAATATCAGGTTCAAAATTATTCTACCATTTGCTCCACTTCACTGAAACTAGTACACCATGAAATTTTGTAGGCATTGCTGATTCATTAAAATGAGCCATCTGTCTGGACAATTAATAAAGCATTTATTGCTTTAAACAGCTTAACTCCAAGCAGACTGTTTTGTCCGGTGGCCATAATCCAAACAAGGATTTGAACAGTAAGAAGCAAAAAACACTTTTCAGTAACACTTTCTAAGACATTTGCAAAGTAATGCTACTTTTTTTTTCTTTACTTACTACAAAATTCTTATCTTTTGAAATTGCTTTAACTGAAGTTACGTTCTTGCTGCACTTTCTTCCAGATACTACTGGCAGTAGTTATTAACTGGAATGCTATAAAGACTATCTATTGATGCAGAAAAGACTTCATAGCTGAACATTCCTGGTATTTCACAATGATTTGTAAACTGATGTAGAAGCAGAATAAAGTGCTAAAGTGTAATTTTTAAAGTCATTGTTTCCTAAGCATAGTCACAGTTTAAAATGAAGCAGGATTTCACTTAGAACACACATGTAGAAAAAATTGCCTTGGGACTGCAAAAAGCAATAGAAGCCAATGGATTTAGCTATTTTCTACACTGATAGCTTTAAAGTCATGACATAAAGCAAGATCTATGAGAGGATCAAATGAAATACAATGAATTATAAGATTTGGCTGGGAACAAATACGGAAAGAAATTCATGACAGATAGGACAAAAATAGAGGACAGTCCTAAAAGTAAAAGTCTCAGGGAGAACAAGAAATAGAGGTCACATTTATGCAAGTGCTCAAAAATTCAGTATTATATATATGGACAGAGATTGACAAAAAAGGTCACATCAGAACTTTGAGTATGGATATGGAGTCAATGAAGTCTACAGAGGGCTGGGAAGATGGCTCTGGAAGACAATAAGGAAAAGGGCAACTGATGCCCTTTCATTAGAACTTCAATAGAAGATTTTTAAAGTCTGCTCTTCTGAAGAAGCAAAAATAGCACCACTGGAGACACTGCTGCCATTTGTTGTTGAAGAGCTGAAAAACAACCTAAAGCTTCTTGAAACTCCAGAGAAATAAAGGGCAAGAGAAAGTGACAAAATTAACTATGCCCACTTGCATTTATTACTCAGTACTTCAGAGCATGCTGGATAACATGCTCTTTTTAGTTATGAGCAACAAAATGTTTCATTATCCTTGTTAGATAATAAACAGGTACAAAAACTGAATAAAATACATTCCCTTAAAAGAGCAATCTAAAATGATCAGAAACTTGGTAGAAACAAGATGTCCTGAACAAAAGAGAAGGTCCTTCCAGAAAGCCTCTTTGTAACAAGGTTTATGGTGTGGTCTAGTACCGTGCATATCCATCTCATGGATAGTGCAGAGGTATTCTTGAAACAGATGTACCATTCTTTATGGTGGCTGAGGAGAATTCCAAGTTGGAGCTAAAAACTAAATTGAATAATTAATTTCAGGGCAAATAAGACAGGGTACTTAGCAAAATCATATACTTATCAAACGACACTAACTGCAAAAAAACTCTACCTGAAATATTTCAGGCTCTGAAGGGTCCAATTTCTTTCCCAGAAGCAAGAGAAATTAAAGGAAGCAAGAAAGTGTGAGAAAGAACAGCACCATTTTGAGGCTGCTAACTGAATGACACTGAACTAAAATCACCTTGAATGAATGAAAGTTTGCAGCGAGACCTTTTCTATCCACCATGAGGATGGTGATTGCTGCAGCTGTAATCACTGGGTGAGGGGTCTCTGGTAGGACAGACAGACTCCAACCCGAAGTAGTCATACAAGTATACATGCAAAGAAAGCAGTAGCTTACTTGTAATAACTAACTTCATACTTACACCTGTGAGACGAAGGTTGGTTTCAGGATTACAAACCAATTAGTGACCTACTGTAGATGAAATATTAACCTCATTTTTCCAGTCACACTGCGTTCCTAATTTGTCAGCACATCTGACTCTTTTCTTACTTTGGCAGAGGCTAAGATTTTCTGAATATAGAAGACACAACATAATTTTAATTTACAGATGAACATTAGACAATCCTTTATTTCTAGTGCACTAAAACTGTCAAATTTTTGTGTTTCTAGAAAAAGTATTTAGTCATATACATTTTTATTTATCACATGAATATGCAGAAGTGTTCCTACAAAATAAATCCTTAAAATAATGTCAGTAAATATGTCTTCAGAACGGGTTAAATGAAAGATATACTGGAGCTGCCTCACAGTGTTACTACTGGACATTTCATTTACTTCGTTAGAATACCTGTATAAGAGTAGACAAAAAAATTACACAAGCAAAATAATAATTTGGAGATTTATTTGCAAGAAAAGCAAGCTTCATGTTTTTGAGTAAAATAAGGAAACATTCTGTCTAGTCATCACAAAGAATGGTCAGCAATACCAAAGACAGAAACAGATGAAATCTCTATGCAAATTGAATCTGATCAAGAAAGTCTTCTAAGTAAATATGGGGACAGGAGATAATACTAATACCTGAATGTATGCAAAAGATCTTAGAAATCAATTCACTGGTTTGGTGGTAGTCTATGAAGTTATGTCTGCACTAGAAAGATGTGCTCAGGCAGGTATACTCCAGGAAGAATTCTGGCAGCAAAGCCCTGCCACTGCAATAGCTTGAGGAAAGTAAAAGAGAAAACCCATTTGAAAAGCTTGCAATGAAGGAATGCATCGCTATTGTGACAAATGGATACCCCAGTACAAAACAAGCACCAATAACAAGCAGATTGCAAATTCTACACCCACTAGGTTGCTTAAACTTATCTTGTTTGCTTCATTTTTTTTTCCATTTGTATTTCTGCATGTACATGCTTGTCACATTCAGTCACATCTTTAGGTCACGCTGCAGATAATGTTTGGAGCAAGCAGTATTAACAAGGTGTTAAGTGCAAGTTTTGCACAATTGTATAATTTCACCTAGATTGTTACCAAGTATGCATTAGAAAGTCTTACCAGGAATAATTACAAAAGCAGCACTCAATCTCCCTTTAAAATGCTAGTGTTCATAATGCCCCTAAGAACAGTTCAGCATCTCAGCATTCTATTATTAGACAGTGAATAAAAAACCAGTTTTCACAGAATGTGCAATGCACCCCATAAGGGAGAGACCCAAGTCAATAACAACTCTTAAACAAGAGCCTTTTAGACAAAACCTGACAGATCTACCCTCAGTGGAAAAATGTAAGGAAAAAACCAAACCAAACCAAAAAATTCAGCAACAGACAATTTAGCAAGGATAGTACAAAGTTACTGTTCAATACAGGAGTGGTCATCTTCATGCCATCATGCCCAATGGGTATGGATTGTCCAAAGAAAAAGAAATATTACATGAATAGAAGCAACATTCAAAAAAGTATTTGAAGAAAAGTGGGTACGTTAGGTAAATAAGAGTGTCTCTGAACAAGACAAGTATTATGACACAAAAATCATGAAAATCAAGGCAGTCTTCCACCAACCAACAAAATGTTCATAGCTGACAGTATTACCAGGCACTGCAGACATTCCCAGTAGTGGCATGCACCGAATGAACAAGAGAAAAAGGAACCATAAGACCTGCAAAAAACAGTAGTATGTAGACGAATTTGTAAGAGAAGATGCAAAAGAAACGTCCAATTATTTGCCAAAAAAAATTGATCAAAAACCTTTGCTGCAAGAGCAAGAAAATCTGACTGCATTTTTAGCTCTACATTAGGTATTTAATATATGCTACGACACAAATGCTGTCTTCTCCATACTTACCAATATACAGAGGACATGAAAAGCTCTTTTACCCAGCTTGATAAGGATTACTGTGTTAACTCTGTAGTCCTGAACACTGGCATCCCAAATAGTTAGAATGAGTTTGGCCAATGAAAATTATATTTACATGACACCATTACAAAGATCCCTCTGGCAGCTGTCTCATAAGCATGAGGTACAAAAACACTGAAACTGTTCTAATTTATCCTAAGGACTAAAGCCACCACCTCTGCCTAAGTGGACGAAAGGTAGGGAAAGATTTCTGTACTTCCTTCCCATCAGGCATTCTGAATATTGTTCTCCTCCAGATGAGAGATCCAAATTCGAAAAAAAATGTCTATATTCACAAGCAATATACAAAAATATGAGTTACAAGTGCCACTGGATGCTGTATTAGGGGGAAAAAAGTTAAATGAAAAGGTGCATTCTGCAAAAATACCCACTTAGAGGAAATGTTTATGGATGTATCTGTATCTGTAAATTCATGAACCCAAACTATATACAAAATGAAACAACCTTTGGTTTGAATAACTTCTGCAACATGGTAAAAACCAGTAGGATTTATACATGCTTTAATATAAGTGTGTTTCTGTACATATCCAAAACAAGACACAGCCAGTGCTAAGAAAATCCTTAGTGACAGGTGCTGGAATGTGTTACATCATCAGAAATGGAGAATAAGATGGATTTATAAGGACTGCAGTGATTATCAACAACACAGTTCTTTAGACAAGAAAAAAAATGAAAAAACAAACAACAAAAGGAGAACTGAAAAATTAGTGGTCACAAATAGTTGGATTGATAAATTTCCAAAGGAAATGCATACATATATATGATGATGTAATCCACAACAGAACCACCAGACAATCTGTACAATGAGGCTATAGCAGCAAAACCCCAATTCTGAGATTTTTTTCTGCTTAACGGACATATTAAAGAACTGCAAGTTCCTAGAAAAAAGAAGAAGACAAAAATATCAAGGATATACTTATGTGACCTGACCAAAAAACTCCAGTATAAGCAAACTGTCCTTGACCTAAGTACCATAATTTTCATTTGCAACCCCACAAAGGACAGCATTCCAGTAACAATCATTGATGGTTTCCTGTGTTTTTTTTATTCCCAGGTGTGTTCTTGAAGCATCAGTTTTCAGAATTAATAGCTTGCATACCTACTACACATAAAATTCTAAGTAGCTTCTCATAATGCACCCACCTCACGATATACAGGTCAGGTACTTCAGATCCTGATCTGTAATCAGCTTTTTTGCAAGGATATTGGTGATCCAACAAAAATCCTGTTCTGACTCCAAGTTATGGTAGATTTCTCTACTTATCACACTTGGGGTTTAAGGCTGTTAGCAGTAGAGCACCCTTCTTACTCAGTAGCAAGTACTGAAGGCAGAAAAAGTGAAGGGAGACAAGCACTGACCTTGGTAAAAGATTGATAAAAGTAAAACTGATTTCAGTAAAACCATGATTTCGCTTTTAGGGATGGTGTTTCCAGAGATCAAGCATACTCCTGGAGGTGGTTGTTCTTTTGCAAAAGGGGAAAGGTTATTGGGTAGACTAACAGATTTTGCTATCAACCTTTCTTTGACTAGCAAAATGACAACCAAAAGGTGATGTTTTTATTCTCATTACAAGAACAGAGAGCTGTTAAGTAATGCTATGTAATATTGGTACAATGGCAAAAGCACATAGAACTGACAGAAAATACATTTAGGCAATGAGAACCGTAGAATGGTTTGGGTTGGAAGGGACTTTAAAGCTCACCTAGTTCCAAACCGCTACCATGGGCAGGGACACCTTGCACTACACCAGGCTTTTCAAAGTTCCATCCAACACGGCCTTGAACACTTCCAGGGATGGGCCATCCACAGCCCTGCTGAGCAACCTGTTCCAGTGTCTCAACAATCTTATTCAGTTGAAATAGAAGAAAGGCAATTCTACAAACACCTACAACACCTAAAAATTCAATTTAATGATTGAAAAGGTCTCTTTCAATCCGGTGTTCTAAGAGAGAATTAATTCAGTAACAGAAATTTAGGGAAGTTTCAGAGATGTAATATGGAATGGGAATGTGGGGAAGAACCTAAGTTTTGAAATGCAAGTTAAAATTATGTGAACCTGCATGTTAGTCACAGGTATTACAGCACATTGCAATACTCAAATTACAGAATGTAGACTTCAGCATTACACAGTCAGAGATAATCTGGAGACATATCTTTAATGTAAATAATTAACATAATTAAGGCAGAGCATATTAATGTAAAATACACAAACTTTTTTTTTATTTAGAGACCATTAATTCTTCATCCAAAATGAAACAAAAATGCGATTGGAAGTAAATGATTCATTTGCCTTTAAGGAAACTGATTCTTCATAATATCTGAGTCCCATATTTTCAACAATATCCAGTCTCAAAATAAGCCTGTGGATGATGTTAGCTAAAAAATACCCGAAGAGTACTGAAGGAGAATAAAAATTCTTCATTTTATAAGTGATGTTGTGATGTTAAACTGAAGAAGCAAATAGTGGCTGTTAATAAGGAAACTTCATTTAAAGAGGTACCTTTGTTTTAGTAACCCTAACATAAAAATGTCACACCCTAACTGTATCGGCCTAGGAATACTCTCACCTACAAAAATGAAAATGCTTCTTTTCTCCCAAACACAGACAGGGAGATGAATGTGTCCTTAAAAATCAAGTAAGACTAAGGAGTAGAAAACTGTTCATCACTTAGTCTGAAAATAAAATAAACCCCGTAGCCACCCCATAGGGAAAAAGACATTCATGATTTTTCTCCAGGACACAAAGACAGGTAGCTGGTGGTAAGTTCTGCATGCTGTGACTGGGTACCAATTTTCAAAACTGATCCCTGTACTCATGCCTGTTCCATCACTTTGGTCCAATGCTATGGAGCTGGCCATCTTGCCTGGTTAAATAACATAGCATAGTTCTGACATTTGCACTATAACTGCAGCAGGTTCATACTTGAGTGCAGCTGAACTGGCTGACTAAAAAAGTAATGTTACTGATTCACATCAAATAATACCAAGTATGGAACTGACCTCTCAGAGTACCTCTGCTTGGTAATCTCTCCCTCACGGCAACTTAGTTTTGCTAGCCTTGCACCTGCACCCCCCCAGAAAAAAGACATTTTCTGCTCACCTTCCTCAACAAAGGTAGCTGAACAGGCAGTTTAAGGTGTGGACACAAAAATAAAATAAGATGAATTTGAAACCATCCACACACAAACACTTCCAGCTGCTTAGTACATATTTGATTAGAGAATTCTAGTGCTTGGTCACACAGAAGGGTTCGAAATTGGCTGCTTCTGTTTTCTCTCTTATTTTAGAGAATAGGGGTCTTTAGGAATTAGGGTAGAGAAGTGAATCATTGAAGGACTTTCTTGGAACTCTAGCAATGGAAAAGATGAGGAGTCATCCACAATCAAAACCCAGACAACCAAGTTCAAGTCCCAAACTCAAGGGCAGACTGAGATAATCTAGAGTTGCATTTTTATGATCATCAGTAATCTAATACCTCTTCTCCAAAAACCATATATGACCTGCTACTATACTAGATCATTTGTAAAATGAAAAGAATGAGCTGAGTCTTTTACTTCTGGAGCAAGGAAGGGGTATAAGTTAGCCTCCTCTTCATGGATAAATGTCATTTAAAAAAGAACAGCAGAACATGAAACTTTTTACTCATAGTGGTCAGTTATTAACAAAAAGCTATTTAGAAGCTACAAAAGTCACTATCTAAATGTTGCAAACAGATTTATTGATTACCCTCAGTTTCTGCTCTACCTGAGAAAAAGAAAATAGTAAGAAGGTTGCAGCATGTTTGTCATCTGAATTTAAGGGCACTAGTAAGGCTGTCTTTGTATGTTTGATCCAATCTTAAAGAAATAAGATAATCAAACCTTTATTCTGTCATTTAGGTATGAACCTTGATTATCCCACTGGACTGTAGTATTGTCCATCTGTGTGACTACAGGAGGGCTAGATTTTGAAAGAACACTTGTTTAGTAGTAGTATTTGTATTACAGCCCCAAGGATTGCTTAACTACACATGTTAAATACATGTTTATTTGTTCATTAAGGAAGCAAACACTGTTTGCTTTGTTAAAAAATTCTGTTTTGTCGTCCTAGAGAATTCTGAGTAACACTTGTCCTTCTGAAACAGAGGTTGGTAATTGTTTCTCAGGAGTGGAAAATGTGGGATTTGAGGCAGCACATAGATGTGACTAGAAGAAAAACTGCCAACAGCAAGGGTGACAAGTTATTATTGAGGTTGCAAAACCAAACTGTGATGCATAGCATTGAATTGACACTGCAATGTTTTTATTGCCCTAGGAAAGCAAGCCTCACTGTAGAAACAGAACAGACATTGTCAAATCAGCAGTGGATGCCTATTCTTGCTAGTATTTTCTGTCACTAACCAAAGGTTTGCTGATGATGTCTTACCCTAGAAAGACATGAAGTATCTGTGTTATAACATGATGGAAGAGTGGATAGTGTAAAAAGAAATAGAAAAAGGAGGTAAGAGTAGAAGCAGATCAGAAATTGCTAATGAAAAGATTAAAGATGCAAAAAAACTTAATGAGAAAAGGAAGAACCCCTCAAAAACATAACCTGAAAGAGACAGCAAATAGCAGAGCATATCAGTACCACTGCCCACTGGCAGCAGACAACTAGAAAAAGAAATGCCTTTAAATACTTCAAAATGCAGAATCTTGCAGAAGGAATAAATATCTGAGTTTTACGGACACATTAGTAAGAATAAATTATTAATTATTTGAAATAATCATCTCTACCTTTGGTCACCAGCACAGCACCATGTAAACAAGTCTTTGAAGTAAACCCTTGGTTCAGTAAAGTATTCAATCAAAACCAATCTGTGGAACGACTTTATTGAAACTGTACTTTTATGCTCAGTTCTTTTCAACAATTGGCAAAGTTCAGCATCTCCACCAGACATTTTCCCTTCTCCCAAACAGCTTACCATTTTTAATACTGGAACTTATTAATTTCTGAAATAATGTTCATTGCCATCAACATCTCAGTTTTTATCAGAACCCTGAATTTGTGCTACAACCTGATCTTCTACAAGTTCTTTTCCTTGAGTCAAGCATTTGTCGGGCTACCCAGTCTCTCGGCACAAAATTGAAGTCCAAGGATCACCTGTGACAAAAAGAATGACTCCATTAGTCTGAATTCACAACAGTAGTTTTAGTTATTAGATAAAACAATCTTTACTATAGCATTTAACATTATAATTTTAAAATTTAAAAACAAAACATCATCAAGAACAATACTTTTCTGAAAAGGCTGATGATATCTCCAATCTGACTATCAAAAGATAGCTCCAATTTACATTCTAGAAAGTGCACTAAGAGAGGAACACTCTTCAACTGGATTCTTACACTGCTCAAACTGAAACCCAGGACCTGTTTGAAAAGCCTCCAAAATGGAATTCTTACTGATAGATTCCCATCCTCAATTCTGCAATGGCTGTTTTATTTAGCAAAGACTGGATTTAAAAAAAAAAAAAAAAAATCATAAGTAGCTGTGTTCCTTAGATCTTTCAAAAGTAACTTCACTGATCTTGGAGATTACTCTTGAGTTTATTATTCTTGTTTGCACTCACAGAGCTGTCTAGAACTCTTGGACCTAAAAGAGGTGAGGCAGATTAAGGATACAAATATTGGGAGCTTTTCCTTTTTCACTGCCATCTCATTCAGAAAAGTAGTTATCACACATACATAGGTTTAAGCATGTGTGCAGTCCTAATGAAGTTAACTGCATCTTGCTGCTCTAGGGTCCTGAGGCCTCAGCAATATCAAACATCCTCTCTGCTTTCCTTACTATTAAAAAAACAAAGAGTTTTAGCAACAAAACATTTGGGCCAAGGACATGGAAAACTGGGAAAAAGTATAGAACCCCAAATACACCTAGCACAGAACAGAGATAGGTGAGAAGGGTGAATGCAGCTTTCTGCCCTAATGCGGTAGGTGCCAGTTACCAGCCTGGCACCAGTCACTGTATTATCCCAACCCCTGTAAGATGTTAGCAGACAGAACAGGCACAGAAGAGCAAGGGTGCAACTGCTGGAACTCTTCTTTCCTGCTGGAAGCTCCCTTCCCACACAGGGCTCTGTTGGAGGGGTACTTAGGGAACCTCTGGACCTCAGCACATAAAGTGCCCAGGAAAAAGCAACCCACCAGGCCAAGAGAACAGTTTCAAAAGGAAGAGAAAGAAGAGCAAGAGGTGCGATAGCACTCAAGAAAGCTTTCTTCACTGACCTTAAGAATGGTCCAGTTCTGCAATCATTGCTCGAATCCACCATCACAAAAATGACAGGTGCATTCTAACTGACATTTTAATGTCACAACTTGTAAACTAATCTCCATAGTCAAAGACAGAACTGCTCCCTCACCTTGTTCTTGATGCATTGTTTTTCTTGGTGTGGGTAACAAAAAAGGCATAAGGATACCAGCCATCACCAAGCTTGTGTGTAGTATCACATAAATCACTTTAAATTATCTCTTTGGTTTTCTGAGGTGCTCTATTTAAATGCTGATAGTTTCAAGTAAAAACTACACTTATGGCTAAAAGTAGCAGTACTTCTTTAATCCACCTTCCCTAATGATAGTTACTGCATCATTTCAGGGTGGAAATGTTGAATGACCTTATTTCTGATGCATGAATATTAATAATGAAAAACGAGACACCTTAGGATGATTTACACAAAACTTTTTTAAAGTGAGCTATTCTCACTCTTTTTAAAAGTTAATTATTAAAGAAAGCACATCAGTTTAAAGTTCAAGCTGTATGAATGTGCTATCATGATACAGTCATTAAAATCCTTATGCCTTGAATGTTTCCCTTGAACTTTGTGTCAAAGTTAAAAGATCACAGACATCATAAACCAAATTCAGTCTTTGTGTAGGTCAGCATGAAATTGCAGCTGTTCCCATCAGGACTGAATTGGTGTCAGGCACCTCTTAGATTACAAAGCCATCATAAAAGAAAAAACAGACCAGAACTATGAAACTTATTACAAGTCAAGTACATTAAATAAAAGAGGATCCTACCAGTTGCATCATCAGCTTCTGTGTCTAGAAGAGCATCTACTGAAGCCATGCTTGTGCCTATGAAGGAGTCTGTAGTATCAGACACTCCTCGCTTGCTGAGACAAACTTCGAGTTACTGACTTCTCTGCTTTGATCAGTGTCTTTTACTAACCTTCTGACTGTAAGGAAGGTTACATCACTTGTTGAGGAGGTTTTTCTAGGCCTTCCTACTATTCCCCAATGCACTTTTAAAATCATAAGTCCACAGGTTCAATTTGTAGTTATCTTCCAAAAAATATTTATATAATAGAGAGTAGGACAGAGATGCAAGATGTTTTTCCCCACCAAATCCACCTTTTTGGTAAAGTGTTAAAATACTCTTTATTTCTGTTAGTCCTCTCTTGCAAAGAGGGAAGAAAATCTTCAGTGAGATACATTTTCTTCAGGAGGTATCTTCTGTTCCTCCCTGACCTTTTTCCGCTGGAATTTTCATCCTGTGTCCTTTTTCCTCAATAAATATGCCAGCAAGACTTATAAGTTGTTGCAAAACCAGAATTTCCTTTCTTATTACATCTCTCTAGAAAGTCCTAACTGTCTTTGACATTACCAAGTTACAAGTTAGTAGTATGTATAAATCAGATTATTTTCAATATAATCCCTTCCTGAATAATCTGAATTAGTGTAAACAAGAATTAGGAGACTTTAGTCTTCATACTTACAAATATTAGGCCAGAGTTTCCTAAATACTTATGTCCTGTCTTAAGTTTACTTGCCTGAGTAACCCCTTCTTAACTGAAGGCCAACTTTAATAGTGGTGCTCACATAAGCAAAGTTATGCCCAGGCATAGGACTTTGCAGGATTAATGAAAAACACTTAGCAC
This sequence comes from Myiotriccus ornatus, assembly GCA_036023395.1. Lineage (NCBI taxonomy): Eukaryota > Metazoa > Chordata > Aves > Passeriformes > Tyrannidae > Myiotriccus > Myiotriccus ornatus. The sequence goes on from JAYRBT010000139.1 coordinate 42,081,842, forward strand.
ACCTTTTTGAATCTTATCAATTATGTTACTTCCAAAGTTTCCATTTATCCATGTACTAAAACCCCCATATTTTAAAGAAAAAAAAACTAAAAAACTTAACATTTAAAGCTTGTTATTTTTTTGCTAAAAAAAAACCCAAACCTATGAACTATTTACCATCTTGTACCAAGTATCCACTTGTTTTTATTAATCCTTAATTAAAGAGGGTAAATCATTATCTAGTTCACGTTCCAGTCTCAAATAATTTATGTTCAGAAGAATGCTCTATTCCCCTGGCTGTAGGAGATTACTGTTGCCAGTTTGCTGCAGTTCTTAACAGCCACTATGACAGAAAAGGCAAGAACAAGAAATGCAGTAAGAGTGAGCAAGTGAGCACGTGTTGAGTTTCAAGAGGGATTACATGAGATGTACAGCAAAGAGTATGCACACACATAGAGCCCAATGATTCAGTTATTTCCAAAAAACAGGCACCACGTTTATTTCAGACTTACTACCAGACATGTTCGTTTTGCAAACTCCCCACAGAAGTGCTGAATAGAAGTAAATAGATTTACTAATTAAGGAGGAGAAGAATATCACCCTTTCCCCTGGTGTAGCCCCAGCAATATGCCTGTCTCAACCCTCTCTTCCCTCCATCTGAAAATATCTCAAGGAACAAGCATAGTCAAGTGCTGACTTGGACTTCCGGAGTCTGAGTCTCCTCTCAATTACACACTCTTGCAGTGTGTAACCCTGCCAGCTCCAGTGAATGAGATTTCTGTCAATGAAAGCAGGAAGCAAATATAGCTTTTAGAATTTACAACCACAGTGGCAACCACAGGGAGAAAAAAAATAAAATTTGTTACTCTTCGTTTTGATCTTCTGTGTGGCATTTCACTGTGGCTAAATAAAATTGAAATGTACAATACATTTGAATTACCTGAATTAACCTTAGAAAGTTAAGCATGCCATTGTTTGCCAGTTTTCCAATACTAGCTATCTTAGGCTAGCCTACAAGCAAAGCCTGGGCTCAAGTTCCACCTCAGATGAATTTTAAACCACTAGGTAATGAACTTAGTGGAGTAATAATGAAGACCCTGAGAGCCGAGTTGTGAAAAAAAATAAAAGCAGCTTCCCAGTTGTCATGGAGTGAAATTCTGCTTTCATTAACAGTGTGGCTCTCTTCGCATGCTCCTGTATTTTTTTCAATGAAAGATGCACAGGATTTAGAGTGCACAGATTTGGTACACGTGCGCAGCAGCTGGTCTGACATGATAAAGCAGAATGAATCTGAAGAAGTTCCTGCCTGTCTGACCAATAATCCATGAACTAAGAGGGATTTACTCAACAGGCCAGCACAGATTCTATCCTGTCAAAATTAGAGTTTTACTTTTTTAAAAAACGTGCCTAAAGCTGTTTTCCCTTAGATATTTCCCATTCCCCCAAGACCTAGACAGCAAGTAGGAGGTGAACAAAGCAGGGTGAGGGAATTGTCTGAATCCTGTAATGTTTATATTTATGTATTTGCTTGATTTGAAGTTCCAACCATAGCATTTGTTACTGGAGACATTTCTGTAACTCAAAGAAAATCAATCAGAAGAATAGCATCCAGCATGCACAGACACACACTGTATGCCACGGCAGCATCCCCGGTGTCGTGTCTACATTTCATTCTCAAGTACGGCTTACTTGCCATTCTCTTTTGCTAGGTGGGAACTGCCGAGAGCTAAAAATAGCACCACGACTCGGTGGCGGGAGCTAAAAATACCCTTTCCCGCTCGATTACCGACTCGGCAAGGAAGACGGAGCCCTCGGCATCTGTCACAGGCTATAGCCGCCAGCTGAGGATGCGAGCAGAGCCCAGCCCCGGAGCTGCGCGCCCAGGGAAAGTTTTAGGGGCAGACGAAGCGGCCGCAGCTCCGCGACCCGGGGCCCCGAATTCCCCCACGCCAGCCCGGGCGGCGCCCCCCGGGCCTCCCCGCTGCCCCTTACCCGCGTTTCGCAGCTTCTTGTTGCGGTAGACGGAAAGAACGACCAGGAGATTGCCCAGCAGGTCCACCACGATGGTGAAGATGAGGACGGCGGCCAAAGCGGAGGTCACCCAGGGCTGGCGGCGCGGGGCACCCTCGGCCGGCGGGTCCCGCGGGAGGACGGAGCTGTTCAGCTCGCTCCCGTTCAGTCTCATCCTGCCGCCGCCGCCGCCCCCCAGGGCAGAGCCGAGCACGGGCGGAGCGGGGCCGCTCGCTGGCGCTGCTTCCCGGCGGGGCAGGTCGGGGCGGGGGGCCCGGCCGCAGCCGCCCTCCGCCGCGGGGCTGCCCGCCCTAAGGCGGAGCGGGGCTGGCGGGAGCGCCTCCCATGGCCACCGCCGCTCGAGCCGGGAAGTTTCCCCAAAGTGTGCATGTGCCGCGGCGGGACACTTTTATAGGCTCCCCCGGCCGCCGCCCCGCCCCGCCCGCCGCCACCG
>JAYRBT010000139.1:42107846-42229487 GCA_036023395.1 Myiotriccus ornatus
TCTTTCTCCGGCTGCCAGCTTCGACCTTGGACATTCCATTATCTCTTGGCTGGAATTTCTTCCACAGCGGTTTCTCGTTCAGTTAGTCAGTCCTTTAAAGATTTTTTTTTTCTTACCCTCTTACATGAGAGAAGGGGGCTTCAGTGCCACACCTGCCCCCAGCCCAGGCCGAGGGAGGAGGGGGCCTGACCCTCGTCGGGCTGGCCGCTGCTCTTACATGGCTGCTGCTTTTAATTTCAACTGCGCCATCGACCTTCTCTTCCGTTTTTCTTAAATATGTAATTAGCAAAGGCATCACTACGAGTTGTGATTGGGTTTTGTCCGGAAATCTACTTGGGCAAAACCATTCGCAGCCCCAGGGACGGGCTGGTGGGCAAAACCACGACAGTACTGTAGTACCTTGTGTGTGATAAATGAACAATACATGGGACACATGGAGAAATTAAATCATTAATTGTGAATTACCCTGAAATGCTCTGTTCAGAGGATTTCTTCTTAAACTTTCTCATCTTCTTTGAGACTTTGCAGGTATTTGCTATCAATGGATGTCAATGTATCTAGCTACTCTTAATGGCAAAACCTACTTAAACACAGTATAGGAATGAAATGTTTTTCAGTCTTGTACCCTAGTCCCCGGACACGGATGGGACTGTTCAATATGCACTCCATACTTAAAACATCTTTTTCTACTAACTCTGTAGAGAGATAGAAAAAACTTGTCTGTTACAAGCTTTCCTTAAGACTTTAACTCTGTTGTGAGAGGTTAGCCAAGCTGGACACTCCTGAATCTTTTACCTGAAGACCATTCTTTTCTGTGTAGGATCCTAAAATGGTTTGAGTTGAAGAAATTTTTGGCAGAGTGGTTAAATCAAAATGAATAAGGTGGAAGATATTTCCGCCTTTTCTCAAGAAAATGGACTAGTTATAGCCAAAAAACCCCTCAAACAAAACACCCAAAAAAGCCAACAAAAAATCCCAAACAAACACCCTAAAGATCAGGGGTATTTAAAACAACATGCTTCACTCCAGATACAGGGAAATAATCTCTGGCATTTAAAGTACAACATAACTGTACATTTTCCCGTTTTGAGAGGTGGCTCAATAATATCTGAATTCAGAAACAGTCAGAGCTGGATGTCCGCTCCTTAATGCAAGACTTTTTCTCCACTTGTTTAATGGTAAGTGTGAGTACTATTGCCTTCTGAAGATATAAATCCAGCCCTCCCTCCTGTGTGATTACGCTGTGGGGCAAAGGGGCTCTAGACTGTTCAACAGGGCTTTGGCAACAGGATTTATTAACCTCAGCTGGAACTGAAGAAGTGATAGAGAAATGACTTGCTGTCCCCATGAGACTGAGGAGGCTTAATTTTGAGTCTGCCTCACCCCTTAATAGTGTTAAAATATTGATTGTGGTATTTTTAGGGTGGCCAATAGAAAAGTCATGGCAGCAATAGTGATGGATGTGGAATCTAGTAACCCTGTTAAGAAGGAAAATATTTTCCTCTTAGGAAGGCTATTGAGGACAGCCTATAAGGCTCACTATTTCCCAAATAAGATGGGACTTTAACTTGAGGAACACAGCTCCACATCTAGCTCTCAGAAAAGCTTCCACATTGAGCAAGAATAAGCCCAACTAAATCAGAGGAAGACTCTAGGCTATGAATTTAAGTGTCTAAAATACTTAAGACACAGCCTACTAAAAGACTTTGATACTGTTATTAGAATATAATTTCTTGAGCTTAAAGCAAAACCTCTCTGCCTCAGCCACTCTCTACTTTTAGTAGCCATCTTTCTCTGCTTTTTCCTCACTTTTTGCACAATTTGCTTCTGTGCATGTCTGGCTCTGAGCTGGTAAGTTGCTGTTCTTGTGGGTTGTATGTTTATTTGGTTTCAGTTTTTTTTTTTCAGTGTTTGTTTTTGTTTTTTTTTTTCTGTAGTTGGTTTGTTGCTTTTGTTTTCATAGGACATCAGGTGCATCTTTTGTCTTTATCTTTTCCTGTTGCCCAGGCTGGATGGCTTTTTGGCTTCCTCAGCATTCTCCAGCTCTTGAGGTGAAAGATGTGTGTTTAAACACTTTAAGTGTCTAATCTAACTCAGCCAAAGTGAACTTCATTCTCCTGATTTCTTGGTGTTTACAAACACCTAAACTGAATTTTTGGAGGTGAGTTCTGTGGCATTTTAGGGGGGCAGAACAGTGTTTGGCTTTAAAACAAAAAAACCTCAATACATATAATCAGGCTCCAGTTGTCAGGTTAATTATATTGTTAGCCTTTTTCTCAAGTAAGTTGAGGTATTTTTTCCCCCATTGAAACTCAAAGCAGAAGTTCTTGTTACTTATATGGCCATTGTGAAGTATTAGTTGTTTAAACAGGAGGCCTTTCAACTTTCGTGTTATAAATTACTGTCAGTGCTTCAAGTCCTCTAGAAAAAGATTAAATTAGAAAATGAACTTTTTGATACAGCAGCACCACAATTTTTCTCTATGTATTTCTTCAAAGTTAAATGCGAGCTCTGAAAGCAATTCATCTTGCTTAGCATGTTTTCCAATTGGGACCCTGGGGATTAACGATAGAATGACTCATTCACATAATTGGGCTTCTCAGTGCTTTTCCCTACATTGAAGGTTTCATCTCTAAGCATATAAGAAAATAAGAAACTGAGAAATGACCATCTGCAGTAAAAAGTCCAGAAAGACATGTGGCTCAGCTTTGCTAATGCTAAGTGAGACTATTTGCTCATGTTCTAATGGTAGCAATGTCATGTTCTGATAGCCTTGACTCCTGGGCTTCCAATGTGTAACTCATTTGTGTGTGAGATTTTAGATGTGTGTTATGATCAGAATGCTTCTGTGGATCAGGTTTAGCAATGGATGTTGGGCATTGGTAATTAATAAGCTTTTGATTATCAGCAAACTTCCCCTTTACATGAGCAGAAATAGTTCTAATTATCTTTCTCTTAAACTTTTTCCTTAAGATCAAAGCAAAGATCTCATTTTACTGCTTTGCAGCTGTACTGGATATTGCACTGTGCTTCTCTGATTTTTATTCTCCCCCACTGCAGCTGTGGAAGAATGAGTAATGCCGTCAAAATTTATGTCTGCTTCAGCATGCTTGGTTTAATGGGGCCTTCATCTTTTTAGTATTTTTATGGAGGCTTGTGTAGGCTTGAAAGCTGTTTAATGATAAAAATTGTCAAGAGCTATAAAAAGAAACCAAGGCACTCACCTCCTTGTTGTCTGACTTTTGTGTGGGGAATGTGTGCAGGGCTTTCAATGAAATGAGAAGACTCCTTGTGTGGAGGCTGCAGGTACCTTGGCATAGCAGTTCACAGCTGCTGTTGGTGTGCAGAGCTGTGATCTAGAACTTGTGAATTGTATAGTTTGAGTTGGAAGGGACCTACTCGCTTTCATTTTGAAGCCATTCCCCCTTGTCCTGTTGCTACATGCTCTTGGAAATAGTCTCTTTCCATCTGTCTAGTAGGCTCCCCTCAGGTACTGAAAGCCACAATTAGGTCACCCTAAAGCCTTCTCTTTTCCAGGCTGAGCAATCCCAGTTCTCTCAGTTTTTCCTCATAGGAGAGGTGCTCCATCCTGGTAATTAATCATCTTGGTGACCCTCCTCTGGACTCACTCTAACAGTTTGATGATGTCCTTCCTGTGCTGGGGGTGCCAGAGCTGGATGCAGTACTCCAAGTGGGGTCTCAGAAGAGAGGAGTAGAGTAGCAGAATCGCCTCCCCCAGCCTGCTGGCCATGCTGCTTTTGAGGGAGCCCAGGACACAATTGGCTTTTTGGGCTGTGAGTGCACATTGCTGGCACATGTGCAGCCTCTCATCCTCCGTTTATCTACAGATAAATGAAATCTGTATCCCTTCCCTTGTCCACTGATGTAGTCACTCCACCACAGAGGGCTGGTAGATTGGTAACTGTGGACAACAAAGAAAAGGCTGAGATATCCAACAACTTTTTTGCCTCAGTCTTCAATGGCAACCTCTCTTCCTACGTGTCTCTAGAGGATGGACAGCAGGATGAGGACTGGGGTAGCGAAGTCCCTCTGACTGTAAGTAAAGGTCAGGTTCATGACCACCTGAGGAACCTGAATGTACCTAAATCTATGGGACCGATGAGATACAGAGTCCTGAGGAAACTGGCTGATGTAGTTGCCCAGCTATACTCACTGATATTTGAAAAATCATGGCAGTCAGGGGAAGTCCCACGTGACTGGAAAAAGGGAAACGTGGTACACATCTTTGAAAAGGGTAGGAAGGAGTATCTTGAGAACTACTGACCTGTCAGCCTCACCTCTGTGCCTGGGAATGTCATAGAACAGGTCCTCCTGGAAGCTGTGCTTAAGGCATAGGGAGGACAGGAGAGTGATTCAAGACATTCAGCATGGCTTCTCCAACAGGAAGGCTGAGTTGGGCGTTTTCCGAGGCACTTTGGTGAACTGCACTTATTCAGCACAGGTCTCTTCTGCAGACAGGTGTCAGACATGATCCCTGGCAGAACACAGACTAATCCCAGCAGCTGCCTTCCTTCAAGAGTTCTACAGGTAGATTCAAGGTAGAAGTAGTGTATTCCTTCTTACCCTTTTTCTCCAATAAAAAGTGGATCTTGTGTCTTGTGTTTAAGAGACTAATTTCATACCTTCTTTGGCTTGAGTGAATTCAGATTGTTATCCCTTGGGCAGTGCAGGAACTCTCCTTTGATGTGGGTTGCTTGGAACAGTACTTGTTTCATGGAGGCAACGGGCAGAAGAGGGAACAATGGGAAAACATTCTGAGTAAATATCCTTGGAGGAGAAGCCAAAGCCTGGTAGTCTGGTCATGTTCCTTCTTCTAAGTGTATATGCCTCAGTCCTGGAGTTCTCAGCCCAGGCATGAGTATTAAATATTGACTGAACTAAATTTTATAGGATTGTCTGTTGTTTCTGCCTCAATTACTCCTAAGCAGGTAGAATTGCAGTTTTTTTCTCTGCTTCAAGGCAAAGTGACATTTCATACACTCCAAATAAAATATAGAATGGACAAAACAGCAAAGAGCTTGACTCAAATCTGCTCAATAAAACTTTAAATTCTACTAGCTCACAAGTATTTTAAAATAGAAAAAATTACTTCCACAGGGGAGTTAACTACAGCAAAGGGCCAGTAGGATGATAAGGAGACTGGAGCCTCTTTCATATGAGAGGCTGAGAGAACTGACTGTTCAATCTGGGCAAAAAAGAAGCCTCAGAGGGGAACTTACTGTGTTTATAAGTACCTCGTGAGGATGTAAAGACAGACATGGGCTCTTGTCAGTGGTGCCCTATGGCAGGATAAGAAGCAATGGGCACAAATTGAAACACATGAAACTACATCTGAACATAAACCTTTTGCTGTTAGGACAGATGAACACTGGAATGGTGGATGTGTAAATTCACTGCAATTCCCTATTTTAAAATGTTTGACTTATAAATTAAATCACCTGGCCAATGCTTTTGAATGTCTTGTATTACTATTGAGTCGAACAGCAGTGCTCTGCTGTATCAGGTTTAATTGGGTTTAAAATGTCACCAGCTTGGTTTGGTGTATTACTGTAGGTCTGCGTGGGAAAACAGGTTTAATCACACTTACTGAATTAGGTGATAAAAGCTCCCTACAAAGGGCGTATTTGTCTAACATGGTCTTGCTTTACCCATCAACTGCAAAGCTGTTGCGGAGTTTAAAATGCCTGCTATTTCTGAAGAGAGACTGTTATTGTCTTCTGCTGTGAAGTATAACCTGGGTGTTGCATGTTGCCTAGCAGCAGAGTTCTTGTGAAGAAGAAGAAAAAAAAAAGGATATTTTGATACTTTCAACAAAATGTTTCCTTATGCTAACTTGGAATTTCATTGTACAGTAATGAGATGTTGTTTTGCAGCATGATCTATGTTAGCCTTCGGTTCACAGTTCTATGAATAAAAAAGTATATTTAAGTGTTGATGTTCCTGTCCTTCACACTTTTAAATTTTAAAAATCTGTTTTCAGGCTTTTCTTCTGTAAATTAGTAACTTTAGAAAATGTATACGTAAGGCAGGCTTTCATCTTTATCAGGAAACCTTATCAATTGAGAAATGATGAAAATCTGTGCAATGTTTTGTTCTTGGTGACTCCTAACGCTCATTCCTACTGAGAAGCAGGTATTAAGGAATCTTGAGCAGAACTGCCAGTAAGCTTAACCTTCATAGCTTAAGAAGGGATCTGAATTACTACAGTGTGTGATACCCTCAATTCACAGTTCTATAGGATTCCCCTAAAGCTATTCAATAAGAAAATACTAACATTCAGGACGATGTACAAAGAGCTCTTATCAGGATGAATATTGCAGCACAAAGCCAGAATGTGTTTTCAGTTTTAAACCTATTGATTTTTTTAGTCTTTTTACATAAGTCATGGGCTTTTTACATAAGTCATATCTGTGTATGGGCAAGTTAGCACTGAGGAATGTCTGTGCCTGGCTCTTTGGCTCTGTCCTATAATCCATCCATTTCCATTATATAGCTGCCAAGCTGGGAGTTGTTCCATTTTTTACCTAAATAGCATTCCAAATACAAATCCAGTACCCTGTTCTGCTAGATGGTGGAAGGCTGAGGCTTAGCTCCCAGGACTGAGAGAATCCAATATTGTACCTTTCAGGCTACAGAATTTTATGATAAAATGGAGATGGAGCTGAAAGGATTCCAGGCTATATTAAAAATGTACTAATGTGCCAGGAAATCTATTCTGAACTTAAAAAGCATCCCTCAAGCAAGAGGCAGAAGACATAGCTATTATTACTTTAGCTTACCATCAGGGCAAATTTATGCCAGAGAACTCTATTAAAGGCTTTGTTCTTTTCTAGTCAGAAAAGCAGTGGGATACAGGCAAACCATATCCTGTCTTGACTTCTTCAAGGTAAATTTCTAGCATGAACTTCATGTAAGAAACTGCAATTGAAATATAATTGCATAAAAATACCAATGTATTTACCACAAACTCAGACACTGGCACGGACATTTCAGCATGAAGGTGCACAGTCAAGGGACAACTAGTCATGAAAATAACTATTCAGGTGATAAAGCAGGGGGAAAACTGATTTAAAGAGCTTCGGGAATTTTTTGTAAATTTTTGGGACTTCATAAAAATTACTCAGTAATTTACATAGCTGATATTATGTGTTTAAAGAAAAATGCAAACTACCGAAAAGGCTGCTGCAGGTTGATACCCATCAATCTTTATTCAGACTGGCCAGATTACTTTTAAAAACACCATTAAGCGGACACACACTGCCATCTCGTGAGCATCTCTAAAACAGCTGCAGGCTGATTTTAGAGGAGAGGAAAACGAGTTGCTTGGAGCAAGTAACTTAATACAGTACAAAACATATACAGACTTAAAAATGCTGCACTGAATGCTTTGTCAATGGTATATTATATAACAGAGATACACAGAGAAAAGCTAAAGTATTTTATTAATAATTTATTGTCAGTAAGAAAGACTGGCTAATGGTAATTTTCAGTAAAAACCTTTACAAGACCATTGGATCACAAATATACAGACACTATAAAAACTGTGTCATGGTGGTTTTGGTTCTAAACTGGTATGTAGAAGGTCCCCAACACACTTTCCAAGAAGGGAAAAAAAATGTTTACAGTTCTAAAATACAGCAACCCATTTAAGACATTTCCATATAGCTGACCCAGAAAAATATCAGACCTAACATATGTACAATTGAAATTGTGTGAATATGTTGAATGCTTCAGAATGAAATGTCAAACCTTGTGTTTTGGGGGAATACATACAGTGATGCCCTGATTATAAGTCAGGGTGCTCATTTTTAATGGCACACTAACACCACTACTTTCAGTGGAAAACAAATTCACAAAATATCTACAAAATCTAGTTAAAACTATTAAAATCAAAACTGTACATAAAATTTACAAAAAGTAGGAGAAAATTAATTGCATTAGAACTATATAAATATATGCATCATGCTAACATGGAGAAGTGGTATGTGATTTTTTTAAACATAGACAATGTAAGTACAAAAGGGATGTTCAGAAATGGCACAGCCAATGGAAATCTTGGAACTGTCCAATTATAATAGGTTAGGAAATGGAAAGAGGCTGATTTAGTGAAATGAATTGCATGATCCAATGCTGCCATGCCAGTTTAGCTCACTGAAACAAAAGCGTTCACTGTGGCTGGGAAAAAAAAAAAGAAAAAATAAAAAAAGCTCTTGAAAATTGTTCTAGATTTGATAAAGTTTGTTAGACTCCAGGCACTTTTGTTGGGTGTGTCAGACTTCTGTGTGTTGCTGGGAATCAAGTGGAGGAATTTTCACATCTTCGAAGTGACTGTCATCTCCACTCTCATAGTCACTCATCATGACTTCAGACTCCATTTCACAGCACGCCGACACATCCGAGCAGGAAGCTGTGGAAGCGTACACAGACATGGACATGTTGTCTACAGCGGGTGCTTCAAAGTCTCGATTGTACCCTAATGTGTACGGAGCGTAAGGTTCTCTGTAACTGCCACTGATGCCACTGGTTGTGGTCTGAGGTTCTGACATGTCTGCAGGGTAGTGATGGGGAAGGTACTGATTAAGGTTAAACCTCTGCCTGCTTCTCGAAGAAGAACCCAAGCTACCTACGGCTGGCATGTCTCTGGGTGGCTGTATTGACTCAAACTGGTCGCTGTATTCAGGTGGTAATGGTGGAAGCTCATCAGGTGCAGGGAAGTCATCAGGTGGAGGTGGAAAATCACTTTCTATGTCATAACCGCCAGGGTAATAGTCTGTATCGATGGCATTGGGATCTGTGTAGAGGGGAGCTGACTCCTCAACCACTTCATAATTTGGATACTCTTGGATACCTGGCAGCTGAACACTTGGCATCCAGTCTGATGTATCCCAGTGGTAACCTGAAAAGTTAATTTAGAAAAAAGAAAAGTAGTATTACTATCTTGTATTCCAGTCAGTCTGAACTGAGAATACACTGAATACATGTATTAAGACAAGGCAATCACTTTGATTAGGACACTACTTGTTAATCAGAGAGAAGTTTGCCCTGGTTCCACAAAAAACATTCAACACAACACAATTTTACATTATGCCATGCATTAGACAGTGCATCATTCACATTCGAACTTTTACATTTTCTCAGACATTGCATCTAACAGGGGAAGAGCTGTAATCACCTATGGAATGTGCTGTCACAATGGTTCACTGCATAGCAAAGAATCAACAGCCTCCCTACTGTAGCTGAATTCTTTATCAATTGTTGTTGAGTAATTAGTTAGGGTGAAAACAACAGCCTGTTTTTCTTAAGAATATATTTAGTATACATAACCCATAAGTTTTTTACATAAAATAAGTAATTTATAATTGGTAAAGTATTCAGACCATTAAAAGTGACTTTACCTCTTAAGTGAATTATATAGTTAATTTTACAAAATGCTGTTAGCTCTACAGTAACTGATAAAAATCTCTATTAGTAAAGACATTCCACATTCAAATACAAGAACAAAACAGGAAAATCAAACTTAATCATGCATAAAAGACCAAACTTGATCCTCTCTTGCAAACTGCCCTTGAATAAGTTTGTATTTGTCTGCTGGAAGCTAGATGGAAGCCTAATCTCATTAAAAAATGATCATTTCTCTCACGTGAACACCATAAAGAAAATAATACACAATTGTAATACAGTGCAAATCTAGTAAAGAGTAATCACTGTGGATAAATGCACAGCAAGCAACTGATAGTAAGTCTGTGTTAAAACCAAATATTAGAATAAATATTTTGGTGAACATCAATGAACTGCATGCAGAAGTCACCTCTTGAATTGCTGAGGTCAGGAACAGCAAAAGATTCTTTAGATGGCAAAATGAGAAGAAAAAGGAGAAAATATCTGTAGTTAGGAATCAAATATGAACCAATATGAATGACAAACAATGACTGTCACTATAATGTTCATGCTGCTTTTGTCCAGTTGGCTTTTGTTTTTTTCTCCTGGACTCCTTATTTGTTAAGACTTGAACTGCAGGACAGCTACTGAGTTCAGGTACAGCCCACCTGGGACACGGCTGTGTGGTGGCAAAATCTGCAGTCTGTAGTTTGCTGAAATCCTCATATCAGTAGATTTAAGACTCCTACTACAAAGGGTAACAAGCCTTGAACTGATTTTTTTCTTTCCTCCTATCACCCCTTGTTTTTTGATACAGGGCTGCATCTATTAGGACTTATACTTTCAAGTATCACATGCAAAGAAAGTAACTCTCCCCTTAGTGTCTAGCTTCCATACACAAAGCCCTGGCAAACCTGCCTCCCTTTGTACAGCAATTCCAACTCATGCTCAGCAGAGAACTGTTCTGTGTTATCTGACGAATTTTAAACCTTCCTCTCTTCAGGAATCTATATTCCCTGTTCAGATCTGTACAGATGAGCAATGCCTATCCTAATAGCAGAATCTTCTCCTAAGAATTCATACTTTCATTTATTCTTGGAAGACATTTATTCTGGGACAGAGGTTGACTTCTTTTAAGCTTGCCTAGCTCAGACAAGAAAAATACTGTTCAGACTTATGGAAATATCAGTCTGAGATCTGAGACTTAAAACATCTTTGGCCTCATCTCCAGGAGAAGGTTTTGACCACTAGTCTCCTTAGAAGACAACATTCTTTATTTTTCCAGGGAAACTGACTGCAAAACTAAACCCAATAGGCTCACTTTGGTCTTAGGATTTAAATCACTTTTAGCAAGAATGGGAAGCTCTTGGTTTTTTCCTCTTCTTCTGAGGCAAAGACTCTCTAACATAAACAAGAACTTGATGTGCCCATCTTTCTAGGTGACAATCTGCTAGACTAGAGCTATATTTCCTCTTGCACTCCGTATTGCTAATTTGCACTGAGCTGCAGTCTGAGGAGCAGCACAGAGAACTCCAGCCTAAAACTATTCTAGGATGAGATTCATGCTTCCAGGATACCTGCTGGACAGAAACACTGAGGGAGACTAAAGGTAAAGACCATCTGTCCCAGAACTTGACCTTGCTGAAGGCTTGTTAGAAAGGATCTCTGCTGCTCGAACTGGCACCCTCCTGAAGGTGCTCAAAAGCAGAACTCTTTACCTAAGATACTTTGAAAGAAGAAATGCTTATTAAAAATAGAAACTTTAAACTGTTAAGAAGCAGCTGAGCAGGACATATTAAATGTCTGTATGACTACAATGCCTGAAGTGTTTGTATTTATCTTACAGTGATGCTAAGCCACCAAGTAGTACTTTCAACTTTGACTCGAGAATCCATAATTTTAAATTTTTACCAATTAAAATCTCAAAGAAAATCTGAATAAATTATTAAATATTTCCACTGATAGATTTTGCCTCTTCCAGTCTTGGAATTCTTCCTTTTCCAAGTACTGTGCACTGCAATTTTTTAGCACTGACAACTACAGTCTATAGGTACACATGAATGAAATACTCTCATGTAATTAAAAGTCTTTGCATTTGTGTACTTTCTTATGTGTCTGCATAAATTAAATGTAGGATGTACTTCAGATAACAAACCAAAGAGAATCTTTAGCTACTATAAGCAATTCTATGTTCTTAAAATGGCTTCATTTTAAACAGGACTTAGTAACAAACGTTAGGTTTCCTAGTCTGTATCAAGAAATAGGAAGCACACACTGTGGAGGTTATTTCAGAAGTAACCTCTCCAAACTCATGGTCATGGAGTGAATTACTTGCCTATTACTGGAACTTAAAGTATGGTGTCAATTAAGTCAATAGTTAGCATTTGTACAGACTCATTGGTACTTTTATTACTACTGTTATTTTGTAAAGAGTTTGTGTTTTCCAGAATGGTTAGTTCTTAGCAGAAATGAAATAAAAGTCCATTGAAATGTCTGCTTGGCCTCTTTCTAACTTCCAAATACATACAAATAAATGTGTGTGTACATACGGACACCCAAACATACCTTTTAGGTACTGTTGTAAGGCTGGATAGTAACAAACTACTGACAGGGATATGCATGCCTGTGTACCCCAGCTGCATACCAGAAATCAATTTTTTCTGCTTAAGAGACAGATTGATCTGAGGATCAGGGAAGTAAGTACTGATACCAGACTACTCCAGTTGTGCTCAGCTGGACAAGGTCATAACAGATGTGGCTGGGAGAAGAAGAAGAGAAGGCTGCTGCTTTTTCATCTATAGTACTGTATGGATTTGCCTTGGATGCTGTCTCAATTCTGCTGGGAGCCTTAGTGTGAATACTTTTAGAAGAGAGTAAGCACCAAGATCTTTTTTTGCCAATACTTTTTTTTGGCAAGAAATCACACTTTGAAACTGTTTCACAGGGCAGCTGCAGCATACACAAGAAAATATTAACAGATATACAATATAAATATATTATTTGCTAAAACTTATCAGAAAGTCTAAGTATTTATAATTCACATCTGCTAGGGGTACATTACTAGAAGACAATACTAGAAGACAAACGTGCATTATTCTGCCAAAGCAGTAAATAAATATGAAAACATGTATATACCTTCTTTTTCCACCGAGTCAACAACAGCATTGACAAGGTGTATTACAGTCACTATGGAAGCTTGTAAAAGGTATAAAAGGAGCAAATTAAAACAAACCTAGAGTTAATATCACTTTAAACAGCATACAGATATAAAAACACACACTTAAAATTGCAGTCCATTACTATTTTATCGAGCAAGATTATTGGTGTACATATACATTTACTCTCTATCTAGAAGGCAGTTGCATATAATAAATAGAATACATCTCTAAATCTCAATTTTGTTCTTGCTAAACATGCAGAAGTACTTGTAACTACTCCTGAAGCAAACTTTGCATGGGCAAAACTGCTTTGCAAAGCTGCTTTAGTTGTGTTAGGATTTCTGGAACGTTACCTAAAGATACTTGTTTGCATAATACTTCATCTACATAGCAACAAACTAGACTTTTCTAAAGGCTTGTATTGGGTAAATGAAGGAGTATTGCATTAGACTTCCCCTTTAAAATTGCAAATTAAATTCCCTTCCCCCACAATGAAAGTTAAAGGAAAGAAATTGTCACTGAAATGAATTAAAAGTTGAGAATATGAAAAATATCTACTCAAAATTTCTGTTGCTGACCTTAAGTTGTGTGTGAACCATGATATCACAGTAGGAATACCAAATTCAGGGTGTTACATTGTTATTTAAAAACAACAAAAATGAATGTATTTTTGTCTTCCCTTTCCTAAGATAATTTTGGTAGGGAAAAGGATTTATTCTTAGAGTGTGGGATGAAGTAAGCACATGCAATTTGTTTGCATGGCTTAGGGGTTGAATTTCAAGCTAATAAATTCTGAATCTACCAAAACAGAAGGAAGCAACAGATGCTACAGCTATTTCTCTTAAAAATATGTATTAATGAGTAATCAGTACATGACAAGAAATGGGAATAAGAATATATGAAACATATGGGATGGAGAGGAGGGGAGAACAACATGTACAATACAACACTTAAAACCACACGAGAAAGGCTGAAAGCTGGTATCAGGTCTATTGATAAAATGATGACGACTGTAAGCAAACCATTTTACTTTCACCAATCATTAACACAGATTTTTTTAATGCTGTTAATAAAAAATCAGTCTACTTCATTGAGAAGCAGAATGTTCTTTACTCCTAAGCTAAAAGAATTTCAAGTTCTTTTTATCACACAGAGACAAAAGCAGAAATTGGAATAAAGAGTCAAAACATCTTAGCTTAGTGAATTAAGTTATAAGACAACCGTGGCTTTGTCCAATCAGCATGAAATGTTTCTGAATACATAGATGCATTCATATCAACTGTAAAAGCATTTGTCATCACAATAGAAAAATAAAAGACTTCCAATTATTAATAATCAAACCCACAAATATGTATGTTGATTATATTTTGATGGACCGGAGTATATTTTTATTTTTATATTGGCTTTTATTATTGTATGAAATGTTTTTATTCCTTCATTTTAATCATGGTGAAAGCCAAATATACTGTTCTATTATAACAAAATTCCTTTTTGTGCAGCTTCCTTCATTACTATAGTAATCAAACTTACAAGTAGTCCCTTAAACTCTGCTCTCACTCAGAACTGATCTGATCCATATGGGAGCTGAGGTCGCAGCAAGAAAAAGAGAAGGAAACAAATGAAACTGTAACACCAGAAAGCTTTTTACCGAGAGCTGAACGGCAAAGCGAAAGTTATATTTGTGCAAAGGCCATTGTTTAAATTCACTGTATTCTTGCATAAGGTGATAACTAATGATAACCTAAAATAGTTTCTCAAATTTTACCACCTTTTAAACACAAGGCTCCGAACACTGTGGGCAGCATTTTCACTGTAATATTCCAACAACAGAATGATTATATATAATTTTAAGGTAAAATACTTAACACAAGGTGTAAGATAGGTAAAATACTTCAAAAAAATTAACAAATCTGGGTATTAACATAAGTAAATACAGATATATATATTAAATAAGCTGCTATTTAATATATATTCAATATATGTAAGTCCTATTGACACTAAAAGATATAGATGCAGAGACAGAACAAATGAACTTCAGTGGCAATACAGAATGATTGCATTTTACGTACCATTGTCATCACACGATTCAGACTGGAAGGAGCTGAGAGACTGGACCTCAGACATGCTTTCTCTAGCACTATAAGGATGGGAGCTCTTTTCATCCAGAGGCTTTTTAGAAAGGCAGGGGTCAAGATCTACTACTTTACCTGAAAGAAAAAAAGTTTCAAGTGAGATGATTAGTAGATTGTAGACTAAAGAGTCAATAAAATTTAAGGCTGAAATCTACACACTTTCACAAAACTTAATAGAGCATGACACCTGATCACACTCAAAACCCAGTAAAGTCATAATGCTTTTCGTACCCTAACAGACATAGACAGTGTTTGGCACTCATATTAAAATTATACCAGCACATGCATTTAACAGAAAAGAAAAAATAAGAATATTTCTTACTATCATAGTCAAAATCCCAGCTGGGTTTCTGTATTGAATCACTGTCTGAAGGTGAGTTGGAGGGAGGTGGAGGTGGCAAATTTGGTGCTACACTGCAAACAGCTACAGCTTTTCGGTGACCATGTACAGAATCTGGGTTAAAAGTACTAAACTCTGGGTGCTCAGGGATAGCAGACCCTTCAAAAGAATTCCTGTCAAGGTTGTTCCTGGAGTCGCTTGGAATGCTTGGAGTGTATGAAATGGGACGAACAGGAACCTGCGGTGGGATGTCAGAATAGATGTTCTTATTCAGTTTTGCATCAAAATACGGTCTTTGCAAGAAGGCTGTTGTAGCTCCCGGTTGCTTGTCTTCAGGTTCTGGCTGGTGCTTCTTCTTTCTACTAACCACTTTGCGGCAAACGACAAAAATCACAACTAACAAGAAGATTCCTGCGATGAAAACAATAATCCCAATCACTTCAGCTAAGCTAATGTTCCAAGATGTTGAAACGTATTTATTAAGAACAATGTCTGTGCAATGTTTTCCTCCAAATCCACGGCTACAGTTGCAGTGATATGAACCATAAGTATTCTCACAAAGGGCACCATTAAGACATGGATTTTCTATGCATTCATCAACATCAGTCAGGCACCTATCAGAAACAAAAAAGAACAATGATGTTTGGTTTACATCAGCAGTTTTGTTGTAATCTCCTTGTTCTCAGCAGTTCTGGATATATTTAATATAGAGTACTGCACACTATCAGAAAACACCTGAGATTTCAATCAGTTTGAACTGTTAAGTAATGCTATTAAAATTCAATATGTGGAACACTACCTACCTTTCTCCACGAAAGCCTGTTTCACACTCACAAACAGGTCCATCCAAACTGTCAATACATTTGCCACTGTTTTTACAAGGATTGTCTTTGCAATATGGACCCAGCTGGCACCTACAAAGCCAAAACAAACAAACAAAAATTCAGGAATGCACCATTACCTTAGTGCACGTGAGTATATAGTGTGGGATTCAGGCTATAATATAAGGGCCATCATTAACTTCAACTAATGCCAGGGGGTCTCAAAGTCTAAGTTTTAAGTAGGAAGCAGATAAAAAAGGAAACAGAAACAGTGTTACATTTGTAGCCTGTTCTCTAAGGGGTACAAAAACCTATATAAACATACCTTTGACCTGTGTATTGTCCTCGGCACTGGCAGATAAAATCATCACTGACTGGGATGCAAGTTCCACCATAAAGACAGGGGTTGGAAGAACATGGGTTGACACTTACATCGCAGTGAGTTCCCATAAACAAAGGTAAACACTTGCAGTAGTAACCTGAAATCAAATACAGTCTTTTTGAAAGACGCACATGGCTTTACTGGATTTGAGATAAAATCCTCCCTGCCCACCTATCTGTTCAAAGACATAGAGGATGGGAAAAAATAGAAATATTTTTACTGAAAGATTAAGGAAAGCCTAACAGTAAGGTTTATCATGAACATGATTGATGGGTAACTTTCATTTCTCTCACAAAACTCAAACTGTCACAATTATTTCAGAATTTTTAAAGGAAAGTTATAAAGTAGGAAGTTAAGAGGATGGAGCTCAGGTCGTGACACTGAAGATTAAAATTAAAGCACAGCTTACCTCCATTTGGCAGTGTGTTGCAGACGCCTCCATTCTGACATGGGCTGCTTGAACAACCATCTGTGGTAGTCAGTAAGCATCCAGGAGTGACATCTACAGATTCTTCCATGTGTGCATAATTTCGAGGCTTGCTGTTTAGGGGCAGTTCCTGTCCATTAAGTACAACAGAGTCCATACAGCCTCTGAAACCATTGCTAACCTGAGGACTTCTACCATGTCTTGTACCTTGCTGACGAATATGACCACCAAAAAACACATGATTATCTAGGTTTAGCGTCCTAAGTGTACCAGGAGCAGTGCCAGATGCAGTATGCACCCTATCCAGAACAAGTCGTGCATAGTTTCCATCCACTTCAAGAGATACTGAATGCCACTGGCCATCATTTATCTGAATGCTCTGAACAGACACAATCCCAGGTCCACTTCCACAATCAAATTTATATTGCAGTCTTCCATGGTGAATCTACAGAGGAAACCCACAATATCAATAAATGGTCTGCATACTTAAAGAGTATAAAATATTGATGCCCATAAAAGTTTATGTTTGCTGGAAAGACGTGGTGTTCATAACAGGCAGTTTATTAACACTGTTTTCCAAACAGTCACAGTGACTGTGATTCACTTGATATAGTTCTTTTAATTAAAACCTACACTTTGTACATTTTTTTCCTCTAGTAAAGAAGTCACAGATCATAATCAAAAAATTACAATACTTCAATACCTTTAATCTTGTGCCTTAAGTGACTTATTCTGTATGGAGTTCAGTATTATAAGCAAAAAAATTTAAAGTTGTTGCTCAGAAAAGGTGATTAGTGAAGTTTTTTTGTTTGTTTTAAAACAGTAAAGAAAACAAATTCCTTTTACTCATTTAAAAAAATTCTGTACAAGTTTATCACCTACATGTATAACACACCCTACCTTCAAGGCAATTACCAATTATAACAATTCTACAGGGATGTTATGACTCAATCTTTTAATCTCGCACAAAAAATGGAAAGAAGATGGTAGGAAGAAAAGAGGAAATATGCACTAGGAGATTTTAGCATACCTCTAAGATACTGTAGTCTGTTCCTCGAGCATACATAACGACTGCATGAGCAGAGTAAGTTCTAAGTCTCATTGTCAGCTTCATTTCCTCTTTGTTCTCGGTTTCCATGAGACGGTATTTGACATAGCTGCTCCCAGTAAATGTCACAGCAGAGTCAGTTGGTGCTTAGCAATACAGAAAAGCATAAAATGTATTATTATCACAGGACTGGAATTTGGAAAATAATACAAGGTTTTTTAGAGTTAATTCCTTACCAGGACACTGTCTAGCTTTGCTGTCTTGGCAAACACAGGTGTATTTTCCTTCCTTTGGATCTCCTAAACATTCGGTACCTTCAGGGCATGGGTTTCCTTCACACACACTATTCACCAGGGGGCATTTCCCTTCTGTAAAGTAAAATCCATTATTTCTTTTCTGTTGGTGGTAATGCTGTTTTGTCAAAAGGGACTCTTAAGTACAGTAGCTGAAAGTAACCCCAAATAATATTCCTAACTATCAGACATGAAAGTGAAGTAACAGTTACAGGACATCACTGGCACAAATAAGACAAATGGAATATAGAGTGGCTGATGTTCATCCTTATCTTGACTACTCAATTTAATTGGTAAAACTGGGAAACTGGTGTTGTGGTTTAAGGTTTACCATTACTATCATTCACCATAAAACCCAACATGTAGATATTAAACATGGACAGAGTGAGTTGGGGGGAGCAGGACAAAAGCATGTCTGTATTTGAGACAGAAAAGGAACTGCCTTTAAATATTTATTTCATATGAGCAAGTTCACCCTGCAATGTTAAGTCTTGATTTTAAAAAGCAATGTTGTTTTCATCTGAGCTAAAGATAAATTAATCTTCTGCTATAAATCTGTATGCTTATATGTATTTTAATGAATATTTCCCACATCACCGTGTCATTCCCAGCTAAGTTTGGCTGTGTGGGCCACTTCCCTAAGCAGAAATAAGGAAGTATTCAAGGAACTTTTCAAGATCTTACCTTTGTGCACACAAAACTGAAAATAGCCATCAATATAGAATAGGGAACAACAAAAAAATTAACTTCTTTCATAAAATGGAAAACAAAGGTGTAGCTATAAAAAAATAAAAATCCACTCCCATAAGCTTATATTATGTAAACTCTTAAAATGAGGTAATAAGAAGAATTACTCTTTACTCTGAAAAAAATTAGGCAAATGTTGCAGCAAGGATTACAGAACATTTTTAATCTTGTCCTGTAATATAAATTTCCACCTGTAGATTATAGCTTTTTAAAACCAGAACAATCTTTTCAAGGATATGGTTTTCCTTACTGCTTTTCTTACCTTTACAAAGACAAACTGCTGTTCTGTGATGTCGGGGAGTGACAAAACTCAACCTGGCTGTGCTGTGCGTTGACATGATGTTCTCATCCACTGTTACTTTTTCTTCACAAAATTTCAAAGGACAATCTAGGCCTGCGCAGAGCTTATGAAACACGTCAATTATCCGGACACCTAAAATCTCCTCTAGGTCAGGCACAGAAGAGTTTATCTTGTGGAGCAAAATTCTCATTGGGTGGTGAGAGCCACCAGACTTTTCAATATTCAGGAGGACATCAAGATTTGAGGGAGGATCAGAAGGCTGCAAACTAACAATCTGGATGTCGTTTCTCCTCACGCCCAAGATGTTTCTTAACGCTCTCTGGAAATTGCGCCAGTAATCACCAATAAATTCTTCAGGGGACAGGTTTGCAAAGCGTATTGCAATACTGTGATTTAGTAAATCTTGTGTGATTTGTCTGATGTGTACAGTAATATCAGCTGCAGTTGTAAATTTTCCATCTGTAACAGTGACATTTAGGAGGTACTGTCCTACATCTAACCTTTTATGTGCTATTAGTTTGCCACCAGTACTGGAAACGGAGAACAGGGATTCCATTTTGGGGTCCAGACTGTATGTCAAAGTATCGTAAACATCTTGGTCTGTTGCATGAATTTTTCCAATGACACCACCTGAATACTCTTCCCCAAAGGCTGTGATAAAGATTTCTAGAGGCAGAATTGCTGGAGAATAAATGCTTTCCTCAATAACTCTAATATCAATGTAAGTCAAAGATGACAACGGTGGTTTTCCATTATCTGCCACCTAAAAGAAAAATGAGGACAGATTTACATTTTTGCTTTATCTCAAATTCCACTGTAGATATTTGTACTGTATACAGTAGAGCTGTATTTTTCTATCAAAAAAAAAAAAGTTAATACCAAAAATTTAAAAAGCTTATATAAACAGGCACAGACAAACATGTTTTCATTTCTCCAAAGATTAAAAGGCTACAGTGCTCTTATTACCTGAAAACGCGAGGAAGCTACTAACACTGGTAGCAAATACAGAGGAGATGTACAGAGGAAATGTACAGTAGCTGATTTCAGACAGCAGATGGTGCTTGAAGCTTTTTTATATCAAGCACAGAAACACATTACAAACTTGAAATGAGTCATGCACCAGAAATGTGAAGCATGCTTCATCACAGTTAGGAGGTGGTCTGGAAGGCAAACTAAATGCGGTATGCCAAACAGTGCTTCAAAAGGAAAACAATACATGCAGAAAGTTACAACTAATTATGTTGTCTTTCATGATTTTTGATCATGAAGAGGGAAAAAACCCACCTGTAGTGCTATTTGCTTCAGACAATTAAAGTAATTTTCTTTAACAGAATCAGTCTAATTCAATTTTAAAGCCTTTTTGAACACCCTATTCTCCACCCCTTCTGGACAAAAATATACACCGCTGTTGTATGAAGATGAGACAAAAAAAGAGTAGAAAAGTGAGAAAAGAGGATTCCTCTGGGTTCACTTGCTTTCTGTTTCTCAGCTCTTGTTTTCCATCTACCTTTTTTCCCAGAGGTCTTTCCCACTTACTGAGAGCGACACAGAAGAAATAGGTGAAGAACAACTGGAGAGATGTGAAGGTACAGAGGGGATACACAGGGCTCAGAAGGTAGAAGATATTCTGCATCGTTCAAAAGATTTTGCAATAATTTTACGGAGACTACAGGTTCACTTTGAAGATCTATACAGAGACGCTGCTTTTGATTTTTCATACAGATTTAAGCACAAAAGGAGTAACTCCAGGCACAAGATTATCTGTGGATGCGCACATCATCATGGCATTTCTAAAAGGTAACGCATGCCTCACAAAACTACATGTCTTCATCTGTTAACTCCAAAAGAAAAGCATGGCTAGAAACTTGCTCTCTTAGTTACACAAACATAAATACTGAGAGAAAGGGAGGGAGAGAGGCAGAGAAGAGAGCACTCAAATTGGCAAAGTTTTGTTCTGCCTAGATTTCTGCCTGGAAACAAGACAAGGCAGGCAGTTTAGCTACAGGAGAAATGCCCAAGGGAAACAAGAAAAGGCTCAGAACAAACAGACAAGCAAAATTATAACAAATGGACAGCAAGTAAGAAAGAAGAACCCCAGGAGAAATGATTTTTCAGTGGTGCTGATATTTAAAAATCTGTTTTGGTTTTAAACTAAAGACTTCTAGTGTGGCACAAAGGACTGCATGACTCATAGCTGAAGATTTCGCACACTAGTGCTGTGAGACATTCGTTAATGGATAATCTATTTCCTTTGGATAGAGGGCAAGCAAATGTGAGTGGCATTCATATGTAAGGTGACCGTTGGGGAAAAAAACCCCAACCTTACTTGTATTAAAACCACAAAAGTAAAAGTAATGCTCATATTAAGTAACGTCTTCTGGAGGTACTGGGTGTGTAGAGTGCATATGGGGGGAGTTGTTTCTGTGCTTTTATTGTGGGGTTTTTTTTCATTTGCTTGGAGTTTTTTCCTAATTAATTACATGCCTTTAACTTAAGACCATCACTGCCTCAACAATCCATTCAGAAAGCAACTAAGGTGGAAGATGTCAATACTGGAAAGCAGTGAAGGTCAGCTAAAAAATGAAAAAAGGGTATCAAGAGATCATATACAGTCATTAACTTGTGATCTGCAAGATGAAAGTGCAGAAATTAAACAGAGTGCAAACTTGAGAAAATGCTTCCTACTACCTTTGAAATATCTTTGTTTTAAATGGACAGGGGAAGAATAATTTCCCACAAAAGTCATGACTCTGGTTTTGTGTGTATCATTGGAACCGAAGTCTTGTGATATGGAAATGCTAGTTTTAGTCTTAGATACCTTCATACTCATGTTTCATATGATAATAGCAAATAATAGCAGTGTTCATTGAAAAAAAGGTAGCATAGTGTGAAATGACAAATGGCAATTAAAAGATGGAAGATGGTGACATATTTCCAAAATCCAGTGGGAAAACTTGTAAACCAACAGATTAGACAGGTCCAAAATACTGAGACTGAATAGTACAGCACACAAAAAATGCACATTAGTACAGTCTGCTCTAATGATTTATAGTCTCTGAGAAGTCTTTGTTCTAAATGAGTACATTTGTTTTAAGACACTTTTTTAGTTACTGGATGCCATTAAAATAGCCCTTATTCATTCCCTAGAAAAAAGGCACTTTGAAAAGTGCTGTGCTAAAGACAAGATAGCTGAAGTACTGACAGGCTGTTTGCAAGCAGCCTAGAGTCCAGGAAGTAGCTTAGAAATGAAAGAATTGCATGATTCCACCCAGGGGAAGATGTTAGATAGGCATCTCACATTTAAGAAAAGCCAGGAACATTAGGAAGGGCCAAAGGTGCAGCTGAATCATGAAATATGACAAAGTCAGTGAAACAGTCTACATAAAACAGACATAACTCCCTGTGAGTGCATTTATAAGAACATGTTTTAGAGGCAAAATAAATAGAAATTAGTTACTGCTTGGAGAAGATTTAAAATAAAACATATGAATCTTGTTCGACACTAATTCCACATGCAAATTGCTAAAAGAGGAATGATACACCTGCCCCCTTTTTCATCTTAACTCTTAAACTTTAAATGAAACTATATCAGTTCTTATACTGATGGGTCCAGGTAACATATTTTAGTGACTCAACCAGCAATTACAGTATCTGTGGGAATTTTTCCTTCTTTCCCCGAAGATAACAGACTATGTACAAATACGTCAAAATTATCCCAATGTGGACAGAACTCAGTATACACTGTTGCTTTAAAACTCTGAAAGTGCATGTTTACTCAGAAATTATCTGCAATAGTACGTATAGGAATAACTTGGAGATTGAAAGAAATTCCTCATGTAAAAATAGAGGTAAGAATTTTTATTAAAATACGAATCTGGAAATGAAGTTTAAGAATTACGACTAGCTATTTTTAGCCTACCAATTTTAAGTCCTCTGTTCACAGTTGCTTAACTTATAACTGAATTTAAAAGATTAAAAAATTGGTTTGAACTTTTCTTACACTAGGTTACAAAAAATATTTGAGAGAACTTCGCCAGGTTAATGTAATCTTGTACATGGTCTAGTCTTTTTGCACAACAGTGGCAAATGTACTACATATTATAGCATTTCAGGTAATTTTTTGGGTTTTATGCTGTGTTTTCCACTGCAAGATCCTGAGATCTCAAACTACTGCGCTGCAAGTTTCAGTGCTATGACAAAGGTGCCCTGATCTACCTTTCCAAACTTAAAAAAATGTGTTTTCAATTGCTGTTGGAAAAAGAATGTGGCACTACTGAAAAATTTTCAGTACTGTTATACTGTGCAACTTTCACTATCCCTGTTTCTGTCACATGAGTGTAGTCCAGCACACAGCTTCCAGGGTCAAAGTGATTGGGACGAGGAATTCTGCAGTCAATAGTGGGAGGCTGTAGAGATCTGTTCCCTGCTGGCTTTTCCAGCATCCAAATCCTGGAAGGCAGAGGGCTTATCAAGGCCACTTACCCAGTAAACATTTTACTTACAACTTACTCCTACTGTTAGTTTAATTAAACTTCCCATTACACCTGTGTAGATTTCCATTTAAACCAACAAACTTTGAAGATCTTACCTCAAGGGACATGCCTCAAATGACTACTTGGCATGTCAGGATCTTGTAACAGAAAGACAAGTGGTGGACTGGGAATGAGTGGGAAAAGTTTACTAAATACTTACAACTCAAAACAGCTAGAGGAGGCGCATCCTACCTTAACATGAAGTAAATAGTGATCCCTCACTTTGCGATTCAGTGTAGCACTTGTGGTCAGAACTCCCTGCTGGTTAATCTGAAAAGTGTTCTCTTCATTTCCACTCAGGATGGTAAAGAGAAATGGAGGGCCGTTGTGAGAAGAATCCTTGTCTGTCACCACTAGTTGCAGCACACTAAACCCAACAGGCTTATTTTCCTACAGATACATAATACACATTGCTTTTGTTAAATTGAGGATATAGTCTGCCACTGAATTCTTCTTCACAACAGAAAAAACTCCCCAAATTATTGTCAAACCAGTTAATTGGTATTAAAAGAAATCAGAATGACCACATCGTTTAAGAAAAGCTACTACCCTCTGAGAATAAAAATAAAAAAACAGTAAAAGGAGAAAGGCAGTACATTTTTAAACTTTGTATTATATTTTTAAAGGTAGTTCAGCCTTGACACTTTACATTTTCCACTTCTGGTCTAAGTAATTATTACTGTAGCCTAATTACCAAGTCATCAAAGATTTCAAATTTAGCTAAAACACCTGTTAAGAATAATCCAGTGGCTTTGTTGGGAGGATTAAAAAAACACACTCCTCCATTGGACCCCTTGTGCCCCTAATTAGTGTTCTGACTCCTGGCTTTAAAATTTGCATCATAAAACCCCTTCACGTTTGCATCATGTGGATGCCTGAGGTTTCACAGACACTTCAATGCTTTGGCTTACCATGTATGTTACATACAACCTTATCTAACACTTTTAACACCTCTTCCAGAATACTCATGCTATACAGTATTGACTAGATTTTTAAATATAACACATATTTTAAAAGCAAAAAAAGTAAAAACATTATTTTGAAGTACAACAATAAAAAAACACTATCCTTTCACAGTTGCCAAAACTTGCAATAACAAGCATACTCTATTCCTGAAAGAATAAGTCAATTTAGTTATCAGACATTGCAGCTGAAGCTTTTCTTCCCTTTCAGCAAAACAGACAAGGACCACCATTTTAAAATACAAATATTTAAATTTGGACATCTAAAGTAATTTGATTTCCATAATAGCTAAGCGCATTTCGGACTATGTCCAAATATGTCTATCTCAAATACACGAGGAAAAATGCACACCAGCATTTTTGGGCAACTCCTTCAGCTTCTTCTGTGCTACCTTCATACTACAACAGGCTCATATGACTGAACTATAAAACAAGAGGTCATCCTTTTTAACTGAGTAAGGGAAATATTACCAACACTGGCTATATAATCTGCAGTTTTAGGAGATACGTTAATTAACATTCATTTCAAGAAAAACTAACTGGGGAAAAGAAAATACCTTTGATAGCACATAAACATACAAAACTTTGGGGGGTTTACATTGATTTTGGTCAGGTTTTTTTTTTTGGTTGTTTGTTTTGTTTTTGGGGTTTTTGTTTGGTTGTTTGATTTTTATTGTTGGTGTTAGTTTGTTTTTTAAAGCAAGACCCAAGACATCTTACTTGCATACTCTATGTATATTGGGTAGAGATTAATCACTTTGTCTTATTTCAGAAAGCTACCTTTACAGATCATGTACACCATCTCAAACAGAACTGGTATGTTAGGATGACACAGTGCACCAGATAACATTGCCTGATCCTCACTGATCTATTGTACTATACCAGGCACCAGCAAAAGCAAAAGGACCCAAGGGAATGAGCTAGATAAAGGTCTTAATACAATTCCTTTTTTGCCTTTCATTTATTCTCTATTGAATTCAGGAAGACAAGAAGTACAGATGCTGCCCCTGCTGTCTTTGCTTTAGTATAGTTTTTTGAATCAGACAAGTACATGCCAGACACTTTAGAATCTGGCTCACTGCTACCCTCCTAAGATGCAAAATAAGTCAAAGGATTGGTATGCAGCATTATGCAATACTACTCCTGTTCTAACTGCTTCTGACCCCAGAGGAGACCTACAGAAATTAAGTTTTAACCTACGTGCCATGGTGCACAACACTAGCTTCACAGTAATAGGTACCTAAAGGATCTTTTTGTAAGAAGTAACTCTTAAGATTAAAAAGAAATAGCAAAATTATTATGTATTTTAACATCCCTGTATGACACTAAGAACGTTATAAACATAAATGCATTTTGGTAAGCAGTCTCACTGGTGACCTTAAATAATTAAAAATACAGAAAAATAGAATTGAAGCATTAGATTTATTGTATCTTGCAACATTTTTCAAGTCACAACAGTCCAATAATATTTTTGATTTGACTACTTCATTATCTGTATTTACCTGGATGATAACACTGTAGTTTCCTTTTGAGAATACTGGAGGATTATCGTTTACATCAGAAACATCAATATTAACTGTGGTTGTATTAAGTCTAGGTGGACTTCCATTATCTGAAGCTTGAACTGTCAAGGTATATCCTGATATCTAAAAAACAATTAAAAAAACTTCCAAAATTCACTAAAGAGCAAAACATAACAAACGCAGCTTTCGTTTTATTGAAGAAATATTTTACCATAAACCCCTAGTAAAGCTTGCCTTCGTACATTTAATCCTTCCTCTTCCCCTCTGCTCCCCAAAAATACTGATATAAATAGGTGTTTTCACTTTATGAGAGATGTATTAATTTTGGAACATGAAATGGTAATTTACAAATAGAAAAAAAATGTAATTATGTATTGTTAAATTAATTTCAACAGCTCAAAAAGAATGAACAACTTACCTTTTCTCTGTCTAGAAGCTTAGTCACTTTTATTTCACCCCTGGTAGGGTCAATTGTAAAAGGATTTCCTTGATTGCCATCTATAATTGCATAGTGAATGCGGTTGTTAGAAGGTCCATCAGCATCATCCGCCATAACCTAAGGGACATTACAGTTTCCTTTAAAAGAGGTTGAAATAGACTCTAGTACCTTTCAGATAAACTCATCCTGAAGATGAGCTGCTTTGATCTAACACATTTCACAGTTTTAAGAGAAATGTCATCCAAATACAACATTCCAACATCACTTAATTTCCTGAATTTCTTCTGAAAATGATGTCATAACCTTCCTAGGAGAACATAAATATATCACAAAACATCATCTACTTTCCCACAGCATCTGAAGTCCCTGGTTCTGAAACTTTTTCAAAGTAAATTTTCAATTCACTCAGTGGCAAACATCTATTCATTTATGTTCACCTTCAAATCAATACTGATTCCTTCAAGATGGAAAGCACGATCATCACGACAGAGTATTTTTCAAAAAAACCAATACATACTGTAATAACTGATTGTTCAAGTACAGCGTCTTCACTGATTACTGCAGTGTAAGTGTCTTGGCTAAACACTGGAGTGTTGTCATTGATATCCGTGACATTAATATTCACTGTTACAACATCACTTAATGAAGGCGTGCCTCCATCTGTAGCTTCCACTGTCAAGTAGTACTCATGAGAACTTTCATAATCCAAGCTCTCAATGACAAAAATAGATCCTAGGGAAGAAGAAAAAAAAAAAAGCCTCACACAAACTCTGCTATTGCTGTAGTATTATGTATTGCAACTTTTTATCTTGGCCTGACAAATACTCAGCTTTTTCAGGGCTTGGATTTGTCACTGTGAAGCTGGAGCTACACAGTGAAATGATCACACTTTACTTGTGTAAGTAAAAAGATGAGAAGTTCCTGCCATTACCACAAAAGACTCACACTTTAAAAACACCTGGCTTACATTTTGTAATGTGAGTTTTTAATTGACTAGTTAAGATAGTGCAGTCTCTAATATACAGATTGATTTGCAGCTGGAAGAGTTTTTTTGGAACTTTTTTCCTACTTTCAAATATATGAAGTTTATCTGGCAAAGTAGTTCTGTACTACAGTACCAGCATCCACACTGAAAAAAGCAGCTGGAAGAATTATAATTTCAATTACACTAATACAATTAACTACTATGAACTTCTGGGTAGAAATCTTATTAAAAAGAAAGAAACAAACAAACCCAACAAACTTTACCAGAAATTAGCTGTAGAAAAAGAACTATATAGGAGAACAAAACTAGAACCAAGGTGTATATTGATTTTTAACAAAGAATTGTTATTAATAAGAAAAAAATCTCTACGGAACCTAAATAGTTTCTGAGATTAAATCTATCATGCAACCCTAAAATCTCCACTGTCATGCTAGGTATACAGTTGAACAGAATATTCCAACCTTTTTAATGCTGTATCAAACTCCTTTAGGATCACTGTCTTTGTGGACCAATGACTAGTTTTCCCAATCAATTTAATTTCTGATCTTTCTTTTACCAAGTCTGGCAGTTCATTCTGGTTATATGATTATATCTTCGTTCGTGAAAAGACTATTATTCTTCCATCACTACAGTTCTATGTCTTTCCACTCCCTCTGCCCCCAGGTTGGGGGGTATTCCAGTTAGGAAACCCTTACTCTTGACAGTTAAATAATTCTTATTCAAGCAGCAACAAATAAAGTTCCTATTCTGCAATCTATGATACTCCTCTAGTAAGCATGCTGGCAAAATGGGTGAAAAGACAGTAGCAGCCACTTTACAGCCAGGATGATGCACACAAATTATACATAACCTATTTGGTTGAACTAATGCAGAACACAGTATAGTATTGTGTTTGATTAGCCTAAAGTATATTCACAGTTGTAGTCTGTTACCTGTTGTTGAATCGATGCTGAATTTTCCGTGTTCATTCCCACTGACTATTGAGTATGTGATTTCAGCATTGGCTTCAATGTCCCTGCTTGCAGCGTAGATCTGGAGAACTTCAGTTCCAACCAAAATGTCCTCTGATACACTTGCACTATATTCCCTATGCTCAAATACGGGTGGATTATCATTTATATCCAAAACAGAAACTATAAGACTACTTGTTGAAGATAGTCTTCTAGGTAAACCTTCATCTGTAGCCTTTAAAGTAAGTGTGTACACAGCTTGTAATTCCCGATCCAAAGGCTTCTCCAAATGAATGATTCCAGAGAATTCATCAATAGAGAACTGCCCCTCTGCAGAGTTCACCAGTGAATAAAGGATTTTACGGTTCACGCCTGCATTTTGAAAATAATTTTCAAGTACAAAGCAGCTGTTAAAATACACCAGCATAATAATTGTTCTTATAGCTATAGAAATAAAACACGTGTGCTAAATATTATCATTCGTGTTAAAAGCAAATTTTAGCAGGAGTTAAAGGCTCTTGTGAAGAGCAGAGTAATTTCCAAAAAGAAAATTAAGCTAAGACTTTATTGCATTGATTTTCTATCACAAAGAAAACATGAAGTGTGGTTCTGCTTTAGTCACAGTACTAGCTAAATATGAAACAATTACTAATACAAATATAATTATAACTTTAGAACAACAGCATCTGCTTAGCAGACTTGAAATAACAGAGGAGGGTATGGGAGAGTTAGGTTGCATCAAATAACTAGACTCGATACCAGTAAATTTATCTAAGAATCATGCCCCAAAATTACCAGGAACATAATTTCTGGCAACCTTTCTATATAAAACAGACAAACAAGCAGGACAAAAACTTTGAGAACAAAGTATTTCAGTCTTCCTGAAAGCCTCGATGACTAGTGAAGTGTGAAAACATCTGTCTGTTACCATCCAAATGAGCAACGTAACTTTATCAAAGCTCAGATCAGTTTGGTTGTTTCACACGACTGAGACAACTATTCATTAATATCTCTTGATTAATAAACTGATGATATATGGAAGTCATACACTTTTAAAAATATTTTCTGCTGTTGTATTCCTTACAACAAAGCCTATGAACAAACTCTTTCTAACGTCGTTTTCAGTTCACTTAAATACTCGTAACTGACCAATGAAGATAAAGAGACAGCAAAAATCTTAACACAGCGTCATACACAGAAAGCTACAAGTGACCAGGGTTCTTTCATGGTTTGATCATTGATGGCTAGCCTGAGAAGCACACATTCAAAAATCTATGAATGCACATTCACATGAACAGATGTGGCTTGATAGTCCTTTTACTTACATCAGGAGAATAAGGATGAACTTAACCCATTATAATATTAATATCTTACCACACTAAAAATATCCTGTATTTTGTCTCTCCTCTCTTCTTTATTGCAGACACACAAAAGGGATGTCTTCCGAGCTACTCACACATGGAAGTCAGGTGTTACATGATTTAGCAGACCTAAATGTATCCTTCAGGAGTCTAATCCTGAGTGGTATTGAACATCTGTCGGTTCTACTGAAACACTTGACACCTCTCAGGATAAGACTAAATAAACATTACTATAACTTTGGGACCATGACAAAAAGTATCAGTCAAAGAATGCATACCTGCATCTGCATCCGTTGCCTGCACTCTTGTCAAAAGGGTTTTAGGCTCTGTGTTTTCAAATACTGTAATGGAGTAAGTATCAGTTGTAAACTCTGGGGCATTATCATTCACATCTTCCAGAGTCAGAATAATATTAGCTTGGCAGAATCTTCCTCCTCCATCTGTGGCTTTCACTAGAAGATGATAAACTGCTTGCTGCTCACGATCAAGTGCCATTAATGTTTTCAGTTCACCTACAAACAGAAAAACATATGTAAGTTGAAGCAAGCTGCAAGACTTCAAGTATCCCTAAACATGTTTTCCCCTAAAATCAGAAAAACTAAACAACAATTTTCTTCTTTGCAGTAATTTTATCAGTGCCTAAGTCAATAGCTGCACTGCACTAACGAGCTCCACTTTGGCCAAAGCACGCAAGTGACCTGCCTTTTCAACTTAAAAAGATTAAACACTAAAATCCTCTTTTTTCTTTATCCCAAGGCTGCTCTTGAAACATAAATTAGTTAAAGTAAAACTATCTGATGGTGTAAAAAGAGAAAGAATGTGTATGCATGCACAAATTCATACGTATTTGTGCAAAGACAATGAAAATATTAAAACTCTGTCTTTAAAAAAATGCAAGGTTAAATCCATGCGTGGCTTTTCTGGTTTTTTTAGCTGTATTCCTTCCACAGCTGTTGATGTTTCCTCCTCTAATATTCACTGAATAAACAGAGCTATTCACACTATCAGATATAACCTGCTAC
This sequence comes from Myiotriccus ornatus, assembly GCA_036023395.1. NCBI lineage: Eukaryota > Metazoa > Chordata > Aves > Passeriformes > Tyrannidae > Myiotriccus > Myiotriccus ornatus. The sequence goes on from JAYRBT010000139.1 coordinate 42,138,669, forward strand.
TACAAACATGTAGAAGTCTTAACACATACTTTCTTTCCAAAGTGACAGAAAAAAAGAGAAGTACTATGTGTAGTCACTGCCTCCTTTTAACCAATTCAAAAAAGTATTACGAAATACTGACAAAATACTGTTTAAGAGTATTCTAGCCCTATCAATTCTGAATTTATGTTACAATATACTAGCACATCACACAGGTGACATTTAAAGTAAAAAAAAAATACCAAGCCCACAAGTAAGGTCCTTCTCATTTATTTTGTCATTGACGTATTCTAATATCTGTATTTCCACTACATCTTTGTATTTAACTTATTTTTTTCTATATTGTTTAGTACTCCCTTCCTACTGCTTGTCTCCTGCAGCCTGCACAGTACAGGATTTTGGCATTAGCTGTGACCAAGATGATAATCCAGAACTCACAAAAGCCATGAAAACCAAAATCACGCAAGTTAAAAGTTAATTTTATTTATATAATGTTTCCAATAAAACTGGAGGTGCTTTTGGTGTTTACTATGGATAGAAAATTTGTTTCTCCTCAAATTTAGTATATCTCATCCCATTTAATATACCAAAACAATTGATGGCAAAGATATTTTCTTTAATAAACCATTATTGCTACTACTACTACAATGAATATAAAAAGAACAAATTTTATAGCCTACTTTTACTCAGTCACTTCAGTATGGAAGTTTCTGGCTTCAAGGCAATTACCCTGTTTACTCTTTAGTTCCTCATCTATTAAAATACTTGCCTTTTGCCTGACTTTTATTCAGTATGTTATTAGTATTTGTGTAGTAGAAACCCACATTTTAAACAGTTGTACAATAAAGCAACCCTTAGAATAAAGTTTAAGTACTAACATTTACGTACATCTTACTGTAATAGTAAAACATTTTATAAAATGAGGTGATGACTGGCAACTTGTACAGTGTATAAAGTATTATTACCTGTGTCTGGAGTGAGTCTGAATTTTTCTGCTCCTGTGCCATGCAGCGTGTAAGTAATTTCTGCATTGGAACGAATATCTGCATCTGTAGCAGATACCTGCATTATCAGTTTGCCAGGAAGGGCATCTTCAGGAACGGAATCAGTGTATAAAGTCTGCAAGATTTTAAAGTTACATTGACAGATTAAACATGTGAAGTAAGCAGAGCTTGGAAAGGCGAGGGGAAAAAGGAATGACAGAGGTAATAATATTCTGTTTGAATGTTTGGTAACATATGAAGTGAACCAGAGGATGAAATAGCTGAAAATTAAAAGAACTTATGATTTTCTAATTAATTACTTCCCATTTTTAGAAAAGATTATTTAGAAAAGTATTTAATACTGCACCTATAGGGACTCTTGAACATCACTGCATTGCTAAGAACTCCAAACACTTGTAAATGATTAAATAACAATTAAATGCATTCCCAAAATAGGAATTATAAATTTTTCTTAATTTCATTTTTTCCTCTTTTGGTGGATCATCTTTTCTAGGCCTGTCTCAATCTACAAGAAATTGACATCTACCTTTCTTGTAGTGACACAAAAGCTTCTAGGTAAAATAAAAAATTAGGAGAAAGGATTTAGAATTTAAAGGCACTAAGCACCCCTGCAGCTCAACCATCTCATGAATGTACATTAAATTTTAAGTACTGAGCCTTACAACACCAATATTAACAAAGGGGAAAAAGGAAAAAGAAGCAAAAAAAAAAAGATAAAACCCCTGACTTGGCAGTCTGTATATAACCAACATAAACATCAACTAAGAAAAGAAAAACACAGTGTTCGCTGTATACTTGCCCTTCCTAGCACGAGGTAAGATTTCCATCTGGTAATATCAAATATGTGTTCAACTATGAAATGTCCAAATGTGCTAAAGCAAAACAAAACAAAAAAAAAAAAACAAAACAACAACAAAAAAAAAAAAAAAAAACAAAAAAAACCAAAACAAACAAACAAAAAAAACACACAAAAAAACCCCCAAAACTTGGCTTCCTTGTAAGTCAATTACACATCTTGCAAGGGCCACCTTTCTGGATCTTTCCATTTCTAATTTTTCATGTCCATTTTTGCAGACTATCAAATGTGGTAAGGTAGACAGTTTTGAAACAAGAAAACATTTATGGATTACGTATTTTTGGTGCTGCTGAGTGCAACTGCAAGATAACGTTCCAGTTTTTTCAACTCTTTATCACAGGAAATACACACGTGTATCAGCTAAGTGATGTTCTTTGAGACCTTGCTTCTTTTACAAAATAGAGCATATATAAGCTATCATGGCTGCAGCTTAAAACAATTCCTTTTGGAAAAAACATGCATTAACACAGGAGGAATATACTACAATTATCCTTATATTCTTCAAACACCCATTGAGTGTCAAAATTCCATCATTAAATTGTCTTTGGATATTTAAAAAACATGTCCATTAAGTATTTTTCTTTTGACGGCATTCTATCTTAATAGTCAAAATTTTTGTTACCAGTTTAAAAGGAATAGCTATTTGTCAGTGTCCTGAGAAGCAATTTCAGAGGAAATGTAGATTTTATGTCTGAAAGCAGTCGGACACAGAAGGAAAGGCTCTGCCTACCTTTTCACAAACAGGGCTATTATCATTAGCATCAAGGACTTTAACCTCCACCACAGCTTTTGTTGCAAAGGTTCCATCAGTAGCTGTAATATTTAGAAGATAATTATCCTTTTCTTCCCTGTCCAGAGGCTTTTTGACATAGACCTTCCATTCATTCTGTATATTTTCAATAGCAAACTGCCCCAAAGGATCACCTCCTGAAATATGAAAAGAAATATTTATTTAAAGACAAGACAGAGATTGCTACTGTAACTTTATAAAAATTAAGGTATAGTCAAAAAGAAAAAAAAGTAAATGCAAATAAGCACCCACTCTATGGCTTTAGAGAGAAACAGCTTCATTTCCGAGGTAGAAATTGTCAGTAGATGCTCATATAACAAATTAAACTATGGTCAACAGAATCCATAAAAATCAATGTAGAAATCCATGTAGCATTATAGAAAACATCACATCAAGACAAATGCTAAGTAAAAACAATAAAATACTCCATTGGACATTAACAGCCTATTATTTTGTGAAAATTCTTTCATTTGTTCTTTAAAGACATCATTAGTCTAAGTATATTTTTAAAATAAAATTTGAGATGTAAGTAAACAATAAACATAGGAAAGCATTTTAAGCAAGGCATATATGAAACAAAGCCAAGATCTGCTTTCTAAACCTAATTTTTCCACTGAAGTTTTTAATATGCATACTAAGACACACATTCTCTCTTTGCAGCTCTATGATTTCAAATAATCTTTGAAATTATTTGCAAGTAAGTTATATCACACATCATTCCAAGACCACTCAAATGATTATTCTGACATTACCCCAAAAGACTTACCTGTAATGTAATAAAAGACTTGTCTATTGGTTTCTTCTGTGTCAGCATCGGTTGTACTCAGTATGGCAATTACCCCACCAGGAGGGTCATCCTCACTGACTGTTCCCTTATATATCTCCGCAGTAAATCGTGGAGGATTGTCATTCACATCTGTAACAGTAACTTCAACTACAGCCATGGAAGACAGTTGAATTTTTTCGCCCCGGTCAGATGCAACCACTGTGATTTTGTATTTGTCTCGTTTCTCATGATCGAGTTCTTTAAGAGTGGTAATCCAGCCAGTCTCCATGTTTATGGCAAAAGACTCTATGACGTTCAGCTCTTGAGAAGGATCCAAGCTGTAAGTAACCTGCCCATTGAGTCCTGAATCTAAGTCAGTTCCTTTAACTTGTATGACTCTTGTTCCAGCTGGTGTGTTTTCTACGATGAATGCTTCATATGGATTGGACTCCAAAATGGGTTTGTTATCATTTGCATCTTTTACCTGAATGCTTACCTCTACTGAGGAAACAACATTATAATCTTCATTTGGATACTGTGCTCGAACTGAGAACTGGTACCATTTAGTTGTTTCATGATCAAGATTCTTCTCAAGTTTCAACTCTCCAGTCTGTCGGTCAATCACAAAAAAGTCATCTCTGTTGCTTTCAGGAGTGTTCCCTTTAATCAGACTATATACTAAAGTCTGATTATGCTCTGCTTTGATAACATCTATCACAGTCCCAATTGGAATGTCTTCAGAAACTGCGTAAGAATAAAATGGTTCTGAAAATTTTGGAGGAGGCACTTCTGGTGGGAGTATTCTAGCATAGACAGGAACAAATGACTCTTTTTGGGGGGATCCACCATCAATTGCTCTAACAAGGAAAGTAAGAAACTCATTTTCCAAACCAATTAAGCTTTCTTTTGTAGTAATTATACCAGACAATGAATCGATTTCTAAATTCTCTCTTACATTTTCAGACTCTGCTTCAATAGCATATGCGATATCTGCATTTGTACCCTCATCAGCATCAGATGCCCAGACTTTAATGACAGAAGTACCCCGTGGAACATCAGATCCGATATTTACTTTATATTCTGTGGCTCGGAATTGAGGAGCATTATCATTGTCATCTGTAAGTATTACATTAACAGTACAGAAAGCAACTTTTCCTCCTGAATCTTTGGCCATTAAACTAATGGCAATTACTTTTTCCGCTTGTGTTTCACGGTCAAGCTTTTCAGATGTAAATATTTGTCCTCTCTCATTTGTATAAAATCTGTCTTTGGCAAAGTCATTCACAATATGATAAGTGATGTGGCCATGTGTACCAGAATCTTCATCTGTTGCTTTAACTTCAGTCACCAAAGTATGCAGTGGAGCATTTTCAGCTAGTTCAACCTCATATTCATTCTGGCTGAAAACAGGACTGTGCATATTGGCACTGGTTACAGTTATATGGACTTGGGCTGAGCTTCTGAAGACCCCATCAGAAACAGACACATTAAGATTATAATGTGACTTTAGTGTCTGTCTGCGTAGGTTTGAGATGGTGATAATGCCAGTTTTAGTATTAATGACAAAATTCTTCTCATCGTTGCCTGTCAGAATGGAGTACTCCAGCTTGTCAACATCCGAACTATCTGCATCTGAGGCTTGCACACATGTCACAAAATGCCCTCGAGGAGCCAGTTCACTAATTTTAGCTTCATAAAGCAATCGGCTAAAAAGAGGGGGGTTATCATTGAGATCGGTTACGTCAACAGTTACAATGACATCAGTGCTCAAGGGCAGCATGCCACCGTCTATGGCCCTTATTAGTAACTTGTGTTGTTTGAGTTGTTCATAGTCCAAAGTTCTTGCTGTAAGAATGAGTCCAGTGCTGCTGTCTATGTGAAAGTAGTCATGACTTTCACTATTATCCTCAACCAAGTGATAGGAAATCCCCCTATTGTTTCCAGAGTCGCTGTCTGTAGCGCTCACTTTTACAACAGATGTTCCAACAACAGATGCTTCAGAAAGTGTTACCGTGTAAGACTGCTCCGTAAACACAGGAGGGTTATCATTGATGTCTTCCACTATTATGTCTACAAACACATCAGCATGTGCCCCAGTTAGGGAGTCTGTTGCTCGAACACTCAGTTTATAGGCTGGGTGAGACTCAAAATCAAGTGGGGCAACAACGTTTATAACTCCAGTGTTGAAGTTGATAGTGAACTGATTGAAAGGATCTCCACCAGTGATGCTGTAAAACACCTTAAGTCCTTCTGGGCTGTTCGCTTGTACATGTACCACAGGACTATGGAGCTGAAGGTTTTCTGGTATCTCTGCACTGTAGAAAGGCTTCTCAAACACTGGCATAGCTTTACTCATAACTGTAATTGGGACTATAACTTCAGCAGAGAAAGCAGGCTCTCCTCCATCTTTTGCCACTACTGTAACCAGATATTCTTTATTTAGTGTGTCTGGTTCAAACTTCTTCTTCAGTGAGATTTCACCAGTGGGATCAATTTGGAAATGTTCATGATGTTCTTTGAGATAGTAATGCACCTCTCCATTTCTGCCTGTATCTTTATCTACTGCAGTGACACGTTGAATAACATGGCCTGCTTCAGAGTCTACTTTAACAACTGCATAATATGGAAGATTGACAAAAAATGGAGCGTTATCATTTACATCTTCCACTGTGACTTTAACTACAATGTGTGCAACAACTGATGGTTTATTTTCCCCTGTCACCTCTATGACCACATCAAAAGATTCTTGCTGTTCACGATCAAATGGTATTCCTGTTGTTGAAAGGACTCCTGAAGTTGGACTTACTTTAAATCTGCTGTCTGTATTTAGAATATGGTAAAACAAAGGCTCATTTATTTGATTCCCTATAGCAGTAACAACAGCTATTGTTTTTGCCTCTGTGGAATTCTCCTGCACTGTTGCAGAGTAAGAACTCTGTGTGAACTTCAGCTGGCTTGCTTTGCTTTCTTTCACATTAATTTTTACAGATGCAGTGCTTGCAAATCTGCCATCAGATGCTCTCACTGTTAATTCGTATCTGCTTCTTAACTGAGTTGTGTTTTGTACTGTTATATCTCCAGTCTTAGGGTTTATTGAAAATTTTTCTCCAATGTTGCCTTCAATAATGGAATAAATTAATTGGGAAAAAATGCCTGAATCAGCATCAGTGGCATTTACACTGATGACTTTCACGCCTTTATAGGTTGGAACCAGAATGGATGTCTCATATAACTCTCTTGAAAACACAGGAGGACAATCATTGATGTCAATTACATAAATAGTAACATTAGCTGCATATTCTGCATATAGACGTGGTGTCCCCATATCATGTACTTGCACTGAGAAGTGGAAAATATTTGTCTCCTCATAGTCCAGACTCATTACTGTCCGAATGGCACCAGTGCTGGAATCAATGGCAAAATACTTGCGGACAGATGGTTCAACAATCTGATAAACAAGCAAAGCATTAGATTCTTTATCAGCATCTGTAGCTCGAACTACTAATGGGATATTACTGTCAGTCAGAACCACACTGTTAATTGAAGCTGATTCACTGATAAGTCCAGTATATTCAGGTTGCGTAAAAATCGGTGTATTGTCATTCTCGTCCCGAAGATGTACCAAAACTGTTGCATTAGTGGACAAGCCAGCCATGTTTGTTCCTTGCACAGTTAGAGTGTAAAAAGGCAAAGTTTCAAAATCAAGTATCTTCTGAGAAACAATGACACCTGAGTTTGGGTTGATAGCAAAGGCATCATCTGTATTACCATCTTTTATTTCATAAACTACAGAAGACTGACTGTATGCTGTAACCATTCCAACAAAACTACCAATGCTGGCACTTTCACTGATTTCTGTAGAATATTCTTTGGCTGTGAATTTTGGTGAGGCATTATCAGAAACCGTAACAAATATGTGCACAGAGGTTACTTCACTCATTGGAGGAGCTCCTTTGTCTGTAGCTTTTACCATCAGGTTGTATTCTTCCTGGTTACTACGATCTAATTCCTTTGCAATTTTAATCATGCCGAAAATGGGATCAATAAGGAAGGAATTTCCAATATTCCCTGTGAAGAAAGAGAAAAGCAATTAAGAAAGAGGTGTACAGAATTTAAAGGATGACTGCTTATTTACCTCTATATCTCAATGAGACAGGGATAGAATACAGAGTTTTTTTGACAAACATTGTTAGCCTCTCTGGAAAGTTTTCTGTAATCAAGAGTTAGCAGTGATTCAAAGTTTACTTGTGGAAATACTGCATAAAATATAGTTAGCAAAGCCTTGAAAATAAATGCTACAATTTTGGTTTAGCTAACTTAAGTATCTTCTGCAGCTGAAAGAAACTTCCATTCAGAAGTTAACATCAGTGGAATAAAAGTCACATTTTATAATCTAAAATACTCTTTTGAAAAAAAGAAGAAAAAGAAGAAAAGAAGGGTTTTAATGACTAAACACCTGTGAATCTTAATTGTTTATGCAAATATTGTTTAAATCACTATTTCAAAAACAATCTTTTTGAATTGGACCAATAGTTATCTCTTTCTTAACTTCCTATTGATACACAGACAACTTATTCACTGTGATAGTGTTAGAAGAAAAATAATACCTGCTGAGAAAAACCAGCTGCCATCTGACATAAACTTATTTTCTTCTTATTTTCAAATATATAAATGAACTGCGTATAATATTTGGCTCACATACTAAATATGGCAAGATTTAACATTTTACTTCCAAAAAAAATCACATTACTAAATCCACTTCCTTAGCATAGAAAAAATTCATTAAGAACTTCTGAGTTATGCACATGAGTAGGCAAGATTTTGTGGTGTTTTTTTTAGTGGAGACTCTTAAACACAGTGGCATTCTTAGAATATCCCATTACAAATCTAAGCAGCTATGACAAGCATTTAAGGAATGCTCCTTCCATATGCTTAGAATACAGTAAATGTCATATTTCTAGAAATAACATAAAACAAACATACATTTTAAGCAACTTATGAGACACTTAAATACATGAATTCTTTTCAGAGAATCATAAACAGAGCTTTGTTTTAATACAGTGTTTAAGTATGTTTTCATATCAAAACAACACTTTAGGGAAGAATAGGAAAATATTTACAGTAAACAATTTCACAAAGCATTTGGCATATTACTTTGCATGCAACAGTAACTGAATAACTTTTTACCTATGGTTCTCTTTTATATAAAGTTTCTTATGCTTATTACTGGGATTTTTATTTTAAATTATTTTCTACCTTGAAAGTAGTACTGCACACAGGTAATGAAATATAAATAACTTTTTTCCCAGTCATAGTGTCTACATAGCTCAGGACTCTGGCAATGGCAAACTGGTATCCAGATTGAATGGACTGAACCTAAACACACTTCCCTCTGGTAAGTTAACTCAGTGAATGTCAATACTGTTTTCATATTATTCAAAATTGCCATAATTTGAAATCACATTGTTCTAGACAAATTCAGGAAGATATTCTGAGATTAAAAATAGGCAGCCATACCTAACGCTCTTTTCTGGCCTGCAATCTGAAAGGAGACTTAATGCCAAATTGACCAGAATAGCAGTCCCATTACCTAAAATCATCCAGCGGGAATCATGGAAAGCAACCCCTTCCTTGATACATCTACCAGAAAGATTAATTTAAAAACTGGGATTATCTAGGGATTAAGTATATTGATATTTTAAAGTTATTTTTGAGCTTTTTACTCTCACATTATACTAAACATAAAAGCACTTGTCTCAGGCTCTTACTCTTTTCATCAAATCCTTTGCTTTGCCTCTGTCACAAAAAATATGACTTAACAACAGCAAAATAGAATGCATTTTTTAGACCTGAATTTAATGCTTCTGTCATTTCTAAAGAACATTTGAAGGGTTAAAAGATACCTTTTGCTTCTTCTACTACTACAGTGTTCCAAATATACCTACAAGGTAACATAAATAGCTAAGGGATTGAGATAAGTATTTGTAGTTTTCTTTTAAATGCTCTGAGGCTGTATCTTCAATACATCTCTCAGAATATGACACTCAAACTTGCACTGTCCCATTTTTTTTTACAGCTATGTTTTCACATGTCTACTGTGGAAACAGAGTATCAGCAGGCACTGTTTCAAAATAAACTGAAGATGTAAGAAAGTCAATATACCTGATTCAATAGAGTACATAATTTCTGCATTTTTTCCTTTGTCCTTATCTAATGCTGTAACCTGGAGTACTGCTGATCCAACAGCTGCTGACTCATACACCCGTCCTTCATAGGCAGAGCTGGTGAACCATGGAGCGTGATCATTTGTATCACTAACATTAATGACGACTCTGGCGTAGTTGCGCTTCACAGGAACATCTTGATCTCGGACCTGCAACAGTTAGCATATTACTAGTAATTGGCACTGTAATTGCAGCGGTTCATTAAATGTGAGTAACAATTCAAGGTTCAATCTTTTCCAGTCACAGGGTCAAAGACTGCATACAAATTAGACGTACCAATAAATGTTTGAATTATGGGGACAAAAGATGTTAAAAAGTATCTGTTTGTCATTGACAATAGAAGAAATCTTGTGTTTATTTACCATTATTGTAAGAATATGCTGGTTCATGGTCTCATGATCCAGTTTTTCTGACGTATAAAGAAAGCCAGTTGCAGGGTCCAGACGAAACTTTTTAAGACTGATGGGATCAGTGCTGCCCTGCATCGTATAAATCAGTTTATTCTTCTCATCTCTGTCTGTGGCACTGACTTGCAGAATTTCTGTCTCTGGTGCGGTATCTTCAGGTATAACAACTTCATATTTTGAAGCAGAAAACTGAGGCCTGTGATTATTTGTGTCTATAACTTTGATGTACACCTGAAATGATATAATGGGAAGGGGAAAGCACTGATGATATTTGGTAAACAGAGATGAAAGAAAGATATTTCAATAAAAATCAGACCATAATACTGAAATAATTCCACTGCAAGCCAATTTTATTTTTCTGGGAGCAGGAAACATCCAAAAGGAGACTCTTACTAAACCCAAATCTGCCTCACCTTCCCCAAAGTCAAACCAGAAAACTTTATGACCAGAAATGTCTTAGCATAATATATCTTAAAGAGAATGATTTTTATCTAAAGCAAGACGAAAAACAATTCTTTGGTAATTTTGGAATTAAAAAAAATTTAAAATTCTTAATATAGGTCCTAGAGTGGGTAAAAATCCCTTTTTTTGGTGCAAATTTAGAAGGTTTTTCAAGGCAGTGGATGCATAATACTCCTCCTTGCCCTCATGCAAAAACAATCCTCTTTCAGCTCCTTACATTTCCAAGCCTAGGCAAGAATAGAAAAGTGGTGGAATTCCCATGAAAGTATCTTATTTCGAAGAACTGCAGGTATTGTTTACTCTTCTCCAGCAACGTAGCACAATCTCAGCATAGCTCACTGGTCACCAACAAAATTTCCCTGAAGTTACAGTTCAGGATAGGCTTCACCTATGTGCAATGCTGGCAATGCTCTCTTTGTCTGAGTAATAATGTTCACTGGAACCACACAGGATCCCTGCACACCCATTTTCCTTTCACAGCATCAAATTTTTGTACAAAAAGGGGTAAGACAGTCAGGCACCATCCTGTTCCTTCAACAGTGATAACATCAGAGGAATAACTGTAATGCAGAGAGTGGGAAAGTAGACAGCAAAGCTCCAACAACACACAACTAAATCCAAGTTCTTTATGTGCCGCACATAAAGCCATGCTTTTAACCATCCAGAGGTTAGGTGCCAGGTATAAATTTGTTAAGAGCTATCAACAGGTATTTAGATATCGTAAGTAGGTTAAATTTGTCTTTGAAGATACTTACTGCTTTCCACTGGCAACTGGTGGAGTCTACAGATGTAATTTAGATGAGGTACCAAACTGCATGCAGTAATAAAACTAGATGAGATGAATCCTGATGGTGGTAAATAATTAGGAAATGCCATACCTCTTGCTATAGGAAGAGGAAACTTTACCCTTACAAAACTGGTGTCTTATATTAAAACTTGTACTAAGAAAAAACAGGTGTTAAGATTATCAACTGGAGTTATATAAATTCCTAAAATATTTATTTCAGCGTGGGGCTATTAGCCCAGGTTGCAACTACTACCCTAAGCTCCAAAACAACAAATTCATCCTAAGGGCGAATTTTAATACAGGCTGAAAACATTCAAATAACTTCCAGAGAGGCATAGGCAGTCCTTGAATACATCCTACAAATGCTACCAACAGTATAGGAAACTGTTGGAAGGATTTAATTCTAAGTAACAACAAAAAGACTTCTGCAACTAAGTAATCAAGTCCTGCATCGCCAGGCAGACTGATTAATGGAAGTGAGAATCAGGAAACACAAATAACAGGATGTGAAATTCTTCAGGTAACGTTATATTATAAGACAGGAAAGTCCTCCCAAAAACTGGGATTTGCCAACTCTGGATGCTGAAGAAAATGTCACCAGAAAGACTGTTTCCAGAGAATTTTGCTTGAATAATAAAAAAGAACAAACAAGCATATGGAAGGGAATGTAGGAATAGAGATGAAAATGGCAAAGGTGGAATCTCAGAAGCCAGATATGGAATAAAAAGCCAGGTAAAGAATAAAAAGAGCTTTAAATTTATTTGAAACCGTCAAACAATCTGTGGGTCAGCAAGACCACCGAGAAATATAAAGAACAATGAAGGAGGAGGAGAGCCTGCCCCAGATTACAATTTTGCCTCAGTCTTATTCATCAAGAACAATAGGGTGCACGACACTGCACAAAATAAAAAATAAGACTCTGGCAAAGCAGTGGTGCTGCAATAAGCTACTAAACAGAAACAAGTCACCAAGACAAGATGGAAATCACCCTCATGTTCTCCTTGAAACAGAGAAAGGTGATAATACTCCTAAGCTGAGACTTGCTGTTAATAATACAGAGCTCCACCTCCAGACCACCAGTCAGGGTGGAGAAGGGGGCACACATGCACATGTAGTGTGTTCACAGCCTTTAAAAGATTTTTAATAGGTGTAGTGTAAGGCTACTTTGCAGGTCACTATATACAGGATATATATAACCCACAAAATAGTACATTTTGTGGAACATTTAGGGAAATGTTCATAAACATAGGTAATTTTTCAGTGTTTGAAACAGTCTGTTAGGATAAATACAGACTATCACTGCACAGGAAAATAATGCCTCCCACAGTCTACAGGATTTCTCAGAAAATGGAAGAAATATGAAAAAAACGGATCATTTGGCAGAGTGATAAAATCCCTTGCAAGATGTTGCTATGGAGACTAAGGAGTTTGGTTTTATCATGGAACAGAAATCAATTAAAGAAAGGAAACAAAGAGCTGGAATAGATATCAACTTTCAGTGGGGCAAAAAAATAATGGTAGGTGACCCAAGGATGCATATTAGGACAAGTTTCTAAATACAATTACTACCAAATTCAACTAGAAAATGAAAAGCAAGAATGAATATTATCTTTAAAACGTGATCTTTTTATATTGTCATGATTAGAGAGGAGCAATAAAGCAGCACAAGCACAGTTGTTGGTTTATTTTAAGTTTTGTTTAAATAAAATACATTTTAATGTCTCTTGGAAGAAGTAAGACAGAAGGGTCCAATACAGTCGCTTACAAAGCATCTGAGTAAAAACAACTGCTCTCTGAACACTGGTGGCTCAGGAAAATGAAAAATGACACCAAATAAAGATGACCAACAAATTATAAAACAAACAAAAAGCACAGCAGGAAAACCCAACACTCAACACAAATCAAACTATAAAAGTATTTTTTTATAATTAAAATGTTAAAAGGCCATATACAATTACAACACTTCATTAATGGATATTATGCTTTCCAAATGAACTAATAGCAATTTTTTCACTAAACTACCACCCCCAAGAGATTAAGTTCAGGTTCAGAAAAACAGTAAGTGAAAAGATGGAGTATCACATTCATGAATGTAAATAAAAATTTCTATTTAAATTCATGTCTATTTCCACCCTCAGATTAGGAAATACAGAAACCTAGGTCAAAATTGGAAGTGAGAGGGTATGTAACTCCAGAGCAACTGTGTTAGATCGATCTTCAGACCAGAAGACATGCTCACCTGTGCTGCCAGTACTACACAAAATAAATACAGTAAAAAAGCATTTCTAGAATGGAGCACCACAAAAAACAGCAAGTACAACAAACAAAGTACTAAGTTAAACACCAGGAATGTAGTGACTGTGAAACCAACATTAGTACCTGCGGGACTAACCACATATCCAATTAAATAGCTTAACTGAAAAGTGATCTGTTGATCATAACATCACGATTTAGCATCAATGCTCTCTGGTATTAGCTAGTGAAGCAGTTAAAATGACACATAAGGAGACATCCTCTGAAAAGGTACTGTTGGACTGAACAGATAAGGAGATAGCTCCTCAAAACGTACAGCACAATTAAACATGAATAACAAAAATATTTTTGCTAAGGATTAAACATGTCTCAGTCACTACAAATGGTTTGCTCAGGTATTCTATTACTTGTCAAATTACTTGCTCAGGCACGCAGTTTTTCTCCATGCTGGTAAACACAAGTACAAATATGCGATTTGCTATATAAGTGCAATCATTTTAAATATACCCAAAACCTTAGATTCAAGTCAAAGGTGCTTAATCTACTTTACAATTGATTTCTCACTCACTGATGTTGTTACTTTCTGCCCCTGCACAGATTCCAGTGGACAAGCATAACGTGAACTGATGGCAACCTTTGGGTAACTTGTCTAACTGCATGCCGGGCTGCTTTAATAAGGCGAGCAGCAGATAGGGGAAAAGAAAGTACCCCCTTCTATTTGGGACTGGTGGGAGTGTAGATCCACTACAGTTTTAGACCTTGCAAGCCAAGGGAGATGTTGACAAAATGAAACTGATCCAGTGAAAGGCCATGAAAAATCACAGAGATCGAAAAGCTCCCTGTTCACTGTGTAAAGGGAAGGCTGCAGGAAAGACAGGAAGAGTCTTCTCAGAGATGCATAGTGAAAGGACAGGAGGTGACACTCACAAGCACCAATTAGAGAAACTATAGGTAGACGTAAGAAAAAATTTTTCAAGGAGAGTTGTTAAATACCAACATAAAAGCAAGTCCAAAGAAGAGGTGGTGTGCCCTGCTTGAGACACTGGATTATTTTATTAATTACTGGCTCTGACCAACTCAGGGATGTGTGTGTGGAGAGGAAGGGACAGGCTGAATTTCACGCAGGTGAGGTAATGTCCTATCCCATATCCCAGCCCCTGGGAGTCTCCCTGGGCAAGGGACACTGTCAGTCAAAAGCAGCCTGGAAGCACTGCTCCACACCACACCTTGGAGCCCCTGACCCAGTCCCAAATTGGCTGGCACACCTGAAGTTCCTCCTGGGGGTGGTGGGTGTGGCCCTGGGGGGCCAAAGCAAATAAAAGCAACATCTGCTCTCCATGTTTGTTGACCCTGCCATCTTTTTGGACTCTGGTAGGCGGTTGTATGCTGGATCTAGGGGTGGTAGCTATAATTCCCTCTTCTTCTCTCCCTTTCTTCACTTCTTCTTCTCCTACTTTCCTTTCTTAATATTTTGGGTATCTTGAGACCGGATGGGTTGGATTTTGGAAAGTTGCATGGGTTACCATGTGCTAAGTCAATGCTTTGTGGAATGCTTCAATTTGGTTTAATGTTGCCCTTCAAACTTTTGCCAAGTTCCCTTATTTTCTAAAGTTTACCAGTAAAAGTACATCTTGAGAAAACATGTGCAGCTTTTCTCCTTTGCACTATCTCTTACGGTTTTAAAAGAGCTGAAGGCTCTTCTAAAAAAATTTTGTGAAGCCTTGTATATTTTTTAAGTATAACCCCTTTAGTGAGTTCGTAGCTCAGAGCCTGGGATCTTACACCCTGGCATCCCAGGCACTTAGAACCTGATGAGCCCCTGAACAACTCAATCACCTTTACAGCTTGCTCTGCTTTGAGCAGGAGTTTTAACTAGATGAACTCCAGTGGCTCCTTCCAGTCTAAACTACTGAATAAATTACTAAGGAAACCCTACTTTCAAGTCAGGAATTTTTACTGAGGCTAAGTGACAGGTGCTAGATGTGCAGTTTCCTTTTAAATGTAAAAGGACAAAATTTTCATGTGAATTGTTAAGGCCTTCAAATTCAATGAAAAGCAATTGAAGTAATAATTGGGAGTGCAATTTTAAAGACTCACACAGAAAAATATGGTTTAGTGTGCCTGAGAACAAAACACATGAAGAACTTGTGTTATTCTAAAGTAACATGTATAATAAAAGCAGCTACAAAACATTTCTCAATGAAACTATAAGATTAAATTCAAATGAAATATGCTTATATTATCTCTTTAGAAAGTGTTGCTTGTTTAAGAGGCACAATATAGAAAAAAAATAGACATTTACAGACCATAATGTGATCTTTGAAACAAAATGTTCTGGAACTAAAGAAACTTCACTCATTTTGCAAAGATATACAAGGGCTGTGTTGCACAACTGCCCCCCTGCTCACAGTTCTGAGAGCAGTGCACACTGGTCATACAGAGAACAAAGCAGCCTAGGATTACTTTGAGGAAGGATTTCAAATCTATTAATAGTTTGGCAGGTGAAACCTAAATCTGCACAGAAATGCATTTACCAGTAAGTTACAGAGGAGATATGTGCCATTGACAAAACATACTCAATGAGCAATATTTAAACACAATGTTCCTTTGGATCGTTTTAATATTTTTCATTTACTGATTCCATATGGAGTTTAAAATCTACTCCTCTCCCATAATTACATTATAGTTACATTGACATGTTTATAATAATTTTCATAAACAAAAAGTTGTATTATCCAGAGATAATATAACTACATTCCAGGTCTAAAATGTCTCTGTGGAGCAGAGTGGTGATTGCAAGCAAAAATGCATATTTAATAAATGAAGAATATTCTATACTTAATTCCCCAAGTATAATATCCATATAAATTTTGCATAAAGCAAGATTAAATATCCTGCAATAGCACAGCAATAGCTAAAATGCTCCAATTGGCTTTAAACCATCTGAAGTAGTACTTTCAGTGAAAAAAAATTGATAGACATAGCAATGACTGCAAGTGGCTATAGCTAGAAACAGGATTTTGTTCTTTCTATTTCTCCCCCCCAGACAAATTCAGTAGTTCATATATTGCTACTTACAGCCTGTGAATAACCTTTTCTATTTCAGTATGTATGTTGATTTGTGTTTTTTAATGATTTAATTTTTGTATTTTTAAATTATTTAATGATATTCCTTCCTAGTGACAGTAATCTCTAATACCACTAGGTGTGTTGTAGGCCTGAAATTTGTCCTTGTTTTGCATCATGCATTTGGCATTTTAGATGCATGCAAAATTCTAATAGCCTCCCCGCCTACTACCGATTTTTCAAAAAAGCTATTTAACTCAAATCCTGAAAGAGTCAAATGCCCTACAGATGTTAATGGCCTGAGGCCAGCAAATGCCTTCCAGTTAAAAGTCAGATACAATACACGGCTTTTACACAATAAGATTTTCATTTCTTGCACCCCTCTTCAATTTCTTGCAAATGTCATTTTCAAATTAAATGTAAAATGACTTAATCTGATGTTAATCAAGGTCTGTTTAACTGTTTACTGTATATGCAGTGTTTACAGCAATTACTTTGTAAGCTAAAAGCTGTGTGCAGCATATTATTGTTCCTCATGTATGCACTCAGAATTCAGAACTTTGTTTGCCTGTCACTCCATTTTAACTGTTAATGAGTTCTTAGAAGAATCCAACAGCACGTCAACACTCAAACTTTAATCACCATTATTTCAGCAATGAGTAATGGAATTTACACACTGGCAGTCATAAATCGCACCTTCAACTTTGATTTCATATCAACATTTCATATCTGAAATGCATCCTTTGAATGACAGTCCTGAGGGTTATCTTAACAGATTAGTCCATTTGGGTGGGCCAGGAGTTATGAGGTTGCCGAGTTTGAACTAGTCCACACTCGTCAATCTGTACACCACAGTAACGCGGGACTCCAGCAGCAACAGCATAACTTGTGCTTATCCCACAAGCAGGACAAATGCAAGGCAGTGCAAAGGAAGCCTTTGGGCTTGTTTGTAACAGAAACCACAATCTCTGATCCTGCCAACTCTAACAGAGACAAAAGGAAAGACAACGAAAGAAAATCACAGAAGAGACCATCACAGAGATGACAAATTTAAGACTACTACTCCAATTCTTCTGGAGAAGAGGGCTGCGGTAAATTTTTATAATGCTCACTCAGCTTTACAAAATGCTAAAAAACCAATTTAAAGAAATTGGACAAAAGATACACTGTGCATTTCCAAGAGCTGAATGAATTGCATAACCCAGAGGAAGAGAAGGGGTGAGGGTTAAAGTACTTTTATGACCTTCCAATCCTTGGTTGTTCTAAAAGACAAAGCAGATTGTGGTTCAACTGTGACAGCTCAGGACGTCTGCATAAATTCAGCTACATAAGCATCAGCACTGGACAGAATATCTGCAGTCATCGAGACCACATAGTAAGCCTTTACTAGTCCCCAGACTACCCCAACACATTGCATAGTGGAATTTTTGACTGCATTTTTGGTAGAGCAGGAAGAGCGTGTGAAAAGCCTCTTGCTGTCTTTTTGACTTTTCTGACAAAAGGAATTATCTTGTAGCTGGATTTGTGTTTCTTCTAATTTTTTTTTTCAAAGTAATTCATGCCTTCTATCCAGCATTCTGTAATCAGAAGTGAATTTGCTCAATATTTTTATTACAAGTAGGCAATAAATTTACAGCAGGATTCTCCAAAGCTCTTATGGTGTTCATCAGCACCAGAAGCAGTGGCATCATAGCTATGATAGCAGCAAGTTCCTACTGGGGAACATGTTGCTGTGTTTGAAGATTCATGGTCTAGAATATCGTTCACAATTGTCACTGTTAAAGAAGAAGGCAGTTCTCATAGCAAACTGCTAAACTTCCAATCTTCTACTATCAAATTTAGTCTATTTCAACTATCAAGCCTCCAGACATGCAGTCTCCTCAATAAAGATTGTGTTTAAACATGGGCAAGAAACATCTTTTCCTCTGGCTAAAAGCAGGAAGACAACATTTAAGACATTAGAAAAGAAAACAGAAAAACATATGTGCTGCATAGAAGGTGAACAACAAGAAATTGCATTTGTAACACAGATTTATATATACAGAAAAGACAGTGGCAAGCCACTTATTGCTCTTTGAGCTCCTGAGGGGTAGGTCAATGATAGGGATATGTAACACAGACACATTACTGTCCCAGTCCAACAGTCTTTAACTGGTAAATAAATCCTTTCCCTTCTATTTAGAAGAAAAGTGGAACTCTTCTATGTTCATGGCTCTATTCACAGCAACCTGAGCTAAACTTTACTTTTGAATATATTCAGGTTCTGGGCTAGGGAAAGAAACTAGATGGGTAAAAAACCACAAGGGATATACATTATAACCTACTTTACTATGAGTTATTTCCAGTAGCGCCACAAAAGGCTTCTTCTGTACCTTAAAGTGAACTTAGTAGTCCAATTGCAAGGAACTGCCACCACCATAGAGCCTTCGCAGAAAGGTAATTTTAAAAAAATGGTTTGTCTGAGATTGCCAAACAATCTCCAAAAAGCAGCAATCTCTACCTCCACCAAAGCTAAAATAAAGTACTTAGGAAGATACAAAGAGATGTTATCATCTAAACTTCGTTTCTATATGTACACTACGCAGAAGGAGCAGTTCAGTTTCATAAGACATTACTTGGATTGGATGCTGTACAACTGGTCATCCACATCTTACAGGGGGAGTGTAACCACAAAACTTTACAATGGTCATCTCTAAAATTCAAGTACAGTAATCAAATTAGTGATTTTGGGGGAGCTGGATAAAGAGTAGTAATTCATATAAGTGGTATTAATCCTTTTCTTGAGAGAAGATCAGGCATGCAGGGGCTTAGCTTCTGTTTTCATTTATTTAGCTGTAGGAACATGATATAACTCAAAAGTTGTTGGTTCACGCTACAGCAGCATAACATACAACCTTCCACCTAAACCACCGAACAACATGGCTCTATGAATATCAGAATTCACTTCTATTTTAGACAGAGTCCCTAATTTAGATAAACCATGTTCACTGTCCAGGATGAAAAAAACAGTAAAACACAACTCTCTCCCCACCCTCCAGCTACATATTCCTCCTTCTATAAATGCTTAATTAGAAAGTTCATTACCTGAGTGCTGATAGATCTGGTTCCATCTGTTGCCTCTACTGTCAAGTTGTAATTTGATTTCTGTTCTGCATCAAGAGGCCTTGCGACAATGATAGTTCCAGTGCCCTTGTCCACATCAAAGCGACTGTCATAGTTGCCACCTTGTTTAGGAAATTGGGAGAGGGATAAATTAATAAAATGCATTATTGTTTCATTATTTTCATGTATGATCATGTTCTGTCTTCAGATGCTTAATGAAGGTGAAACTATATATACATAGACTTATACATACATTTATTTTAAACACTTTGGGTTTTTTTCCTGGTAATGGGATATACTGTTACTTGTACATATTTAAAACTGAGTAGTTTTAACAAAGCTGATTTGTCTGGCTCATGGAAAGTCTGGAGGTAAATTCTTATTTGTGGGATTCTCTAATCTTTTCTTTTTCTTTTTTTTTTTTTTAAAAAAAAAGGAATTTAATGATTCCAGATAGGAGAAAATTGACAATTATTGTGTAAAATGTGATAGTTAATTTTGTGCAGATTGGGCTAATTAGTGAAAAAGATACTTTGTATCAAAATACATTAAAATAGTAAATCAGACATAAGTCAAATTCGTGTCTTTTGGAGCAGAGTACAAATTACTATACTGGTATACAACTACAGATAAGGTAGAAAAAGCAACAGTACCTCTGAAGAATTCTCATCTCAACATTGACTATCTAAAGAATTCACTATCTCACGCCTACTGAGATAGGCAGGATTCAGATGAGTGTTAAATGTTTAAATGCCCAATGTTTAAATATGGCCAAGATTCTTTTCTGAAGCAAATTATCTTAATTTCCCTTGTGAAACGTTCAGATTACTCTTTGAGCTGTAGTTAAGTGACTGTGTAGATCAATAGCTACACTCAGTCGTTTAAACATTTAATTGATCATCATCATCATGCCACCCAGAGCAGACTGTCCTGAGAATACAATGTCCATTAGGTCTAAATATTGTTAGCAATGATAAATACTGCTATTTAAAATTGCTTTAGCTCTCTCAATAAACTGCCTAAAATGGAAGAATCAATTTTTATTTTGGTCAAGCAAGTGCAGAATATGGTAAACCAATTTCTCCTAATTATGTGCATGTGTTTTTCTAATTATATTTTACAAAGATAGCAGATAGCATTCAGATATCATCTGAGTGCCTTTTTTTTTTTCCCTTTAACAAGTTTTTACATGCTAAGCTTTGTAGATCACTAAATACCTTTTATAAAAAGCCAAGGTTAGAAGTGAGAGGGTGAAGTTCCAAAGATTGCAAATTTGTACTTAATCCAAGAAAAAAACAGGAAATACTGAAATGAGCCCCCATTCACATGTAAAAAGGATTCACCTTTAGAAGGTTCCATTGTAAGACAAACATACCAGTTTAGGAAAGATGGGCTGGATTCTGCTTCACTGGATTTGAGATATTTGATAATGACCAACATTATATAATTTTTCAAGTTCAACTGAAAGCTCCTCTTACTGGCCCAGCAGCAGTTTCTGAATCACTCAAATGGATAGAAATGCAATATATTGGCTTTAGAAAGTGAGTCTAGCTTTTCCTTTTGTAACTGGCAGGAAAAACCATTTTCTCAGTTGTCCCAGTCTACATTTTAAGGCATTTTCCTGACACAAAGACAAGGTCTCTAACCAAGTTTTTTTCCTTCCTTATCAAGAAAATCACAAAGGCCTTGCCTAACTTCTGTAGTAGTGGTGATACCTGGTGATCCGCTGAAGCAGAACTCAACCCAAACTCCTCACCTGGTACACTGAACGTGTAACAGCAACAGTTTTGGCCAAAGCCAAAACCGGATGCTCAGAACTGACGCTGTATAAATGTAATGATGACAAAACGAAACAAAAACGAACCTGTCACAAATGCAACCGTGAGCACTTTGATTTCCGAAGGGTTAATAAAATAAATAGTTTATAAATGTACGCTTTCATTTCAGATCTCATAATCTGGTAATAAATTATGTGATCTCAGCAGATACCTTCTGCTGTACAGTTCAGGTCACAAGCCATCTGAAAGATGTAAAATACTTCACTAGCAAGCTTGTCTCCTGGCTCAGCCAAAAAGAAAGAAAGCATGGAAAGCAAGCACAGAACACAAAGGAAAGCTGTCAATCAAATTCATTCATGCTATTAGAAACAGTAAAAGAGGGCAGTAAAGTGACCACCTGTAAGAGCAGCTGATAACTTCACAACATAATCACATATTAAACTTTCCAGTACACTCTTACTGAGAACACAGTCAAAATAAAAGGGTTTATTTTGCAACACTCTGACAAGTTCTGCTCTTTCCCCTTGGAGTTTTCTGTATATGTCTTTCTAAATAGAGCAGGAAAAGATCATATATTTTCTGCATTAAGCATACAATAAAAAAATATGTAAATGTCCAAACTGTGCTGCATGCTTAGAAGGACCAAATCAAAATCGTGCTATCATCAGAATTCTGTTCAGACGTACAGACTGTTCAGAGGCCATAGCAGTTGACGCAGACAAAGAACAACAACAGAAAAGTACATCCCCAATCTAATTTAAAAAATTTTGGTAATAAAAGACACCAGAAAACATCACTGCTGTACTATACTGAAACTCCCAAAACCTCTGAGGCCTCTTCTATCTACTCTCACACCCATGAACTGCTCACCTTTTCCTGGGAATGTCACTTTCTTAACCTTTCCTTTAATGGACGCTCTTTGGTCTATAGATGTTCCTGTTTGCTGTTGACTGGATAACCCTAATTTGGATACACAAAACCTTCTCATCTTTCCTGCTCACTTATTTTCATGTTTTCTGCTTTTCTACTCCCGTGACTGTGTGCTTGTATGTCTTTGGGAGAACACTGAAAGAGCCACCTCAGTCCCAAAATACCTCTAATGCAGAGAGCTTTTCCCCTGTGAGAATGCAAGAAAGCATCCTGAACTCTTTACTACCTCTACACAGTTGTACAGATCCATAACCCTTGGTTTGCCTAAATGCAAACACAGTTTATTCAACTATGAGCTATTTGGACAGGAACTTTGCCCCCCCTCCTCCCAAGAATACATTTAAAAGAACCATTTAAAAAATTCTGTGTAAATATTTAATGAACTAGTAATGATTATCAATACGATCACAGGTTGTTCACACATGAAGCATGATTTTAGGGACGAATTGTGTATGTTCTCATGTGCTTGAAAATTTTTTGAGAACGCCCTCCACTATTTGGCATTTATATATTCCTGCTACGTGTGTCTGTTTCAGAAACTTTACTTTTAACCGATGCTGTTCTCAGCATTCCTTAGGAAATACATACCAGCAAAACAGATGTTCAAAATACTTAAACTTTTAAGAAATAATTAAAAATATGCTCTCCCGAACAACTTAGCACCATAATCATGGCTCAAATTTTCAATAGTAACCAAGGTGAAAAAGATCCTTCTCTCTCTTGTGAATGTGGTGGAAAAAATGAGTCTGATAGGGTTATCTTAAGACTAGAGACAGTTCACTGAAGTTCAGCATCTCCACTGAAATAAGGCTGTGCCGTTCTCCTGGATTCTAAAGTACTTAACACGCAACAGAAGTTGGTTTTACTACCAGCTATACGGTCAACACTATTTATCACTGGTGCTCATAGGTCTAGTGACTAAAACTAAACTTTAAAAGTGCTATTCTTTTTGTCACCATGACATCAACATATTATGTCATATTACTGGTTAGAATTCTCCTTTCAATGGTAGAAGCTAAGCTATGATATAGTAGAAAGAATATGTACAGGAAGAAGTTTGCTGAGGTTAGGAACATTGCATGCTTTCCTTTTAATACTGAATCAAGGGACAGAAAAGCGAGAAGCAGCCCAGAGAAGAAAAAAAATCAACGTAAACAGTACAATCTCTCTTTGAGTGTACTATCCAGATTTGCAGAAAACTAGCATTTTATTTCTTTTCCTATCCTCAGTCTATGAGATTAGTTATTATTTGATTAGTTTTCTGTGACACAATATTCATAAGTCATTTTCAAAAATGCAACACAGTAGATATTTTGCAACTTCATTTTAATCTTAGATATAGAGTGGCATTGATAAAAATTAAATCATTTTGACTTACAACAAAATAAGGGGGAAAATCCACACCTGCAGCTAAAAGATTCCAAACCCTTACATTACTTAGAAGAGCGATTAAAACCAAGCTGCAATAAGCCCTCCAGTATCTCAGACTCCATGCATTTGTTTCTAATAATAAAGGCCCTTAATGCATCCTTACCCGTTATGTCAAACCAAAGTGGTGTTCCAAGAGGTTCAACAGCTATTACACCAATCATGTGAGCAACTGGGTCACTTTCCATCACCGTAAAAGAAAAAAATGACTCCTCAAAATAAATAGGCTCTGTGGGCGGGATGGGCTTTGGAATCCATTCTATGTGAAGCCGTGTAGTTGAGGATTTTTGTGGACGACCATTATCTACAGCTTTAATCTGTGAAATAGACACACAGGATCACATAAATCATTATGTCACATAAACAAAAAGTAGTAATAAGCTCCAAGCATATTTGCTTGTGTGAGATATATCCAAAAAGGTTAAGTGTCTCTCAAAGTGCCACTTGCCCTTCATTATCTGGGCAACAAATGGAGAAAAAGTGTGCAGCACCTGATAGCAGCACGAACTGTTACCATAAATTCACTTTTATTTTGCTTTCTTCCTGGAGGTGAGTCAAACTGATTGTTTATGTTCCCTCATCACATACATTACCTGTCAAGTTCTGGAAAAGAACAGAAGTTTCTTGATTAACAATACAAACATTTGAATTCATCCTTTAACAAAAAACAAACCAAACTGAAAAACCAAACAAACCCACAAAACAATGCTTCTGGATTTGTTGAAGCTTTCTTCGTTCAGATACTACACTCATCTGCCAGATACTGAATACGAAATGAACAGATAAAAGAACACTTTACATATTCATGATATACGAGACTGTGACTCACTGAAAGGATATCGTAGTCCCTTGCTGCAGAAACTTTCTTTGATGAAACCACTCCAGTTTTCGGTTCAATAAAGAACTTGCCATGTTCATCACCATCTTCAATGCTGTAGGAGATCTCTGCATTGGGGCCTTCATCTTTATCTGCAGCAATAACTCGATAGATTGGCTCTCTCCTAGCAGTTCTCTCTCGCTCCGGCTTACCACGCTCTGGAAGCCTAATTTTGTAGAACTTTTGCAAGAATTGAGGCTTATTGTCATTCTCATCTAAGACTTTCACAATCACCCGTGCAATTGTTGATTTTGCAGGAGTACCATTGTCTGTTACGGTTACCTGTTTTTATTAAAAAGGATACAGTTAGTGCTCAATTCAAACACAGTCCTTCCAACAATGCTCTTCCTAAGTCAGATTTTTGTACAACTGCCTATGACAACTTTAAATTTCTGCCCTAACTTCAGTTAAAGAAAACTGCATAAAACTATTAGTTAAATATTTACGAAAGGCACTACAAAAGCTTATTCAGCTACTATCTTAATATTTTGACATATAAAATGCAAATATTCGTGCTCATCTCTAACAGATGGTATGATTTCCACATGAATGAATATCTGTTCCCTTTAGTGCTTGTAACGGAACACCAGCACATACCTTTCAGTTCACAAAAAAACCCCAACCAAACTCAACCAAAAAAACAAAGCACATCCCAAATGAGGAAGTCAAAAGGGGTATGTAATAACATGTCTGTTAACATAAAGTTAGCATTGCCCTAAGCCAAGCAGAAGACAAAGGCAAATTGAGAAAAATTTCTTTGAATTGAAGGTAACATCGGTTTTGAAGGCATTACTGACATTAACAAAGAGAACACTAAGCCATGAGAAAACAACTTGAAAGTAGTCTAAAATAACTGCATAAGAAAGTGCCAATTGGCACTCAGAAAACAGTAACAAATTTGGAATAAAAAAAATGGGACAATATTAGTTACTGTTATGTAAGCAGAACTGCAATCAAGGATTAAATTTAATAGCAAACAAGGAATAAACTCACCAACCCATCTGGTCAACATTTCAATGCTCAATTAATTAGCCAGATGCTCAGCACTTGGCTCATAATACTGCCCACCATTCTGCACATTTCTAGGTTTCTTTTCAACCTATTTTCAAAGTTCTAAGCATAAAACTAACACATGGCAAAACTGCTACTTTGGGCCATGCTATTTGTTAGTATTGCTCTAGAGTCAAGAGTTCTTCCATCAGATACTTCACATACTTTTAGTTAAAACTTAACAACCTGCTGGGAGTCAAAATGCAGAAAGAATGAAGGATTATAAATTATACCACCAGGCAATAACCCGTGTTCCAAACTGAGAGCAACCAGCTTAAACTGCTATTTTATAGGGAATGATGAAACCAGGAGGATTTATGTACCATTACATGACATTGCAATCTTAAACTTTCTGAGTTCTGTACGTGTTCCCTTAAGGTTATAAACTTAAGGTTAAATTAGCATGACTGCTAGCAGACAACTGCCCATAACATTACACTGTGAGTGTGACTTCTGGCACAGAACAAGGAGCACAAGCACACACTGCCTAGCTGCAGTATGAGAATTCACACAATTCAGACACCATTCTCAACAGGCAACTTGAACATGGCCAACCTGTTCCAGGGATAGGATGTAAACAATCAAAGCCATGCTGTGCCAGGTGGCTTCAGGGTCAGAAAATAATCCACAGCTAATTTTATTTACTGTCTAAATCTAATACAAAAGCCAGTACAATATGTGTAGAGGTAAAAGTCATGATATACCTATTTTACAACCAATGTACATGGCAGTGGTCAAGAAATAAGATAAAACTGACATTAAGTGCTTTGGGAAACTGATGCAACCAGATTTAATGAGCCACTCTGAAAAGAGAATAATATAATGACTTTACAATTTACAGAAATAATATATCTAGTACCAAATCATATTTGCCACTTAATTAACTTTGTTACTATTACAACTACAAACTCACTTCAGAGGATATTCTGCCTTATTGCTACTTAGGTGCAAAGAGTTCTTTTCAAAGCTGATACAGAAATATAATGATAAAAAATTGGTCCAACGGCTGCATTAATCCAGTTTGCAATGCACCAAAGGGATAGAAATGGTCCAGGAAGACTGCATGTATACTGCAATTGGGCAAAAGGATAGTTTGTGCTATCAGGGAATACATTCATCTCCAAGTCTATGCAGTCGTTGCATTCCTACTAGAACAGCTTTCTAGGATTTCACAAGTTTTGAGTAAGTCTAGACTTGCTTCTCTGGCTTGAATGTTAGTTTTGCCAACCCCTATTGCAGCCAACTCCTTTTATCTCTCATCCAGGAGGAAAGGCATGACAAATCTTAGTACACAAGGATCACTGTGAATATTAAGTCTTCATAACAAGTAAAGTACCATGCTGTTATACTGCTTGTCAACATTGTGAAACTAGACGACTTAAAGCTGTCTTCTTTTGATATGGTTTGACCCAGAATGCGAAAGCTATTATGTAAATTCCAGGCAACCAATTAAATGTAGCTAAATAAAAGCATTATGCCACAAATTTCATGCTCTTGGACTATGACTTTATAATGCATGTTTTGCAACTCATGCGATTGGTAAATATGTTACACAGAAAACAGGGCTACTCACATACAACCAGTTTGTATTCTCAGTGTCAGAAAAAACATTCTGCACTTCTTTTGCAGAAGTCTATATTCAGTGAAAGCTAGGACGAAAAAGCTCTTCCAGTAATTACAGAGGAAGACTTAAAAAGGAATCACACTCGTTTTAACAATTGTGCCTTTGTACTGTTTGAAAGAAAATCTCGGTTTACAGATATAAAACCAAAAAATTGCATTCAATTTGTACCTTTACTCTTTTCTTATGAGAAAGCCCCAAGACACCGTTTTTATAAGTAGTTTTATGATTGTTCACTGCACAGTAAAATAATGAACATAGAAGGAAGTTACTTCTGAAATCCAGGTCTTTAAATTCTTCATATAGTAATCAAGCCTGTTAAACTTAACTCTCTGTAAAAGACCAATGAACTTACAGTCACTGTTTTTCAGAGAACTAAGGAAATTATTTACCTCCAGTATGTGTTCTCCCTGCTGCTCTCGATCTAGTTTTCTGGATGTGGTTGTAATTAGCCCTGTAAACGTAAGAGAATAATTAATCAAATCCTTTAAGAAAATAATCTGAATGAAGGTTAGGTTAAATCAGCAGTTACTGATATTCTCAATCTCAATTTTTCCTTAGGTGGTCTCTTCTATTTTTTCAGAATTTTCGCTTTCTTAAGGGAAGGGATGAGGGGTTTCCAATCCTTAAAAGCCATGAAAATATTCTTTGCAATGTGAAAACTAAGCTGTTGTAACCCTGAAGACAAACACATCTCAGTGTTCCAGCACATCTGTGCATGTTATGTTTCTGACAGAGGTAATGTATGTAATTCTCTTACATGAAGTCTTTTTTTCAGAGGGTGTTCATATGCCTTTTTCAAAGGGTGCTTACAGACATTTGCTGAATAATTACCAATCTCTTCAGGAGAAACACCGATTTGTATTTTTAGTGATAATGACAAAAAAAAGGATGACCTGAAGAGATGCAGTAATGGCGAAAATGAGAGCAATCTGTCTGTGTTGGCTTTTTGGCAATAACAAGGAGTCAAACAGCTGCTTTTGAAAATAGCAAAGAATGACCATAACTTTTTCAATCATGATGCTACATTTTGTCACAAGACTGTGATAAGCCCTTAATTCAAGATTAGAAAGGTGTGATGGATTTTGCTTTAAATGAAGAAAGTCAAACAGTAAGAGGTGACAAAAAGACAGTGAAAACTAAATACAAAAGAATCTTATTTGAATTAATTCTCCCTAACAGTGAGTTCAAAATTTTACCTATTGAGTTTAATGAAAAGTCAACTCGGTCAACTCTCAATTATAGTGGAATGGCTTGCTATGGTGTGAGTTAACCATGTCATGGATGCAGACACAAGAGATAACTCAGTTTCTTTGCTGCATGAAAGCCATTAATCAGTTTGCAGGTACAATTTGGCCCCACAAACTCCACTGCTTTTTTCACATGGCACTGAACCTATGCTAGTGAATCCAGCTAGATCCAACTTGGCATTTCATGGACCAAACACTAAGATTTGTATTTGCCTGGCTTAAGCCACTAGCATCCCATATCCTCTGAAGCAGGAATCCAGCATATGTTAACTACAGAGAACACTGTATCATCATGAGACATTTTAACAAACTATCCCAGCTAAATTTACAGTGACAGGAAAGCATTGCCATCTTGATCCTTAATTGTCAAACTGAAAACCAGGGAAGCAATTACGCAATTAAGGATGAAATAGAGATCAAGACACAGGCATTATACTTCATGTTCCTTTTTCCAACTATAGTGTAATCTTTTTATTAATAAGACCTCATATAAGCAAAATTAAAATCCACTTATAAAGTTTGCAAGGTTGGTCTGCTACAATAAAAAAGCCTTCAATTTTGTCTCACAGCTGATAAAAAGCAGAGCATGTAAGAAAAGCAATAAAGATTTCAATTTCTCTTAAAAGAGAAAGGCCAACAGAAACAGAATTGTGTACCCCAGGTGCATAGCTACTCAATGCTTCTGTCAAAATACAGCTGTAGTCTACATATACCAACAAAATAGACAGTCTGTACTAAATAATATGAACAAAACCTATATAAGGCAATATTAAAACTGTCAAATGTTCAAACAACCAGAGTCCAAAAACACAGACAGTGGAAATAACGGCTGTTTCAATTATGGTCAAATCTTCCCTTGTTTTTCCAGCAATTTGGTTTGCCATCATATCAAATCCATTATATATTTAGTATTCTACACCATGATGTATCATCCTATGCTGCTTTATATTTTTATGCTCTTACAGGCCATAGAAGGGATGTATACTATTGTTAGAATGCATTATTTGGTAAGTTACAAAGAATGGGGGGATGAAAATTAAAACAAACAAAGAACTCCAAACAAAATAATAGCAAGGGAAAAAGTCGCATTATTACTGTGAATTTAGGAAGGGGGGAAAGAGAGAGAAAAAAAAGGATGTAACAATTCTCTATTAACCTTCTTGAGATTATATTTTCACATGGAGAAAAAAGAAAACAAACAAAAAACACTCAAAAGCTTTTGCTGCAAGCACTCAAGGCAAAATTCTATCATGTAACACTACATAAGTTTGTTAAAGAAAGTCTAATTCTAGATAAAATTCCTGTTACTGAAGTTGGTCAATACAACTCAAATAGGTAAGCAGAAAAATATCCAGTAAGAACAAAATATATATGCTTTGATCTGTTAAAACCTCCAGTCTTTTCAATGAAGCATGCCACACTTCTGTTAAAACACTTCAGACCAGTAACAGAGGGGCTTAGTCTTCACCATATATATCCTGTATGTTCAGCAGAAACTAATGCCAACAAAGGAAATGTAACACTTCTGGATTTAGAATCACATACACATGCATGACATTCTTTTTACTTAACTCTTTACTGCTAGACACTTTCCTAAGTGCAAATTTAGCTTCAGTGAAGTGTTTCACTTCAGCTTAAGATCATAAAAGGTTTGGTTATGGTAATCACTACAGCTTTCCCTTTTTCTCATTTTTTCTATATTATAAAATGTTTAATGCTGCACCAACAGATTTCATCCAATGTTAAACAACTTTTCTGAACTATGGCCATGATAATAAGGTTGAGTATTCCTATGCAGTGTGGCTTTTAGGACTCCCTGTTAAGAGGGTTGGGGAGAATCTTTGGACCTAATATATGTCAGCTCTGCAAAAAAGAGCCACCACTCTGCTCTTTCTACTGAAAACAAAAGTTCTCAAGTTTTTTAGATTGAGCTCCTGCTCCTTTCTTTGACACTTTGGAGATCTCCCTGCTGTGCCCTTCGCTCTAGACAAATAAATGCATGACCACACTTTTGCATACAGCACGCCCCCACAGGAGTGGCAAGTCAAAGATGATTTCACTTAACCTCTGAAGAAGTCTGTAAACAATCAGTTTTGAAATCCTTGTTATGAGATGGGGAGAACCTGTTTATTGCTGAATGAAATGACAGCATGTGTGAGAAACATCACTGTGACGAACCATTCTGTTTCAAAGCAAAATTGACTCAGAGCATTATTTTGCAGTCATATTCTCGCATTTTCCTTCTAGCTCCACTTATCACCACTCCCCAATTCCCCAAAATCAACAGTAACAATATGCTCTAGTAATTCATATCACTGATTATAATTTCATCTGAAATCCATGTAGACTATGGTAAGATGGGCGAAGCATCCTTGAGAAATGCAAGTTTATAACTAATATTTCTAGGATAACGATAAGCAAATGGTATCTCCAGTGAATTTGTGCAATTTTTGTATTTAGTGATATTTCAAAACTCACCTCATCAGAAACATCTTCATAATAGCAGCTTAATAATTCAGAGAGATTTTGGATAAATCATAGCTGTTCTGCCTCACTAGGTGGAGAGCTACTATAATCAACGGAAACTAACTGTAAACATCCATAACAAAAACAAAATAAAAAACCTGCAGCGGATAACAAATACAATTGTATTCCCTCTTCATTCCTTCTTTGAGTTTACATTCTGGGGATAGCCGCTGTCTATTTGAGGCTTACTGAAAAATTAAAATAGTCACAACTGCATTCAGATAAAACTTACTTCAGATTTCTATTTTAATTAATAGTAAAACAAACAGACAAAAATGCAACTAAATCATTCAATTATGTAAATATAAATAAAACTGCTACATTTGGAACAGAATACAGTCCAAGGCAGCAGACATTAGCAGGGATTTATTTCATCTCAGTTCCTAGCTACATCATGTTACCTCTGCATCTGAAAAACAGCACATCAACAACAATTTTCATCAATGCTGAAATGGCAATCTCTTTAAAAAAACCAAAAAACATTAGGTAGGCACTGTGTTAAGAATGTTTTCGTGCTATTAGCTATCTTTGTGGCATAGATGGTCTCACTGATGAAAGAACTAGCATAAGAAAAAGTGGTCTTTGCAAGGTAAGGAGGAAGGCTCAACACTTTTACCTTGCTGTGTATACATCATGCATTCCCGTGCATCTGTAATTTCACAAGTATACACAGACTTTCCAACTGCACATTCAGCTTTAGATGAGGAAGACTCCGGAGCTGGATGAGAGTTTGGCTGTTAGACAGGGCTAAATCCCACCATGAACCGAAAGACTAAAGCAGATGAGAA
This sequence comes from Myiotriccus ornatus, assembly GCA_036023395.1. Classification (NCBI taxonomy): domain Eukaryota; kingdom Metazoa; phylum Chordata; class Aves; order Passeriformes; family Tyrannidae; genus Myiotriccus; species Myiotriccus ornatus. The sequence continues at coordinate 42,170,613 of JAYRBT010000139.1, forward strand.
GTCTACTATGCTGCCTCCAATGAGTTTGAACTGATAGGCTTGATTTGAATGTAGTGTAACACTACTGGAAATGCAGCATATGAAAATAAATACAGTTTCTCTGATCATTGAATGCATTGGCACTGAAGGTTGAAGGAAATATGGAAAGGAACTACAACACTTTTTATCATTAACAGATACAAGACATAACCTAAATATAAGGGAGACCGTATTTGGTCACTGAGGTTTTTGTCCTCTCTGTTAAATGCAAACCATAAGCAGTCAGCAGAAATGGTTTCTCTGGACTGCATCAGTCAATTACCATTTAAGCTCTCATCAGTCATGATTACTGCAACTCAGTCAATTATTATTTAAGCTCTTGTTCCCCCACTTCAATCTCAAAACTGAAAAATTACTAATGAATTTTAAAGGGTTTTTTTAACATATTGTTATATATTAAGATCTGTTTACAAGGTCATAATATATAAAACAGTCCAAGAGTTGAAGGAAGTATGCATTTTAAATTTAGATGTGGCTATAATGAAAATCTAGTTTAACTAATGCATAACACAACCCAAAAGTACTGGGCAATTTACAGCACACATTCTGTAAGTTGAAGACCAATTATGTCTCCAAGTGATGAACATGGTGTCTCACCTCAAGGCAGGACTTCCTTCATTCTCATTTAAGAAATGGTGTATTATATCCAATTCAAGACAGCTTTCACTTCTAGATAGAGGAATATATCTTTCTTTCATGTGATAGACTAAGAAATCCATTGGAATCAGCAGTTTCCTCCTCGTGAAAGTACTAGGTCTGATCAAGTCATGTCTTAGACATCTCTCATAATACAGTGAGCATCAAGTTTCACTGTCTGAAAGTTTTCTTATGACATTTTTTAAAACGCTTCCAGTATCTCAATACTTCCTGAAATATGAACAAAATGTCTGGTAACACAATGATCCATGGCTGTTTCATCACTGCCACTGAAAGACAACAATTTTGTTCATTCTTCTTTCAACTGATTTCAAGTTGATTATGTTTTACACCTAACTTACCTTACAATCAATGACCATCAGAAAAGGCCCACATTTCCTTTCTAAAGGTGTTCAGATAAGCTTTTTGGCAAGACTGTACTCAAATCTTGTCTTCTATGTAAGTCAAAACAAAGCTACTCAACCAAAATAAATAACAGGTTAATAAAAACAGGTCAATGAAAATTAATAGCAGAGGGATTAAAGAACAGCTTTCAGCTTTGCAGCTGGCAAAAAATAAACTCCATCTCTAACTAGCCATGTATAGATGATGACTGTAAGCTAGACAGCATGCCACTGTTATGTATCACCACGAAGGCAGGCTGCTGAGTTAAAAAAGAAGAAAGATATTGCTAACAAGCTATCATACTGGAGCAAGCATATCATAAGGGAACTGAACAGCCTGGTTAAACGGTCTTAAAGATAGTTCCTTAGCAATTTTACTTGTATTTCATTCCTAACTCTTCCTTGTTCTAAGCACCTTAGTAACTCTCAATAAAACCAACAACAGAATTGTCACCAGTAATTTTCAATTGCTGAAATATGATTGTAAATATGAAGTCTCAAAAAGAACTAGCAATATAATTAACAAGCACATTAAATGGCTGCAAATACCTCTTCTGCTCAAATACAACACTTAAAAGCAATCATTATTGTTCTTTCAATTAAGACTGCAAAAATGGTACTATTTTTCAAGAGAAATTAAGTGCCCAGTTTCCTCTTTCAACTCTCCTGTCCATGTACTCTCTCCATGGGTTATTCTGTTGCTTGCTTGTTGCCTCTGGCCTCTTTAATTTCACTCTTTTTTTTGCTATACAGTTGTTTAGGTAGAACAAAGACTGATTCTGCCTAGCACAGCTCATAGCCTATGGCTTAACAGACTTTTCTGGGTAGTTTAAATCCATATTTGGGGCTAAAGGAGTTGTTTTCCACTTGATATATAGACTTTATGATCAGAGTAATTTACAAAACTACCCTTTAGATAGTTTTAGAAAAATTTAAGTGGAGACCTACTGCAGCACACTGTGTTAAAATCATTGTTCCCTTTTTTTTTGTATAGTATGACTGCACTCACCTAGTGCAGACTTTCACAGTTTTGGTGTCTTTCTCCCTTCAATTCCCATATGCAGCATTTCAAGCAAAAGCCAACATGACATTCCCATAGTGTACAGGCACCTCAATAAACTCCTAACTGAAAAGTCTATTTGCTCTTCAGATCACCTTTTCTTAGGCACTTCCTTATTTCTCTTTCAGATGCTACTGCATATGCTCTAGATTTCATCCACAAAAAAACTCTGTTGGCACATTTGTTCCAGTGAATATGTCTTGCCCTTTGAATGGTACTCCATGAAAAGTCAAGCAATAATTGAGATCTCAGTCCTACCCAAGTCAGGCTTGCATCAAACAAGGACAACACCCTGTCCATAAGGGCGTATTTGTGCAGCACATTTATTGAGGTACAGTAATATCAGTGTTTATTAGTTTGTTGCTTGTTACCAAGACAGACTGTAAGCCTTGTATATAGGATCAAAAAGTAAGTTACTTACTCCTATGGCTAATATTTCATACCAACAGGCACCAGGTTTATCTGTAACCAGGCAATTTAACTATTCAATCCTACTATTACCCAATAAAAGTGCAAGGTGCATATCTGAAGCTGAGTCAGTTCCTAAACTACTTCAACAGCATCCTGGATTTGCTGATCATTAGTAATTTTTGTGATTTTAGAATGGAGCCGACAAGCAACCCACCAAAGATTATTAATGTACAGCATAAGGAGGAAAAAATACTTTACATACTAAGTCATCCAATTCAACAAATGTTGTAGAGCTTCGATTTCGCCTAGATTTTAAATGAAGTATAAATCATTATTTTTAGTCTGGATTTACTAAGACAACAGTATTAACTTCTGCAGTAATTTTTTAATGAGTAAAATTATTTGGGAAATAATGAAAACAACTATAAATAATCGGAAACACCCAAATAGCTATATTAGAAAAATAAATCTAAGTCTATGATCCTGATTTCTGAGTGCTTGAAAACATTTTGGATGTGTCTAGTTTCATTGTCAATCATATTCTTTCGGTAGGTCATTTCTCTCATACAAAAGATAAAAACTGGAAGCGTTTGTCATAAGTAGTATAAGATGAAATCGCAAAAAATGGGACTTAATAAATAATAAAAAATAGGGAAAATAATTTTGAATGAAAAATAAAACAACAAAATCCAAGCATGATTACTGAAAGTAAACCAGGAAGTGACAATAAATTTCCTCTAAAATGAACTTTTATCTTACTATCAACAGAACACTATACATTTTTCTCTTTGCTTACTTTGTGAAAATACTCTTGGCCTTCAAAAACCACATCAATTCAACACTCAAATGCCTTCAGTAATTAAGTTACCTGATCTCCATCACTCACTTTTATAATCTCATTTTGAGATATACTATCTTTGATACTTAAGTACAGAATTATTACCATAAAATCACACATCATCTTGAAAGATCTTTTCAAACCTGACATAATCTTACTCTATTTATAGTGCTTGAACAGAGAAACAAACACTACACTCCTTTCTAAACTTGGCTTTTGTTTGTTTGGGCTTTTTTCCCTGAAAAAAAGAAAGAAAATACATTTTCCAGCTTATAGTAGTCAGTACTGAGGAATCAAAAGGGTTTTTTTTAAATCACTATCAGTTGAGAGAAGTAATTAGAAACAGAGAAAGTTGTTCAAATTACAGGCTATCTTTAGAGGCCCCCAAGCTCCCTATACATCTAAACCCTAAAATATTAGTTTCTAAGTAAAAATTTGGGGATTTGAATTTAACTGCATGTTATTTCCTACATTTACAATACAAAATGTACTAGAATAAGTCTGGAATGCACTGCAGGCCAAGGTGCTGATTTAAAGTGAACTGCTTTTGTAACTGACCCATATACGTAAAGAACTCCACGCAACACTCGTAACAGAGATGATCATGTAAAGTGCTGTCAAAGGTCTAGTCTCAGCTCTCAGCAAAACTGAAGAACAATTTTATAGCTCAATTCTAGTTAGCCTTTGAACTGTGACTCCACTGTGAATTTTTCAGATAGAAAAATAATATTACTTCATATAGAACTAAATTTTTGCTGGGATTGACCTTTTATTTTCATTGGTTAAAAAATAAAAATCAAGCCAAGCTAGACGTGAATCAGGGCATTACTTCTAAGTAATCTTCTTTTAATAGGAAATTAATCAATACTAATGTTACAGTGTTGTTATATACAAACTCCTTTAAGTTACACTATTCCAAGAGCCTACCAAGGAAAGACTGATATTCTTGAAAGAATATGTGAAGGTGGTACTCAGCTCATAACAGTATTTGATCATTGTCTCTTCCGTGGCTAGAATTATAATTTTGCACGTTATATACTCCAGCTCAAAAGAACATATGATATAAAGTGAGTCTGGCTCCACCCTCAGCAAGCTTGCAGATGACGTGAAGCTGAGCAGCATAGATGACACAAGAGAAGGACAGGATCCCATCTACAGGAACCTGGACAAACCTAAGAGGTAGACCCATGAGAACCTCATGAAGTTCAGCAAGTCCAAGTGTAAGGTGCTACACCTGTATTGGGGCACACCCAGACTGAGATGAACTCACTGAGAGCAGCTCTGTGGAGAAGGACTTGGGTGTTCTTATGGATAAAACCTGGACATGAGCGAACACTGTACACATGAAGCCCAAAAGGCCCACTGCATCCTGGACTGCATCAAAAGCAGCATGGCCAGCAGGTTAAGGGATTCTGATTCTACCCCTCTACTCTGCTCTTGTGAGACCCCATCTGGAGTACTTTGTTCAGCTCAGGGGTTGGTCCTCAGCACAAGAAAGACATGGACGTGTTAGAGCTGGTCCAGATAAGGCCACAAGAATGATCAGAGAGCTGGAGCATCTTATAGGAAGACAGGTTGAGAGAGTTGGATTGCTCACCATGAAGAAGGAGAAGGTTCTGGGAAGCAGAGCCTTCCAGTAGCAAAAGGGAGATTATAAAAGAGGAGAGTGACTTTTTACATAGGCAGGTGATGACAGGACAAAGGGAAATGGTTTTAAACTAAAAGAGATTTAGATTAGATGTTAGGAAGAAATTCTGTCAGAGGGTGGAAGAAATTCTGTCAGACGGTGGTGAGTCACTGGCGCAGGTTGCCCAGAGAAACTGTGGATGCCCCATCCCTGGAAGTGTTCTAGACCACACTGAATGGGGCTCTGAGCAATCTGACCTAGTGCGTGGCATCCCTGCCCACAGCAGGGGGGTTGGAACCAGATGAGAGTTAAGGTCTCTTTCAAACCAAGCTTTTCTATGATTTCACGAGTGCTGCAGCAGAATATCGTAAAATTGAAAGAAAACCTCACTTTCTTTCAAATTCTTGGTTTACAACACAAATCATACCGCACATAACCTGAAGTTTTTATGGAGTTCCAGGGACAAGTAAGGGAGAAGGAAAGGGTGGCTGTGCTTCTCATTTATTTTCCCAGCTCCTATCATTTCTCTTTTTCCAAGAAGATGTATGAGAACAAATAAAATAAATTTTAAAAAGCTCCAACTCCACCACCTAAAATTTAAAAGTGATCTCTACATAAATGCTTGCAAGTAACTTTTAAAAATAGCTGCCTCTATTACAGGAAAAGTTCTCTCTTTTCAAATGCTAAATCCCTAAGTATTGTAGTGAGTGGATATGAAAACATTACTAGAAATTTCACAGATACAAACTTGTTTTCCCAGTTACAAAAAAAGATCAGGTTGAAAACCACTACTCTAGTAGCCCTTCAGTGCTTTAAACAATATTTAAAAATAACTTTTTGCAGACTTAAACTCTCCAATTGCATATATATAGAAACTTCCATATACTCATGTAGCCCTCTGTGGCTGCAGGGCTTTAAAAAACATTTGAGTTAATTCTGGTCACATTTTCAGTAAAGCTAAAAAAAAAATGTTTTAGAGACAGTGTAATCAAATATTTCACTTTCTCTGCATGTGAGAGATAAACAGTTGGGCACATTGAGGCTGCTACATGTGGTTTGAGCTCTGTGACATGAGTGAACAATAATTGAGCCTGGCATTGTTTGCCAGCTACAGAAGTTACAAGCACAATTTCAGCATTTGGAACTTTATTTAACTTTAAATCAAAAAACTTGCAATGTAGTAATAGTGGTTTTGTTCAAGTTCCAAAATATTACGTCAGTTGGGATTAAAACCCACAAGTAGTTAAACAACAAAGATTTCCTTTGTTAAAATGAAGCCAATACTACTGTGCGGTCACCGGCCCTTCATTTCCTTACTAAGTAATTCTCCAGTGTTATCGGAAACCCACGGAAGTTGTTTGCAGCTGTGCCCATTTCCTATTTCACTTCAGTCTCCAAATGAGATAGATACACGCACACACAGAGACACACACAGATGCTGCTTTAAAGGTTACTGACTAAAATGCACAAGATACAGTTAGGTACTGAAATGAGCTGTCACTCAAAGCTTCTGCTGAAATGCCCTATTCTAATATTCTTATCTGAATGGACTAACTGCTATACCACAGGATTACTACTTTTGTCAAAGGAATGTCCATAGCATTCTCATAATAATACCAAAGTGCTTCATATACAAATTAATGAATCTTTACAACACTCCCAAGCAAATAGATCATGCAATTATTTCTAGCTTACAGCTGCAAAGACTAAGTATGGGAAAATTAACAATTCAAAATTCATTTTGCTGTTCTCCCGTCCAGGTTGTGAACCCAAGTCTAGTTTTCAGAAGGAAGCATCACTTTCATACCAAGTTTCATTAAAAGCATAGAAAGCTATACTTTTGCAATAAGCACTTCTGCAAAGCTGACTCAAAATTGTTATATGGAGCGATACCAAGTACCTCCCTTCCTCACTTGCTATTATTGTTTTAAATTTCTAAAATAAGGCATGACTTCTCAAGAAAGTGTTTTTTACTACCCAACCCTGACTCCCTTGCCAAGCCAAATCTGGTTGGTACAATAAATATAACAGAAGCCCTGGGGAAGTGGAAAGGAGCATACCAATTGGGCAAAAAGATGAAACTGTTTCTAGCCCAAATATATGGGCAAGGCAATCCAAAAAGAGTACAAGGGTCTTCCCTGGCCCTGTATGAATACCTGTTTAGGATTCCATTTTCTTGCTCAGTAATACTAAGGAGAGATGGAACTCTGCACTATGCAAGTGCAGATTTTGCCATTCTAATGCTCACAATGCCATTTGCAAGTCAGTATAAGGTTCTTCCAGCTATCTTAACTTAGCAACATTTGAGATATTAATCATACAAAATCTGTATCTTTAAGTAGCAGCCATACTTTAAACAATGTAGCATGGCAAAACTACTACATCCATATGGACACTGATACAGTCTCAGGGAATTGTTGTCCTTTTGCTTAGAGAAAGTTCAGCCTCACGGCTCTAGTTCTGCAGCAATTAAGGATGTTCTATTTCCATGTTTTATGACTTTATATGACTTCTTGAGTTGTTATTGTTGGTCAGTTAAGGGTGAATACCTTTCCTTTAATTTCACATGATGTTTTGGCATCCCACGATTTAAAGAATAAAGACAGAAGAAAAGTACGAAACACAGAAAACAATGATAGAAAAAGAATTTGGTTCACAATGTCCTTCTGGGGAATTGTAAGTATACATTTTAAATTGGGGAGCTAGTTTGCATACTACTCTTAAAGTTCTTATTGGATGAACAAAAAGCTCATATTTAATGCATGCCCCACTCTTCTGTCTCAGACAGAAAAAAATTACATGTTTCAATTAAAAGCTTTTAGTAGAAGGAATACAATAATTGCCTCTCAAATTGACACTAACCATTTCTAAATTGTTAATCCAAACAGATTAGAGATTATATAATTATAATTCATAAACTCATAAATGTACACTTATATACAATGGTATTATCAGCTATTACCAGTAGATGCCATACTAAGTACCTGTTCCACTTTCTCAAAGAATTACTGCAATCCTACTATCAGCTGTCATGCTTCCAATACTTCTCCTCAAAAGCAAAAAAGCAAATTAAGATATTATATAATATGAAAGAATCAAAGTTGGGGAAAAAATATAAATTTATCCACTTAATATGACTGTGTACATGTTAAATAGAAATATTCAGCACTTTAATCCAAACATTACCATATTCAATTGTATTTTGTAAAGACAACCATGGAATTTACACCAGTGATATGTAAAACTTTCCAGTCCTACAGTTAGATTAGAATTAAATCACTCCCTTTTAAGTGAAACAGCTCATTACTTGTTCCTTAAAGCATCCTTTTTTTTTGTCCATTTCATTGCTTTCTTGGAGAAAACATATCCAAATGCATCCAATGAAATATGGAAACTAGTAACTATGAGTATTTTGATAATTAAGATTCAGTGTCTTTGACCATGTTAAAAGGTAATTACGAAAGAAAAATACCCTAATAGCTCACAAGCAAATAAACCACAACCACAAGAAACAGCAATACTACTACTTTCTATTATATGTACCAGAAAAAGCACTGTACACTGTGAACTCCAAAGCACAAAACCCAGAACTTGTTTACTGTTATAAAGACCTTTGCTTTACGTGAGTGTTGCTACATTTGCAATCCTTTTCTGAGCCTCAGTGCAACAGCTCTAGTGTTAAGTGCTGGGATTAACCAGAGAGTCCCAGGACGTGTTCAGAATAGCTAACAAATTGTGTGCAACTCCAACATGAGTTAAACTTTTCTATTTTGTCACTTACTTCTGTATTTAATTACAATCTATTTGGCAAGAACTTAAACACATAAAAAGTAGTTACTATAACTTACATGTTTGTCTACAGTTGGATTTAGATTGAACATGAAAGGTGTGTGATTAGTCTTTGTTCTAATTCTTTCCTGCAAATAATATGATAACTGTTTTTATTCTACCTGGACAGACCATATGTACAGCCATTTATTTTCATTACATGGAAACTCCAAAGATAAAGTAAATTGTATTTCATTTGCTTGAATGAAAGGTCAAGTATATGTGAAAAGATTACAAAATGTCCTGTGATGTACTGTGTTATATATCCTGCTCCAAGAAGTGAAACACCATGCAAAGGAAAACGTAACAGTGTTTCTTTAACTAAGTTATTTTATAATTATTTAAAATGTAAAAAATGTTTTGAAGTGTCAGTGAAGATTTACTGAAGGTGATACTTGGAAACTGATCACGGTAAGAAGCATGAAGATACTACTTCAGCTTAAGTAGTATTTTTGAGAATATAGATTTTTGAGATCAGTCAATAATTCTTCTTATGAAAAGAAATCTCTTCTTTCTGTGAAAGAACTATACCCTACAAAGGTCCACGTCAGTCAGTTTCTAAAAATTCAGTATTATTGTACAGAGACACACACATCTTAGTTTGGAACCCATAAAATTCTAGAAATTAATTAGCTACTTCAGGAGAACAGAATGCAGTGTATCACTTGACACACGTTACATGTACGTAGTTGCTATTTAAAATCTGTATTACTACTGTAAGTAAGTTCTAGGCATGGACCACAATACCATTGCTTTAAATTTTATAAATAGAAAGAAAACGACGGATCCTTGAGATGGAGAAGAGACAATAACACATTAACATCTAAAATATATTTTTAACATTCACCACGTATTTTAACATTAGCTTTTACTTGACTCAGATGCCATTTCAGTGGCAATTTGCCTTTGGGGATGAACAGCAACACATGCTTTTAACTTTGTCACGTTCAGCGCTACAGTGGGATACAGTGAAAGACTTGATTCATATTTCAGCTCTATGTCCCGCAGGGTTAGAAGGGAAATCGGGGGCCCTGTGAAGGTTTCTCTTCCTTTGACAAACACTTTACCGTGCGATAACCTCACAAGGTCCAACAATGGTAACATACCCTAACGTAAGCAAACAAGACAGAATTTGATCTCTCCAATTCTAGTCAAATGTACTCTTCAGCTGAGCCCTATTTTAATTGATCAAGGGAGATAAAATACACTGTGTTATAACTAGAGTAATAACTAGTGTCTTTTAAAGTGTTTTTTCCACTCCTTAACATGTCAATCGTAGTGAAAGCACTTTCACTCCAAGTAAGACCTATTTAGGTTAAATGTATTTTATTTGCAGTGGACAGAAGGGAGACTTGGGAAGTTACAAACCTGGTAACTTCCGTCAAAACTCACCTTGACCCCTATGCTAGTGCCCACTGCAGACTGACAGCTGCAAACTGAGCATGTACTGCAAAAATAGTACAGCCCATTAGACTGCATGAAATCCTAGGTCCTATTTAATGGGAAAACAATATACTTGAGTTAGCTATTTAATATCTGTTGAACTTACTTGAGTGCACTCTGGGAACACAGCACAAACCACTCAAAGAGGATTCCCTTCTCTGCTCTGCCCATCTTTTCTCTTCCCCTTCTGCCTATGTTTAATATGTCTATCTAGCATGTAACAGTAGTGGACACCAATGAAGGGTGTCAATGAAGGTTGATATGAATGGCACATGATAGGTGAATACCTGCCCCTGTGACTTTAATTATATTAGGAGGTAAAAAAAAGTTCTATGGCTGAATGTAAATCAGAGGGAGATTCTTTTCTTCTCAGTGCTTGTGTCCTGAAATATAATTACTTCATTATTTCCAGTTGTCCTTTTTTGTCTTTAACACTGAGCTGAGAGGGACTGCTCACTGCTACAGTATGCATGCTACAATAAAGGTAGGTAAGAAACTCTTGACAGAAAATCTTTATTACTTTTTTACTAAGTGTTCCTTTTCACTTCACCTTCTGGTGTGTTGGGCTCCCTCAAGGTCCCTTTCTAACATAAATGAGATTGGCAGTAAGCTACTGACATGGAAAACTACAAACTCTGTCTGAAGACAAGTCACAATCTCCCAGTGCCCTAATTCTTCCATCCATTAAATAGGAATAAAGATGTTTCTTTATCTCAAAACTTCAGCAAGGGAGGCACACAAGTGCCTTTTTTCAAAGCACATTTTGGAAAATGCTGCATAATGATAAAGAAAGCAGAAAGGGATAGGAAAGAACTGGAAAAAAAAGAGGAAGATAAAACAAGCTACAGGAAAATTAAGGACAGAGCAACCAAAAATAGCTGGCCAATTATATACTGTAAAGAATAAATGAATGTAGGTAGTGTTTATGTTCACTTGCAATTTGAATACTGAAGTCACTTAGTTCTTTCCAGGCAACTTTCAGGCAATTTTATTCCTATTTTCATCAGTATTAGCAATGGAGACAACAAGAAAGATCAAAGTAGCAAGCAAAAGTCTTTCCAAAATCTTTTCAAAATCAGATATGGTGAGAAAGTCGTAGAAAAGAAGGTTGTTTTTTTTTTCCTTTTACATCATGTAAAATAAGAGAAAACAGAGACAGAGGAAAACAAATAAAAAAATAAAGTACATAGTTTAGACTGCATTTGAATTTTTATTGTTTTACTTCTCAGGCTGCCTTTTTTATAAAACCAACACTCTGTAAATTTTGTATTTAGATTCAGGCTTTAACTATGCTAAAGATCTTCTCTTGCTATAGCCATTTCATATGTCTCTCTTGGCAGTGCCTTCACAAGCAGATGTGCTGACAAAGAACTTATTGTCAGAAACAACCCAAATAACATACCTGTGTTTGCCCCCTCAGAGCTTTGCTGACACAGCAATTACAGCTGATAGAGCACGTAAGTCTTTCATACCCTGAGTTGAAATAACTGTGAAAAAAAATGAAGGCCATAGTGCCAACCCAGCCTTCAAAACATACTTCTCACTCCATTGTTGCTCCTTTGAATCGCCCTCATTCCCTCCATGAATAAGTAAGAGTTAAATTGATAAGGCTTCTATTGCTCCCTTGTACTTACTGGGTTTGTTACAGATTAAAGTCATTCTCTACACCTTCACAGCACTTCTAATCTAAAAATCTCTGAATTGTGAGAAAAAAAAAAATCTGGCTGAGTAAATCAGAAGCAGCATCTCTCCTAATTTTTTCTGTGAAATAATACCTTAACACAACATACGAAAAGCTAAGCAGGGCCCAAACCAGCAAAATATTATTCAAATAAAACCAAGCTCTTCTTTACTGTTAAAAAAGATCTGTGGGAAAACCATCCAGTATATATATTACTTTTTCTACACTCATTCAGAAGCAAGGGATGGTAGGCAACCTTTACAGTGTTTTCAAATTTGCTGTGTAGCTTCAGTTATGACTGATTATTTGTTTCCTGTATCTTTCCCTTATACACATTTCAGTATCCACAATTCAGGTACTAAAAGGTTATTTGGTTCTTGTACTTGTACTTTCCTGTTAAAACCTTGGTGTGTTTTTTACTGAAGCTTTCCAAACAACTACTGAACCACTCTTTCTTTTCATTACATAACAACTACTTCTGAAAATTATCCTCCAGATTTTGTTTTTCTTACACCAGCAACAGTTACTTGAGAAGAAAGTCTCTTTTGACTGCAGGACAAGTGAGTTTGATGCTAATAAATGGTTTATTTTGTGTAGACTAAGACTACCTCCCCACAAACCAAAAAAGAAAAAAACCAGCCTGACAAAAAAGCTCTGCATGAAGCTTTGAAGACTAAGACTGCTAAAACCAATTTGGATGAAACTAAGCTAAAATATGTATTTTTCCTGTATATTTACTGCACTACAAAAGTAAATGGACGTTGACCAGTCCAGAGTGGAGCTACTCAGAACTAAGCCTTCACAAAACATGCATGATGTTGATGTCAAGTACTTTGAACCAAGTGCTTCACTCTGAAATCCTCTTCTACATGTTTGTGTAACTTACTGATATTGGCACAGCCCAAGATACCAGGTTAACTCTAACTATTGTGAAAGCTTGTTTACAATGTTAAACCAAAGACCTTAATTTCATCTGATTTATGTACTTATGGAAATACACCAATTTATTAATAAATAAAATAAAACACTGTATTGTACTTACCAGTTTTGGGGTTTATTGAGAAGAATCCCTGTGGATTTCCACTTGTAATCTTGTAGGTTAATTTTTCACTTGAGCTAGAATCTGGATCAAATGCCTCAATCTGAATAACAGATACATCTTTAGGGGAGTTTTCCATGACCTCTGGGTAATAAACTGGCTCTGTGGTCTGAGGAGCATTATCATTAACATCTCCAACTTCTATGTAGATTTCGATGAAAGATGATAAAGGCACAACGCCTTGGTCTGTTGCATAAACAGTTAACCAGTAATGTGAAGTAGTCTCACGATCCAGGCGATCTGCAGTCTCAATAACACCTGTTTAACAGGAAGAAAGAGAAAGTAGAAAATGCCCAATAAATATGCAGAAATGTAAAAAAATAGAGTAAGCAACAAGTTTAAATAAATGAATAAATAAAAATGAATACAAGTTCAAAATAACCCTGTTGATTCTACAGTCTGTGTTAATACACACAGACAAACATATAAAAGCTAACCCGATGCTAAAAGAAATAAAATAACAATTCTCAGCAACTATGCATTACATATTAAGTCAATAAACTACTTGATTTCCTTTCCAAAATCCTTCGAAATTTATCAGACTGGTTAACACTATTCATAAAAGTTATTTTGCCTAAAAGATTAAATCTAATGTGTAATTCACAACCTTTTGGAACCTGAATGACCCTCTTTACTCATCAGTGATTATAGTAGATTTTATATCAAAATAAACTACCTGATTTAGATGCCAAGTTCTTGAACTGTTTACCATTGCACATATTAATGAGCAAATAGTTAAATGTGAAAAATTCTTGTGTATGTGCTCACATGAATTATTCGACTGAACTTTCTTAATGTTCTGTCACTCAAATTTCACCAAAAAGAAAATAAAAATTAACCTTTGTAGCATTAGGACTAACCAATGGCTGCCATTACTTTGGCAATGGAAAGCAGCAAAAAAGAGCAAAAATCCCCTCAATTTTGCACACATAAAATTAATTACAGATTAAGGACCAGCTACACAATTCACAAATCTAATAAAAAAATCTGTCTGCTGAGCCTGTAGGAGATTGTCTAAGCCAGAACTCACTAAAGAATTTATCTACTGTCAGGAAATACAACTTTATTTTTATAAGCAGCTTACTCTACAGGTACAGCCATAACATGCACATGTCAAAAAGGTACATAATGTGGTGTAATTGCTATGATGTGGGGAAGAATATTAAATGGATTCATTGAGACACGGAACAAAAAACTCTGATCCAATCTCTCCCACAGGTTGTCTTGGTTTGAGATATTTTTTTCAACAGAACTTAAAATCAACCTGATACATGCCAGGATGAGGAACAGAGCAAGCCCTCGCAATCACTTCAGTGGAAATTCTGAAGGGCTTTGTCACGGCTCTTACTGTTTGTTATGCTGACGTGCGAGCCTAATCGGGATTGTAGCCAAGATGAGTCAAACTATCACCATGACAGCAAGTTCTGGACTCTGGATAAAGCCATATAAAGTGACTATGCGTGATGTGGCACTTCTTCTGAGCTCATTTAGTTCACACAGATACCTATCTAAATTTATAAGTATACCCCCCATCAGTAAAACAGGATCTCAACAAAACTGTGCCACTGTGTTTCCACAGGAGTTCTTCAGGAAAGGAATTAACTTTAAGTATTGTGTTTTTCACACACTACAGATGTGTTTTTTTAATGCATTATACTGGCTGAGCAAAATATTAAGCAATTACTCATTTACTCATTACTTTTTGCCTTGTGGGAAGGTGCATAAAGGTCTGGTAAGGATAGTTTAAAATTTTAATTTGTCAATAAGATCACTTTAGAAGTTCTGTAGGGAATAGAATCTAATGCTTAGACCTGCAAAATACTCATATATAGCATTTCAAGCAACACAGCATTACAGAACTACCAGCAGATGTCAGTGTGGAAATTGGTTTAATATAGTGTCAAAGGCTACAGAACTGGAATAAAAAGGAGGGGCAATGCATTTTCAAAATATACATGCACTACAAGCAGTCTATAAAAGTTTTCCTGAAAGCCAACTAGCAGCTTTGCAATTTCCATTTTTATTTTTTGCAGAGCAACATCAGCAGCAACTAAGCTATGGTGTTCGTTAATATTGATGGTTTACATTTCCAGTCTCTCTGCCTCAGTATTTATATTTTGTTTCATGGTAGTTTTACTATTATAACAAACAAACAAAAAATCCTATCCAGTAGTCACTGGATTTGTGCTGTGGTTACCTGCACAGTTTCTGCATAAATTTGCCCTTAAAAATGGACACACAGCCTTGAGCACCCAGTTACCTGGATTCTACTTTTGTGACTCACGTTACACCTTTTGCACCTTTCTAGTTCAGCCAGGAGACTTGCTTAAGAGTAAATAAATTTGTTACTTACTGTGGCTTAACTTCTAAACCTAAATGCTGGATGTGGCATACAAGTACTTCATCTTAAGTCTGGCTGGACTCTATGTATGCCTTGGAAAATTCTGTAAAAGCTTCATGTCCTACCAAACACAAGACTAGACTGTAATTACCTTTTAGCAAAGGCTGCCAGCAATGCTGCTCTATTGCCTCTGATTCATGCAGAAAAGAGTGGGCAGGCTTATGTGCTGAACAGAGCAACTGTTTTCATTTTACACATGTCCTGCTTTCTTAACAGTAGCTGCATCAGGAGTGGCAGATTAATTTTAAGACAGCCTTGACTGATTTTAAAGAAAGATAAAAAGAGACTCTTGTGGAAATGAAGCTCTCCTCCTGCAATCTGCTCACCTAACACTTACAAATTCTACTTCCTTAGTTATAAAAGCCTACCTCAAGGAAAAAGAAGTCTGAATCTATTTTGCTTTTGTAGAGTATCACTTCTCAAGTGCTCATTCTTTTAAGTCACATACTTCAAAAGGGATGAAGGGGAAAAATGTACCATACCAAAAATAACATAATTTCAAAAAGAAATATGCAAAAAACCAGTAGGGATAGTGACTAACAGTATGATACAGCACACATGGGTAACTTTATCTTTTGGTTACTTTTTAATTTTAAATTAGATCTGCATGCATAATTTTATTTCTGTATATATTACACTGGCTTTGCAGTAATGTTCAATGAAATAATCTGATGGACCAATGAATGGTTTGATCATCTGACCACTGAAAAAATTAGGTAACACAAATCTTTATCCAATAGGGCAGCTCTGTTTTTCAGAATGTCTCTGATTTTCTACAGGGTCACTCACACTTTAAGCATGCATTAGTTAAAGTAACATGAAATCTAATTATTTTTCCATTTTTCTCACATCTCTCACCCAACAGGTCCTGAATTGTTGGATGAACATTAACTCTATGTGCTCTTTATAATTCCAAACTGAAATAGAAAGCATCCAGGAAAACAATTTTATGATCAGTCAGCTATGCAAAAATGTCTACCTAAAAAACTGTTTAATGCTAATCAACAGATTAATTCTTGAATGAACTTTTTTTAGAGGCAAAAAAGGTACTTAAAAAGCAGTTTAAAATAAATGGAAGTAGACAGGTATGTGTATGCAAGTTTGAAAACTTGTATTTGTGGATGGCCCATCCCTGGCAAGTGTTCAAGTCTGGCTTGGATGGGTCTTTGAGCAGCCTGGTGTAGTAGAAGGTGTCCCTGCCCATGGGTGGATTACTTAGAAAATATCAAAAATGAAGAGTCAAAATAGCATTCCTGCATTATAAAAGCTATGCAAAAGGGAACGGGAAGATAGGGAGCAAAAAATTTGCCTTCACCCCTCACACACTGAGCGGGGGTGGAGAAAAGGCCACCACACCTAGTTCTCCTTCATCACTCAAAGCTGCAGGAACAGCGAAGGAAGTCATGGATGGTCTATTAATATGACTCAGCTTTCTTCCTGTTGTTTTCACCCAGCAATAAAATGGAATAGATAACAATCCAGTACACGCATCTAGGGGTGGGGGGAAGCTCTGACTACCACAACTCGAATTTCTTCTGGTTCTACATCAGCAGTGATGTTACAACGCACAATCAAAACTAAATGCACATAACTGGATGGAGTACTTAGGAGTACTGCCCCCTTTAGTGCTACCATACAATCTGACCTTACATCAGTAATTACGAAACATCATCCTACTGTCATTACCCTAGTTGAAATTGCTCCTGCTTCTGCAAGTTTAACACTAAATTTTTCCTGATTTTGCTTACAAGAACACTAATAACTTCATCTTGAATTTCTACGCAAAAGTAATGAATACAAATGTACGTAAACTTTAGTTGTCTACTATAGCTTCTAAACAACATAATCTCAGAATGTAACTGATTACATTTTTTTTTTTTTTAAACAGAGATAATGATCATTCTCCTGACAAATCACAGGCCTAGAACCAGCCACTGGTTGGTATGTCAATTTTCTGCTTTTGCAAATGCTGACTATAGTGGCCTATTTTATGTGTATGGGCAGCGTAAGACTGTATGCTGTCTGAAAGCCAGCACTCAGCACTCCTGGAGTTCATAAATTCAAAGAGAAATAATAGAACAGTTTTAAGAAAGAGTTAATTTGTTTTAATCTTGCAGTCATCTAGATCCTTTAAAATGTTGATCCATATCACCAGTTTCAACAATGTATTTTGGCTCCTAGAAAACATTTTCTCTTTTTTCTCCCAATGGTGCAAAGCACATTCAGGGCATACAGCTTAAATGCCTCTATTATATATTCAATGCTGTAAAAGCTCAATCTCTGCTCCAATTCTTCTCCCATTCACAGAAAATCTTTAATCATCAAATTTCCCATCCATGCCCTAACACTGAAGCAATTTGGTAATTTTAACTTTCACAAACCATTTGCTTTTTATGTAGCAAGACAAGTAGAGAAATCTTATACTAAAGAATCTTTAGCATGTATGGTAATCCCAAAAACTTGTAAACATTATTGTTCAAAAAATACAGTGAAGTGAGGATTTCAAAAACATTTTTCACTTGACTGGATATGCAATCCTGAAGCCTTTCAGGTAGTCAGGATAAAAAGAAATTCAAATTCGGTTGCTAACTGCCAGAGGGGAGTGCAAAAGTTGCAGTGTTTCTGAGTCATCGGCAAGGGGTCATCAGAGGTGATTTCATAATACTCATGTCTGAAATTTTAGACTACGTATTGTTTCCTCTTGATGCACTAGGACTTTTCTACCAATCTCATTAAAAGAAGGTAAAATTTCTAAGTGAATACTATAGAATAGAATTTGGACAGAACTTAATGTGGAGGAACAGATTTTTTTTTAATACAGCAAATGAGGAAAAAAATCAAAACATTAACCCCACTGTTAACAAGAACCAACGATTCTTCCAATTTAAATTGACAACCCAAGTCACTACAACCAAAATCACTCTTAAAAACAGAAATAAAACACAAAAATCCACCTCAAATCTGACAGTCTTACATATGCCAATTCTATCTAATTAACAAATGCTCAAACTATAATACTCCCAATTCCCAGGGATGATCCTCCTTAAGTGTGCTTATCCATGAGAACTCTAATTAACAATATTAATGATTCTGTAATGGAAATCAAAATCAGCAATCATTTCTCAGCAAAGCATGAAAATGCACTTTAGCAGAATTTGCCCTGAGAGTGACATTTGAAACAAACTAAAAGAAATCCCTGGTCTGGAACATGATGCTTGAAATCTGATTACAAAGTCAATTAATCTAACTTCTAATGAGCTAGGCAAATCAAAAAGCTTCTTCAGCTGCTTTAAAAGCAGTTGGGGGAGAGGGAAAGGCAGTATTTTAAGAATTTCATGAACAAAAGTTTTGATCAAATATGACCTTCAGTGAACAACCAATTCAAATCAAAGTTCTGAAAGCCAGCGGATTAAGCCTGTTATAAACACAGAGGCCTGCTGTCCCTCAATGGCACAAGTCTGCCAACACACCAACCCAGACTGCAACTTTGTCCTGAATTCTAAACAAACAGTAAGTCTCCGCAAGGAAAACTATCACTAAGGCCTCCACAACCTTTTGAATTAAAAATAAAATTGGGGGAAATGCTCAGCACACATTGCAGTTTACCACTAGAATCTCTGCTACCTCTAGACAAGCAGCATGTATTTTCCAGAAAGTTCTTAATATTTATGAAATTATCTTTTTATGTGAACAAGGGCCTAAGAACCCACTAGCTCCCAGAAGTTTACAGTTCTTCTAGCCAAATTTCTGCTTTACATTTTGTGAACTTTGCTTAGCTGTTGTTAAAACAAGGAAAGAATCACATCAGTCTTGTTGATTAGAGGTTTGGTTGTTTTCTTTTTAAAGTAAAATCTTATTTAATATACTGTCATACGTTGGCTTCTAATGTTAAACAAGGCACAACAGACAGTATTCAGGCTGTTACTAAAATCTCCACACTTGGACAGCCAGAATAGGCCAGAAAAACAAAGATTATTCACAAAGCTGGTATTTTCCACTTAATTTTTATTTCTGCTCATCTTATTTAAAATAGTATCTATTCTAACCAATACTTTGCCTCTTAGTGCAAGTTAGTGGCAGTGCAGTTCTTCAGCACTCTCCAGATCACACACAGATGAACACAGAGGACTTCCTTGGCAGACTTCTTGTTCCTATTCATCTCTTCTTATATGCTCTGTTTTTCTTAGATTATTACCTACCCTGACAGGATAAGTATTTTTCTGAGCTGTATAAATACAGAGGCTATAGTAAAGCTGACAGGATTAAAAAATCCAAAAACACCACCCCAAAAAAACAACAAAACAGGAAAGAGCATCTGGCATAGGAGAAGATGCAGTGCTCGTCTGCTTCTCAGCAGTCCTCCAAGGCCTTAAACAGGAACACATCCATACTCTTTTTTCCTCCTTTTCCCCCTGAGTAACTTCTAGAGGCACAGTCAAATCAGGACAGTTGGCAAGTGCAACACAGTGTGTTCCTCATCAGGTTTTGGGGCATTTTTTCTCCACTTTATGATTCTTGTCAGAAATGCTAAGGAAAAGCAATGTATCTTGAAAAAAAAAAAGTTAATTTATTAATAATTATGGCATCCAGACTCACAACATAAAACAGACTACAGCAGACTGGAGTGCATTATTTACAAGTACTACACCCATCTGTAGTGCCAGCAAAAACTGTGATTCTAGTACTAACTGTGGCCAGTGTCATAGCTCAGATTTTTTCCACTTTTACAGCAACTGAAAAAAAAATATTTCTATCTGTGTTTCTGTTAACTTCTAAACTTTCTGATAACTTCTGGCTATCACTATAGCCTTGAAGCAGCGGCCAAGTACAGTCACAACCCTACATACCATTTCTATCCATTAAAGGTTTTGAAACATGTAACTCTATTGAACTCTGAAGAAAAAAATTACTTTTCCCCTAAGGCTGCTGAGCTACTGTAACTCAGGCCTCTACCAAACACCAGCATAAGGGACAACTAAGCCTTAAGCCTACCATTCTTCTAAAGTAGCATCCCATGTCAAAAGAATTTAATATTATTTGATCAGTCAGGTAATAACCATTTAGTAAAACCAAAATGAAGACAGCACAATATCACACCAGACTTAATTCTACACAAACCAACTATCCTTAAGCACTGAAAATTTCATGTATGTCCTGCCACAGAGACAACGAACTATTCAGTACTTAAAATATCGGCAGAAAAGACCAGAATCTCCATCCTGTGAACTCCTTGAAACAATCTCCTAAAGAAGGAATGGAATGAGATTCCTTTTGCAGAAGTGATATGTCAGCTCGTCCACTCTATAAACATGTCAGAATGCCAAAAGAGGCACTGCACTCTTAACTCTTAAAATATTAAAGACGTGTGGCAGGCAGTGTGAACTTTTACAAAGTATATACAATCTCTTTTTTAAGAGAAGTAATATTTTTGACAAATAAACTGAGCTGTAAAAGTGCTAGCCTGACTTTTATCACATGTGCACTTTGAACAGGAAGCATTATGTGATTATGCCTCTATGGAACAAAGTGAAAGAGCCACCCAGAGAAATATGATTTGCTCTTCAGCTGCATACCAATTCAAAGCTTATCACTGACAATGCAAGCTACTCACATATCAAACTTCTTATATCTCAAGATTCACAGACTAAACTATACTGTTTCAGAATATAAATAATCCTTGCTTGCAGCCCCAAAGGAGAGGAGAAAGTTTTAGCAACTATTGCTTCCCACTTAATCATACATGAACAAGGTGTTCACAGCTTTTCTCTCTCCAGCAGTATTAATTAGGCACAGCTAGAAAGACTGTAAGCTGGTAACAAACCATTGATACTGTGTTTTGCATACCTCAAAGAATTCGGGTGACTTGTTTGCAAACATGTCTGAGGAACATGAATGAATCAGTTATGCACAATCTAGTTTGAAATAGTTTCATTTTTCCTATTTAACCATTCAGTGATTCTTCTATTTTGCCTAATCTGAGTCTTAAATTAACACATTCTGATTTATTTTTTAAATAATTTGGTGGCTTTACCTTTAACATGCATCTTGGTTAACTGTACTTTAATATTAGAAACAAAACAAAAAAAAACAAAAATAAACTAAAACACACCCTATACAAACCAGCCTTGAAAGAGTCAGTAACAAACTACATTTGTGGCTACAGAGTTAAGATTTTCACACGCACCCTAAGAGTCTTTCAGTAATATCACCTAACATATGCCATCAATATAAATGTTCATTCTAACAGTTACAGCTAGTCACATATATTTTACAGCTTTTACACAATTAATATTCAGTAAGTTCCTACACAGTGCTTTTAATGCACATATATATAACATTTCTTCTTTATAAGAAAGGCAATGAAAAGCTTAATCTTCACAATTTTGGGTTCAGAGAATGCACAGAAAAAATTTAACTCAGGAAAAGCTACCAAAAAAAAATACTTAAAATAAGCCGAAAGTGTACTGGAATTACAAGTCCTTTGTCAGCATCTATAAAGGCAGATGCTGGAAAATTTAATTAAATTTTATTTATAGCACTTTGAAATAGAAAGCTATACACATTTCAAGTTGTGTCGTGTACTACCAGCTGAGAAACCATGCTTAGCTGGGACTGCTGAATAGAAAGCAACTCTTTTTGCTATTTCAAGGACAAATTGCTCCTTTTCTAACAAGTCAAGGCTTAGAAAGTTTCAAGAAAAATCATTATCAGTATCTGCAAGTTGATGGAACTGTAGCAGTTGCAAGACCTTCAAACAGGACAAGTCCATCACTGCTTGCCCTCTTTCCAGGGACCAGTTATGGAAGGGGGAAAGGAAAGAACATCACTCCAGACCATACCTGGTTTCTAGAGCATGTAGAACCCTTAATAGAGTATAGGAACCATCATCAACAAAACAGATTTGAAATTTTAACTAAACAAAACCAAATTGAACAAAGTAAAACCTCCATAATAATAAAATAATGCTGTGTTTTATTTGTCAAATTTAACTTCACTGAACTGTCTGGATGTAGTGAAGTATACAACCAAATCCAGTTTTGCAGCGATATCTAAATAAATCTGATATAAGCACAAGCTTTCAAAACCTCCCAAACTCCATTTAAAAATCTACTCTATTTCAATTTAAACAATTTCTGTATATGACACCAATGGAACAACAGCACAAGAAGTTAGTGAAACAATCAGATACTATCAGTGTCCACTCAAACCTGTTTCACTTCTGTAAATGCACAGAAAGTTATCAGTGCATTCACTGTAAAACACTTTTTGGGGACAAAAACTTGGCATCCAGAGAGCCCAGCATGTGTTCAAATCCAAACTTTGACACGCATCACTTCTGTGCTATGAACACACGGCAGTAATTTGAATTATGTTCAAGTTGAGGGAGAGAGGGTCGCTATTGATCTCTGCTACATGCAGCTTACACCAGGTAGGTACAGAGAGATTTGAAGAAATACAGAATATTCAACAGTTAAGAGTAGCTCTGCCTTAAATAAGCATCTAGAGATAGCACAAAGAAGCAAAGATGTGCATAGTTAAAGCTCTACACCAAACACAGACTGTATTTTAAAAAACTGAGAAAACACGTTCTTCACATCTTAGTTAAGTGGGTGAAGTAGAATAAAAAATGGGGGGGTGGGAGAGAGGGAAGAATTATAAATAATTAGATGCAATAACACTTCAACTTCCAGTTGCTTCCACATTGCTTTCTGCACATTTGGGGAAAAAAAAAAAAAAAAAGTCAAGTGAATGGAAAACACAGTATTTAGACCATATATAAAATGAAAAAGTTTTGAAAATATGTTCTTAAAATGGTCTACATAAAATATTATGCCCAGAAATTATGATTCAGTACTAGATAGTCCAGGCTACAGGCAATAAATCTGCTAAGGTCCACAAACATTGTTAACTTCCTTTCAGGAAGCTGGGGGGTTGGCGAGGGGGAATTTTCCCAATTAGAAGATCCCTGATGGGGTTACCTTAGAACTCAACTGATTACTTCCAGTTCAAAAAATCTTTTGGGACAATGGCAGACAGCTCCCATTGTCAGCCTCATTTATGGTTATTTTAATAGCTCCAGCTTATTTTTGTCAGCTAGGCTGCTTGTATGTCAAGCTTTTGGACAGGCAATGTAATTGCTATACAGAGGAACAGTGCCATGTTGCTAAAGCTCAGTATGGAGAGACATAAAACCCCCCTGATGAGTACACATTAGGGAAATGAAATGTTAACTCCTATGTCAATAGGAAAAATTATTGTAATACAACCACATATGATCTATGTTTCTTTGAAGAGAAAGCAAGTTAAGCAAGCTTTGCTGTTAACATGAGCAGTCATTCGTGATTTGAGAGAAGCTTGCTGAAAAAAACATGACTGAACTACTACATCAACATTAAAGCAAGTTTATAAAATATTAGTGAAAATGCAACAAACTGCCAGAAGGTTCTAGGGCAAGCATATGGGCTCTCAGTACCAAAAAAAACTTCTCTTACTGTCATACATGAGCAAGGTTTGCAGGATCTGATGCAAGTCACTGCTCTGGTCACTCATTCCCCCTTATTCAGGACAGTTTTTTGTCTTCAGGTAAAGACACAACAGGTTTTTATGTCCCAAGAAACACAATTACACAGTATTATAAAATCAAAATAAGAAACCATGTTTAAGCAAAATACTTTGGGATAATATTGTTATGCTATTCAGTCACCTTCATGACCAACAGAGAATTTCAACTGAAATGTAAGTAATTCAGAAACAAGTGAAGGCTTCTACGGGTCTACTGTTCGTTTACTTATGAACATCAAAGACACAGAAAATTTATTTAATCATATTTTTAGAATTAATGTGTACTTGCCTCTGCATAAGAAATGTAAAGGATCAATTTCTATGTTCTTTGGTAAAGTTTATAAGCGTTTCTTACATAAATACACAAACACACACATATAGGCTCTTCAGAACTCTGGCTTCACCCTGCAAAATCCCTTCGCTATCAGTGTTCTTAATACTAAGTAACTGCTGACAACGAATGTGATAATATTACCACTCTAACAATTTAACTGGGAAGTGGGGAGCCCCTGAAGGGGAAATTCCTCTGCAAATGGCCCCAGGAATTTCAGAACTAACTGGAGTTGACAGATTAACCTAGGAACCCCTTAGGCAGAAGAAGAGGCTACAAGGAAAATAATGAGACGCATGGGAAGCCAATTATGCACAAGAGTAACACATTTAATTGTTCAGAAACTGGTTTGTTGATCCAGAAGGATCAAGCTGTTTAGACCTCTGCAAACTATTAAAAGCTGGACAGTTCTGCAACAAGTACACTTTTTAAACTTTAGAGTTCATAGGTTTTGTCTGTAAGTTTCAAGGTTTAATGACAATCTTAAATATCCCAAGAATCTTTTTCCGGCACACACAACATGTCTCTCAGATTCCCTTTTCGGTGGCAATTTGAATAACTTCAGCCTACCTTGAATTAGTTCCACAAAGTGGCACTGAAGGCCCAGCAAGCCCAGCACAGCAGTCCTGCCCTTCAGTAGGAAGCAGTTACAGCTGTGTCCCACAGCAACACTGGCTCACGACTAACCCACGTGCAAAAAATTGCCATTTAGCACAGGTGTGTTATTTACTCCTGTCTGTGCTTTGGAGTGCTGCAATTTTGCTTCCAGCTTTCAGTCTCCAAACTGTTTTCAGTTGCAGAAACTGCTGGTTAACAGCTTCCAGACCAGCTCTGAGCAAGAAAGAATACTGATACTTACCAAAAGGCAGGTAGCATGTTGAGGAATACTGGAAATCAAGCTATTACTGCTGTTCATGTTACTACACCAAATACCTATATGCACAATGACACTTAATTCCTGTCAACAGAAATGCTGCTCCCAAGCAGATTTCTGTGTACAAAGAGGAGCTGGTATACCTGTGAGCACACGAGCAAATCAACAAAGTCACGAGATTAAAGCATCTGGGATCCAGTGGCATCAAAAGACATTTTCACCCTTGTTCTGATGAAGATTTATTAACTTACAAAGTATTCATTTATTTATTCAGACTTCTACTCACATATATAGAGGGGATTCTATATTGATCAGTACTCGTTATATTAGTTTTTTTATTAGCCTTATTTGTCTTTACATATGAATCAAATTAAACACAAGGCCATACAGAGAAACATTCCTGAACTTATCTGTTTTCGAGTAAAAACTTAAAGATAGGGTAATCATGGAGTCAAATAATTCTAGTATTATAATATTATGCACATTCTCTTTAGTTATGATTATTGTATCAAGTAAATGAGAAACCCTCCATTTTAAGCAAATTCTTTCATGCACACTGAAGAATCCATACCCAACATCCAATAAGGAAACCTGTAACTAGAAAACTAGAAATGACTTACCAGATGTCAAGTATATTTATTTGTAAGGGCCTTGCATGCTTGTTGGGAAATATGTTCAATGTTTATCACATAAATAATGGATAACTGCCTGCATAGTTTTAATCAACACTCTCCAGAAAAAAAGAAAAAAAAATTAACTAAAGGTAGCAGAAATGAATGCAGGTAAACAGTTAAAAAAATATAAAAATCTGTAAATTTAATTCACTTTATATTTATTGCTTACTAGTAGAACCTGAAAGCATTTGGATAAACAGACCGCAGAGTCTCTTTTATAGAATTTCCTTTGGAAAAGCTCTTAATTATTCTCCACAGAAACATTTTTTGCCGAAGATAACTGCACCCTTCGTAACAATACCAAGGAGAATGAGTGATGTGAATAACTCCTTATACAACAATCCTTTGTTATAGAGCCATAATAAATTCGGATGAGCTCTGTCTACACTAGTACACTTGGTGTAAATGAAAGAACAATACTATATTGTAGGTAAGTAGTAGACCATTTAGGCACAAAATGCAAATTGCTCTCGAACCACTTAAGATTCTTCCCTTGTTCAAGAAATTCACAGAAGCTGCAAGGACTAGATGGAGTTGCACCAGGTGACCTTCTCAAATCTCCGTATCTGTGCACAACTGTTGTCAACAAAATATTCTCAAATTCTGGACATTCTTGTGTTTGACTAGACTGAATGATTCAGTTTCCAAGGGATTTTTATCACCTTTTGAATTACAGACTTGGTATGGCATGTATTTCTTACTCTGTTTCTTCCTATCATCACATGCTGGATCAATATTCACTCGAACATTCAATCTACACAATCTGCAGTAATCTTGCTCTCACTCTAATCATCACCCCCTTACCTTCTTATTAAACAATGCACATCAAAACTGTTGTGTCACTTGAGTCAATGACAACTTGACAACTCATATTCCACTAACAGTTTTGAACCTTCTCACACTTTCCTCCTCTACATGATCTGTATCTGGAAAGATTAAAGTCAGTCCCAAATTTCATTGCAAAATTTCAGCATACAGTATGACCATTTTTAAGCAAGGGAAAAGCTAATTAAAAGATTTTTTTTTTCTTTTTAATATTTGCAAGCGCAGTTCCTGATCTATGGGCTTCTGTACTTTAAAGATAAGTCCCCATTCAGAAGTCTGATCAGGAATGGTGTGGAATAGCTGCGATTATGAACTGCTTAGATCTTTATCACTTTTTTTGTCTGAGCTATGTTATGCCTATATTCATATACACTTATTAACAAATTACTACCTTCTCTTGCATCTTTTTTTTACATTAAAATGCTCTGGACAAACACAGGCAACCTAAATATTACTGTACTAGCCAGGAGCACAGGTAAAAAGCACATTCGTATAACCAAACATCAAAGAAAGGTACAGGTCATTTTTCTATTTCTGATTAATCTGCTAAAATTGGTACTGTAATATTCAGCTACCTTCAAAGCGAGCTATCATACCAGACCTCTTATGCAAAGGCATAGTCATCTTTCCTTCCCCCCTCCCAAAGTAATTAACATTCCTTGCACAGGCAGCTGGACATTTGTTAATCATTAACTGTTTGTGAAATAAAGACAGGGAAACTCTCAGCCATTCCTCACAATGGTACACAAAAAAATTCTGTTAGAAGATACAGTGAATACTGTAAAATTATTTACAGAAACAAAAAGATGTTGCAATTATCATAGCACAATCAATATTTTGCTGACAATATTTGTTTTTGAAAGCAAGACTTTCCATGTTCAAACCTAAGTAATTAACTCAGGAATTTAAGCAATAAAAAACCAGCACTTTCAACTAACACAGAAGGAAGGAGATATCTTTTAAGATGATGAACTACGCTGTTAATCTCTTGGATAATAAAATAACACATACAACCAGAACTGCAACAGCAAATATAATAGAGGCATAACCAATGCACACATTCCAATCTTATCTAAAATCACTTTGATTCCCTCTACCTTGCTTTCATTACAGGAAGGGCACAGCAAGGGCATTCCTCTCAGATCAAACAGAAAATTCCACACACAGAAGTTTCCACATGTCTGATTCGTTGCAGATTAAACCCTTATCATTAGACAGCAATCTCTAATTTTCATAAAGACAGGATATACCCTGTCATGGCAAATCTACAGGCAAAGGGGGGAGAGGGATTAAAAAAAGAAAAACCAACCCTGTAGAATGAAGGTGTTTTCCCTAGGAAAGAGCTATGTGTGTTACTCTCACAGCATTGGAAAAATGGAGGGGAGAAGGTACCAACCAGCATAAAAGATCACATACATAAGTCCATAATCCATTATTCCATTATTAACTTCTTTGCACTAAAAGTCTTTCAAGCTGAACTACCACACTGTCTCTCCCTCATAAATACAACAAGGACTACAGGCAACACATATGAGAAGTCTGTATTCATATTTATCATTTTTATTCATTCCCTCTGAATTTAATTTTAGCACATTATGTTACATATCTTAATTTTTTAACCACATGACTGGAGCAGTTCTGTAATGCTCATGTACATTACCAGTACCATTAAAATCAGAAGGCTATTCTGTAATTATGCTTTTTGCATTTTGAAATTTTAATATAATAATCTTTTAATCCTTAAATCCTGTACAAAATATGAATAAGCGCGCTATGATCAGCAACTTCAAAACCAAAACGCAGGACCACTTTCTTGTGTATAGAGGTGGTTTCAGGCTCTTTGAAACAGCAAAATAAAAAATTGCCTTTTGTATAAAGACCCAAAATGACTGATTTAGGAAACATGCGGATTTTGGAAGCAAATCATGTCAGTGGGGATCCTTCTAGGTAGAAGATTAGTCAACAAAGAAATGGAATTACTGAATTTTCTGTGTGTAACCTTCCCCATCATATAGGCAGATATTCAGTTCTGGTATCAGTGATACCACACTGACAAGTCTGCAAAGACACAGAACTCTAAGCCGAAAGAGCTATTAACGACCACCACTACTGGTAGGCCAAGTTACTTCATATCCACTAGCTCAGCAGTTTGCTCTTTAGCCCTAATGCCTATCAAAATTATGCAACTACTTAAAAGAACCACGAAGATATTGATTATCCTTTTTCACAAATACTTTAGAATTACATAGAAGCAGCTATTAGAAGCATGGGTAGAACAGAAGGAATTTGGAGAAACCTCATTTCTGAATAAAAAAATTATCTGTTGCAGTCCTCTTGTTAAGATTCTTCTGACAGTTCTGTTTTCCCAAAAATTCCTCTCTGATGGCACTGGAATGCTAGAGAATTTCTTTTCTTGAGCCACATGGAGAGTGATGAATTGAAAATTCATTTTTGGTCATGTTCAGATGTCCAGCATAATAAAGTCACAGATGTAGTAAGAATGATACAGAGATTATAAAATGGACCTGAAAAACATAGTTTCAGCAAAGCCCGAAGTATTTTTAAATCCAAGTTCTAAAGCTGCAAATACTGTATGTAACAAATTGTGGAAGTTTGCCAAATACTCATGTAGGTTTCTTCTTTGTTAAATATGTCCAAATGCTGTATGAATAAAGTCTAAAATCTTCAAAGAAAAGAATAAACATTACGAAATCATTTCAAGCGCCCCTTCTTTGACCTTAATATGTACTTCAAAAGCTCAGCAGATGCTTAGTAGGAAATAAATCCCCAATTCAACAGATGTACCAACAGTGATATAGCAAGATGCACCTTCCATAGCTTTTGGCAACCCTTCCCTTTTATTATTCCTCTGCTCACAAGTACTTTTCAAGTCAAAGAGAGACCCAAGCAAGTTAATAGGCCCTTAATATGTATTCTGTTGCCTGAACTGATTGCTGTTTATAAGGTAATCTTTCAGACCGCATGTGGCTCAGCTCAGTTCATTTCCTACAGAGACACAGCCCCCAGGCAGCTCCGTTTTCATCAAACCAAGTTGTAACCCAATCAACACCTTTCACAACGAAACAATCCCTTACTTTCAGCATGCCTGCAACAGAGGGGAGGAGCCCCAGCTTTTGTATGGGATCTCTATTTGGCAGCTAAGGTGATGCTTTACTCAGCAGGATACCTAAGAAAACTCTCAAACTACTTTGGAAGATTCCCCTGCCAACAGAAGACGTAAGATGAATATGTTTGTCTAAAACTAATTCACCTTTTTTTCCAAAGACACATTCTAAAAGCTACATTAACAAACTAATAGCGCTTTGGAAGTTACCACCATCACAAATGCAAATTACATCATTTCCTTCTAGCCTAAGAAAGAAAAGTAATTCCCTAGCTCCAGGCTGCTCAGGACCTTGGTCCAAACCCAGGCCTCCTTAACCTCTGCCAAACTGAAATTCAACATTAGTTCTAAATGCCAGGCTTAGTTTGATGCACCTGAAAAGAAACATGAATGCAACAGCATCATACCACAGGTTAACCCAGTGGCACCGTTAATTTCAGACCTTAGACTGAATATAATCACGCCCTCAGTACAGTAGTACAAAGTTGCAAACTGCAGTCAAGACCCCATGGTCCCTGGCAGGTTAACCAGGTAACCTGTTCTGAACTCAAGTACTCACATACACTTGACTAAATTCAGGTGTCAGGCAGCCAGTCTATGGTACCAGAAATCAAGCCAAGTAACTCACACACAAAAGTTAGTTATCTCCTGGGAAAATACTTTCTGGATTGCATTCTGTGGATAGCAGCAAATTTAGGACTTGTCCTCAATCAGATGGATAGTGGGTGCCTGGCTTTTACCTTCATTTCTTCAAACAGACACAAATTGTGCTGAACCAGGTCTATAATGCTTTTTTATAAAAAGTTTTTAAGCTTCTCCTAACACTACAGGAGATCTAGGAAAATAAGAGTCATTATTAGTAAGCTGCTGTTACAACTATTTGTACTGTCTCCTAAAAGTGTGCCTAAGTGCCAAATGCCTCATTTTTAAAACCATAACAAATTGGTGGAAAATATATTTTAGTTGCATGAAATTTTACACAAATGTTTCTTTAAACTCAAAATACTACTCAATTTAGGCACAGTTACTTTTTTTTTTAAACATAACTAATTTTTTATTGCGCAATGGCCTTTATGCCACTGAAGAAAAACACTATAAAACCAGAATGAAGCCATACAGATCATCATCTCAGTCAACTTCACTCTGCTTTTAAACATGATACTGAACACATGGAAACCCACTGGGTATCCTTAACAAGAAAGCAGAAAATAATACCCTATTTTACAAACAGTCTACTCAAGTTTTTTAATATCTGTAATTAACAACCACAAATATGCCTCCTCAATTTAAATGTCCCACACAGATACAGTCGTCTTTCCCATCTTGCAGACTAAGCTAGTATTTCAGCTGTGCTCTCTGTATTGCATGCTTGACTATCACTGAAAATTATGGTTGGGAAGAGAAGTCATAAAAACATGGGATAAATGCTTTAAATAACAGGTTACTATGTTTGGTTGGACATGGTACTGTAAGTGGTTTTACTATCTCCTGTCTCAACAAAACCTTTCTTCTAGTGGCACTGTAGGAGCTTGATAAGGACTTTTCCCCAAAGGATTCACAGGAGTGCCAGTGGGAGAGTTGAAATGCGGAGATCTTATCTCCCAGTCAAGCGAAGTTGTTCTCATGCTGCTCACCTTTCTCAATTCAAAACCGAAAGGAGGGAATGCCCAGGCAAAGTACAAAATAAATGCGTCACTAGAAAAAATACTTAACATATATCAGCATTAAAATATCTTTCCAGAGCACTTAACTACCTAAGCAATCTTAACTTGTCCCCAATACCCCCCTTTTTTTTTTTAAATACTGTATTATTTTCACTAAGCTCTTCTCACAGAGAAAGCTAGGGGAACAATATTTCTGCATCTCTGATCTAAACTGCCTCATGTTTCCAGAATAATAACAGCTGTATTTTTTTACTATTATTTAGCATAGAAAACTAAAATTTCTTGAACAGATATATTTCCAACATTTCTCAAAACACAAAAAAACCCCAAAAACCCAACATACACTTTTATCCTGATACACACAAAAAATGCCTCTCAAACTTGGAAAGCATTACTTCATTTATCAAGAGCTTGAATTATACAATATCCAAACAAATAGTCCTTGCATTATTTCCCAAAGAAATAGTGAGTTGTTTGGTTTTGTATTTGTTTGGTTTTGGTGGGTTTTGTTGGGGTTTTTTTTCAGTGTTTTTTGTTTTTTGTTTTTTTTAAAACCACATCAGAATCATCTTAAATTCTTACTCTAACACATTTATGTTTCAGCCACTGAAGAAAGTTAGCTGCTATAGCTATATAGCAAATCATTACCTTCAGTACGATGCAATGCAGCAGCACAGAATTCAGGGTACGATATAAAAAAACTTGCCTGAAAAGCTAATTAGACACCTAGAAGATTAGTCTGTGCTCTGTTCTTCACTCATGACTGTACCTGAAGTAGCTAGGGAAAAACTTTATCATGCAAAAAGCAGCAACCACTTAGTATTCTGCAAAAATAGAGAACCTCCTAATCCATTTCTCTCTTCAAAAGTAGTGGGAAGGACTACTGTGTTTTGCAAGAAGAAAATCCTGTGAGAAGGATCCTATGAAGGTCTTCTTCCTATTTACTCCTCATTTTTAGCTGGTCAAAATACTTAAATAATTTTAACTGCAAAACCTACATGGCAATGTGACTGCATCTCTAGACAGAAGCCAAAGAGGAAATGTCATTGTCACAACTCTGTAAACAACCTTAGGCACTGAGGTGAAGATACTCTAAGAATTAATCAATCATATTAAACCCACCTGTAATATTCTTTCCTGACTACCAACATCACCTAATCGATTACAATTTTTAATTTAATGTTTAATACCTTTCTTACAAAAAGATTTGCTCAACATTTTCTTTCTGTTAATAGTTTTCAGTGACCTATAATCTATCTGATGGATATACAAGGACTCAGAATATACACAGCACTCAGTCAACATGTAACACGGATATTGTATAGTAGAAAAATGGAAAGTATTAAGAACTTCTTGGTGTTTTGTTTGTTTAATTTAAACTGAAAGAAACTAAGGTTTTTTATAGCTGGTGTTTATATCCATGACTTATATAAAAAGGATAACAAAGTGTATGGAAGGAGCAACTTCAAGATGCATCATTCACTGAAAAAGTGTGAAGAAAGTCCCACATTTGTAGGCTGCTTAACTACAATTAACTTAAAACCAAACCATACTCATTTCAGTTTCAATTAAACAGGCCTCCCTTATCTTCAAGTGGTTTATTACTGTATCTTTACAACAGACAGACAGAAAACGTTCCTGGGCATTGGAACTTGATTGTGTATACTGTTAAACTGCTTTTAGCTTGTGCCAGCTACCACTTTTTCAGAGAACACTGGGGCACAGTTAGGAGTCAAATTGCAGCAGACAGCATTCCCAACAATCTTGGTGCAGCCACCCTGCCTAAAGGTATGAGGCTTTTTGGCATAGATGCAGGCCAGTTAGTTTCTGTTCCAGACAACAGTGCTGGTTTAATAGCTATCCAGTTAAGTGTTCTCCTCCACTGACAATCACAGTATTTAAACTTTCCTAATGCCTGTCTTCATATTAAAACTCAAGAACTCTGAGTTGTGCAGAGATTTGGAAAGCTCAAAAGCCAAAGGTCACTGAAGAAACAGAACCTGAAGCTATCCCTTATGTATAAATGTTAATCATATTCTACATTTAAATTAATGTAATTACATGAGGACTACAAAGAAATGTTAACATAGTTATTACATGTTAGCCATGCTCTATTCCTTTTAAGAGTAATTCAGTACTTTGCTTTACATAGTTAAAATCCTATTCATTCTTCTTAATGAATTACTATCTTCCCAGCTGGAAATAGTTCTGATAACATTAAAAATAGAGTCTCATAGCCATTAAGTTTTATTGACAGTATTTTATGCACACAGAGATAGAGCAATAAAATTAATTTTCTTCCACATGCCTCCATTAACTTTTTTTTTACATGCTCTTTCAACATTCTTTACCAAAACAAATCATCTTTCCTTATCACAGTAGCAAGGTTACAGTTGAAAATTACATTTCAAGGGGAGACTACACAAGAAAGATAAATGTGCTAAATGTTACAAATCTCATGTGACTCAAAAACTCCCCAAACAGAAAATAACTGGAGACTAAGAAAGTGTTAGAAGGAAGTATGTGTGTGCCTTGCCTATGCTACTGGAGACAGCATATCAGTCAAGACAGATCTTTTGTTGTAATAAAAGAATAGTCATATTTTTTAAGTCAGCAAATTTGTTTAATTACCTTAAACTTTGTTCTTATTGCTAAAGCAGAATTAGCTTTATTCTGTAACACTTATGGCCTAATAAGTTAAACTAAGGTTAACGAAACAACAGTAAGATTCCTGGTAACAGGTAACTATATCAATGAATTAAACTCAGGTAAAAAGGTTATCATGCATGAGGTTCAGACTGCGACATCATTCTTAACACCATTCTGGAACTAGTTAATGTGCTGGGAAATATCCTCAATTGCAGAATTTTAGAAAACACCTGCTGGTAGTCTTCCAAGTTGAACTAGGTGTTAAGTCTCTGATAACAATATGTTTATAAAATTCACTGTGGTTTGAAACCTTATTGGCCCAGACCTATATGCAACACCCAGCATCTGCATGTACAAGGGTTTTAAATGCAACTGCTCTAGTACCCACTGGTCAGACGCAACAGGACGCCATGGAATTCATTACTTCAACTTTCCTTCATTCATGACATCAGCTTCCAGGATGGACCCCCATCTTTTATCAACGAGACCTTTCTTAGGCTAAATGACCCATGGCATCTACACACCCAGAGTCTGCTGTCTCCCTCAGCTATCTAAATTTTGAGCACTAGAAAGAAAACCAAAACCAGAAGAAAACAACCTTGAAAAAAGATAAAAATGAGCTCTCAATAATAAGCTATACGTCCTGATATCTCAAGGAAAAGAACAATCCGCTTGGCAAAAATTCTTCAGAGAAGGCCAAATACTGAGCAAAACTGAGTTTCTACTCAGAAGTAGCAGTTCTTATTTGTACAGCTGAAAGTTAGCATGGAAACTTGCTAACAACACATCCAGCCATTGACACTGTTCACCTACCTATACAACTGGAAGAAGTAGAATGAGTTCTTTCCTATATCATTTTTACAAACTAGAGCTTCCATCTTTCTTTTAACTTTTGAGAAGTGTAAATACTTAACAGAAATACTCCATCCTTATATTTGTCAATCAAAAATTAAACAGGAAGACATTCTTTTTTTCCCTTCTTGCCCTCTGGAATGATAACTGGGACAAAGAAGTTTCAATACTGCCTTAGTCACACAAAGCTTCTGCTTTAGGTTCTCCTTCATTAATTGTTTCTCTAAATGGAAGTAGCAGCATGGTATTGATGTGATTTATCTCACTTTTATTGCTCAGTGGTAATGGGATTTAGATGGTGTATGAGGTTTTTTTGTGGCACATTGGGATCTGCATCAATACAATGCATTATATTAATACATACCAATCTGCTCAACTTATGAAATTCTTTGAGAAAATATTTTACAGATGCTTTAGTAGGCAATTTATATAGCCAAGTGATCATCTCAATTTACAGACTTCAGCCTAGCTCACACATAAAAGCTATCTTAAATTCCAAGTTCTCCTGAACACATACCTAAAGGATAAACAATTGCTTTGTTGTATAAATTCACAACACAGGAATCTCATTTTAACATTTTTCCTCTCATACTATTATAATACTCCCAAAATCTCCATTTATTATGTAACTTTACTTTTATCTCTTTACAGTAACAGTCACAATGCACTGTTATACTTCTGAATCATATATTGAGTGCTGACCTCTGATCTTCCCTCCCTTACCCACTTGGGTTTCAGTTAACAATTTATAAGCTGGAGATAGTATGAGGCTGAACTTCAAAATAATCTCATTAGTACCATTTATTTTCTTTAGTCATACTTTCCATCTCTATAACTTCCTGAGGACATTGGTTTCATGACTTTATTACACTTTTAGCTCAGGAAAGGAAAAATACTTCCCCTTAGAACCTGGTAGCCACGGGTGCCCTATTTCTTGCATTGCAAAAAACAGACAGTGATATAGGTGATACAGAAACTGCCATTTTATAGACTTCTATCATCTTGCTCTCCTCCTTTCCTGTCCATTATTGCCTTTTCAAGCTAAAGAACACTTACATGAAAGCTAAAATATAACTATGAAATTCACTCCAATACACTTTTTTCTATGTCTTCTTGAAAAGCATCAGAGTAGTCAGAAGTAATCAAAGCAACTCCTGAGCTTGGGAGTATTAGTGTTTAGGGCTCCCTGTTAAGAGATTTATTTTGAATGGTTTGGACACAACTGCAGAAAACAGAACCTATGATAACCCACCAACCTAAAATGCAGGTAGATCTCAGAAAACAGTACTCAAGACTTACTGGCAAAGATATATTAAATTCCCTTGCGAAAATTCCAGAATTACAGGTACAAATATCAAACACTAATATAATTGGCTACCTTTGGAACTGTAAAATTTTTTAAAAAAAATTAACATGGAAAAGACAATTTGAAAGTCAACGAAAAGTTCAGTGCATGGAACTAGCTATTTGATGCTTCTATCATCATGATCACCTAGTCTTTCTGTAAATGTGATTGTTTTTGTTAATTCCTTATAAGCAATGGATAAAAGGATTCCCCTTAGCTACTGAATAGTTAAGTGTTGATTCAAAATAACTTCTTAAATCTGCTTTATCCATCTTTGAACTGAAAGTGTAGTATGATGCTTTTCAAAGAGAGCATGATGAAACACAGCTCAAGAATAAAGTCAGAAGATGCCCATAGCAAGCTGAAAAAGTCAGCAAGTTGCTTGACAGATCTTCTCTTTCACAAATTCTTTAATGTGCTTTCTTGGCTAATTATCAGTCTGCTCCCTGTATCAACGCCAGACCATTTTGAAAAACATGACAAATATTCAGACTGCAGCATAAAGAGTGCCTTCAGTAACAATTCTGATGGCCTTTTACAAAAAAAAAAAAGTGTCGATGCAAAATTCAAGCTACACTGTTACATTGTCTGTACTCCACGATCTTTCCCATGCTCCTTTAGATCACCATTTGATGGAAAAGACACATGGTATCAAACATAAATACACGCTCTTCCCCACTCCAGCGTCATCAGTAGAATTTGTTCACTCAGATTAAAAACTGGCAACCCAGCAGATAAAAAACAATTTACTTGAACTCACACCAATTCTTCAGTCATGCAAACTAGCCTTGGGTCAAAAGAGTAAAGAGGCACACATGGAGAAAACTAATTCTGCCATGGTAGTAGCATCACAAAAATACACATACTTGTCCACATGCCCATAAATAGGCACAAATCAGGTTAGTGTCAAAATAAAAAATATTTCTTTACCCTTTCATTTTCACTACTGTTATCTATCACTTGGACAATAAATTGCCAAACTCTGACTCATTCTATAGGACAACTAGTCACTTCTAAGATACCATAACACACAGTGAACTTCAATATACTTATGTCAAAAGAAAGGCATAATGATGCATGAATTAATATTCTGCACACATACCAGATGTCTAAAAGTGAAATGACTAAGTCTTGGAAAGTATTAAATTCTCCAGTTTTAGAAAATTCATTCCACAATCTTAACTATGAGCTTTGTTAAAAGCAAAGCTAAGGGAGACAATGCTACATTTCAACCTCTAGAACTGTTTTTTTAGCCACACGAAAAAGAAGCAAAAATATTGTCAGTAACAGCTTGTTCACCTAAACCCTGAAGGAGTACAGTGACTTCCTGAGCCTGCATTACCCATATTCACAATTATGGGAAGCATATAGAACACACAGAATGGCTACTGGATGAATCCTATATGTTTGCCATCTTTTATTCTCAGTTACAAGTCTTTTTTTCTGTAAGACATCAATCACATATGCCATCATTTACCTACATGTAACCTGCTGCCAAATTTTGCACCAAATTCCTCCTCAATTTATTTCAAGAATCTTATATAACAGCACAATATCAATGTTCTATCTTTATTAAAGAAATAAATGAATGAGTAGCTACATAAACAAATGTTCAACCAAAATGTTCAAAGTCAGCACTAGAATTTTATTGAAAACAAAATTATGTTTCTTCTGAATGCATGACACCGGAAAAATTCTTGCAGTTGCTCATCAATTTCTGCATTAGTACTGAAATAAATCAACAGTTCAATCTGCTTCACTTATATGAGGTATTTTTGAGGCTGCATCTATGCTTTCTTTGGCAGAAGCCTTTTGGTCAAGAAGGCATAGCTTACTAACTTCTAGCTGAGCATGTATAACAACTCTGAAAGATAACTAACAAAACCAGTATGTATGGCAATATCACACCCATGCATACCTCTGGTAAATGAAGCAAAATGTCACTTAACATTAAAAAGCAGTCACATGATCCACAAGACAATAGTGTCCACACGAGGCAAACCTTCATTTTATATGAATAGTGTTCTTACTTTTGCTATGTAGCACACATTTTAAGACCTAAGTGTGGCTTTAGGTAGGCTGGATGGAAATGAGGACAGTGGAAAATCACCTATCAAATGCATAATTTCACTAAAGTGGCAGACAGAGTTATACACAGTTTTGGTGACATCTTTTTGTCCTAAGAAGAACACATATGTCAACTGTGACAATACTGTTTTTCTTATCTTTTTCCTAGCATATGATTTTATTCAGCATATAAAAATAACAGAGTCAGCTTACCTTTTTCTTCATCTATTCGAAAAACTCCTATACCAGATCCATCTCTGATGGAATATCTTATCTCCCCATCTCGTCCTGCATCTTCATCATAAGCAGATACCGTCATTACCGAGGAGCCAATAGGGGCATCTTCTTTTATAAAGCCTTTATCTGCAAATACGGAGAACCGTGGAGGGTGCAAGTTTTCATTCACATCAACTATCTCAACCTCAACGTAACAGGTAGAGGACAATGAAATGGGTTTTCCTTTGTCCTTGGCCCGCACAGTCAAATTATACAGTTGTGTCTTTTCATAATCCAGTCTTTGTACAATACGTATTGCTCCACTTAGTTTGTCAACATCAAAGGTGCCATCTCCACTGTCCAAAAGACTGTATCGCACTTGACTTGACTGGCCTAAATCAGGATCATAGGCTTCTAGCCACGTAATAATAGTTCCTTCAGGAAGATCTTCTCGAATTTTAACATGATAATTTGAAGGAATAAACTTAGGAGGATTGTCATTAACATCTTCTACAGACACTTTCAAAATAACTGTTGAAAATAACTGAGGTTCTTCAGTAGGTTGGTCCCTAGCCTCTATTTTCAAGAAGTAAACGTGCTGTTCCTCGCGATCCAGAACGCCTACAACTTTTACAACTCCTGTCACAGCATTAATAGTAAACTTGTCTGTATCTGTAAGAAGAGAATATTTCACTTCTCCATTAGCCCCCAAATCTTTATCAGTAGCTTCGATTTGAATTATTTCACTGTTTGACTCTTTGTTTTCACTTACTTCAA
The DNA here is from genome assembly GCA_036023395.1 of Myiotriccus ornatus. Lineage (NCBI taxonomy): Eukaryota > Metazoa > Chordata > Aves > Passeriformes > Tyrannidae > Myiotriccus > Myiotriccus ornatus. Next base: position 42,210,040 of record JAYRBT010000139.1, read on the forward strand.
CAAAATAACTGTCTTGAAGGAACTCTGGTGGGTTGTCATTAGAATCCAAAATTTTTATATCTAAAAGGGCCCAGGCAGACTTCTGTGGTATTCCAAGATCATAGACAGTAATATTGAGAGTATATTTATCTTTTACTTCTCGGTCAAGGGGAGATAAAATTTTCAGCACTCCTCTTTCCATATCAACAATGAAACTACTGTCTTCATTACCTGCAGAAATAACATACACTAGCTTTCCGTTGAAGCCAGTATCAAGATCAGTAGCATTCATAAATATTAAGCTGGAGCCCACAGGTTGGTCTTCTCTTAGCTCAATGCTACTGGGGAGAGTACTTCTAAACTGAGGTGCATGCACATTGACAGAGTGAGTATCAAAGAAAACATCCTCAACTTCTCCACGATTGTGCAATTTATTTGCCTGTAAGAGCTTCTCTGCAAGCATTTTGGCAACACCAGTTTCTTCACACTGCAAGCTGACTGGTTTGCGGCTATTAGCTACAGTTATGTTGATATACAATGGTTTTGCAAAGTTCTCTCCATCTGTAGCTGTAATTTTCAAACTGTAAAAAGACATTTTAGCACCTATGCCATCTATTAGTGACTGTTTGAGTGAAAGTACTCCAGAATTTGGATTTAGGCTAAATATATCCAGTTCATTTCCAGATTCAATTTGGTATCTCACCAACTGGAGCTCATCAGCATCAATAGCAGATACAGTTGTTATTTGTTCTCCAACACCAAGATCCCTGGGGATTACTCCCTCACAATTTATTTTCTCAAAGAGAGGTATATTGTCATTCAAGTTATTTAAAATAATAGTAACAGGAACTTCAACTTCTCGACGATATGGTATACCCCAGTCGGAAGCTCGAATCCTTAGACTGTAAACCCTTGGCATCAATTCATAATCCAAGTCTTCTGAGGTACTAATAATCCCACTGAAATGGTTAATCACAAATGGCAAAGGATTTAAGTTTGCAATGCTATAGGTCACATAACCATTTTCCCCCTCATCAGGGTCTTTTGCACTTACTCTCATGACACTCGTACCTATTGGCACATTTTCATCGAAGGAGGCTTTATAGGATGTCTGAGTAAATTCGGGAGGATTGCTATTCATGCCTAGTACCTTAATCAATACTTTTGCAGAAGCTCTTCTGTCACTTGTCACAACTTCAAGTTCAAAATGGGATGCATATTGTGCTTTTATGGGTTCTAACGTGGTAATGAGACCAGTGTGAGTATTTAGACTGAATTTTACTTTTCCCAATGTGTTTTTAAACACGTATCTTAAGTGTGGGTAACTAGGCACAGCTTTCACCATTATCACAGGTGTGTTTGGAGGGGCAAATTCACTTATTTCAGCTCTATATATCTCTTTTTCAAATCTGACAGGACCAGACTTAAATTGTGGTGATGTCACATGAACAACTTTCACAGAAGAAAACTGTGGGGGATTCCCTTTATCTTTAGCTTGAAGGGTAAGGTTGTATCCAAAAGGGTGACTCTCCCAGTCGATGTGACCAATGGCTTTTATTCTGTATTCTTTACCTCCTGGAACAGACCTCACGGTTTTGAACTGCTGGAGTGCATCTCCTGCAACAATATTTAATGATGCTATCTCCCCATTTGAACCCTGATCATTGTCCTCTACGGTCACAATTGCATACGTTGGATCTTTGTCCGATTCTGACGGAGTCAACGTAACAGCTGTAATAACAGGGGCGTACTCATTTGCTTGCTCCACGTGAACAGTTAGTTTTGCCATACTGCTTATGCCACTGCTACCATACAGCTTCAGCCCACGGTCCACTGCAAGAATTTCCATCTCATAACGCTTAGTGTCCGAGTAGTCAAGTCTACCAGTTAGAACTACCACTCCACTAGTTGGATGTATAGCAAACACGTCTGTTCTTTCTTTAAAGCTATAGTAGAACTCTCCATTTGTTCCTATATCTGCATCTGTTGCACTGACTCTTGCAATGCTGGTCCTTATTGCTGTGTTTTCAGGCAACGAAACACTGTAAGACGTTGGAGAAAACAAAGGCCGCAAGTCATTTGTATCCAGTACTTGTATCCTGACCTTGGTGCGCGTTTCAGCATTTGTATTTTTTTCAACTGCTTTAACAGTCAGCATATAATGGTCTCTCACCTCTCTGTTAAGGATAGCTGTGTTTCCTCCCTTGGTCCGTATTCTCAAAAAACAAAAGTTTCCAAGAACATATTCTTCAGCTTTGAACAAGTTCTCATTGTCACCAGAAATAATTTTGTATCTTAGGTCCCATAATGGATTTGTAATGTAAATACCCATTTTTACTGGATGCCCAACATAAGTCTTGGCTGCAGAATTCTCATACACAGTGGCATTATACTGTACTTGGGTAAATTGCATTGGTGGAGCATGATGCGGCCTTTGATTTCCTTCACAGTTTTCAAAGTGCTGCACCAGCAGCATCAGCAGCAACAGCATAGTCAAGTATCTTCCCATGGCAGCAATTAAAAAGAAACCCTGAAACAAGAAAGAGATGTGGTAAGACTTATGACTGTTCAAATATTTAGCAAATAACCTTGATGCTTAGTTCAGAATTCATGCTTGAAAGAAAACTAGAAGTTACACATCTAGATTATATGCAGAAAGTTTCAAAATTATTTACACTAATAGAAATGCAGAAAAATTAAAACTCCTAAAAAATGCCAAGAATCCATGAGATCAAAAGTCTAAGAATTACTAACATGACACAAGGGTTATGAGTTAAGTTCAAATAAACAACTCCATGAAGCCACATGCTAGAAGAAATATGCCAGTGCAGTCAGCTATAAGCCAGCAAACTAGATATGAACTAATCTGGAGTAGTGAACATTCACTCTAGCTCTCTACTTCCTTCATGACATTGACTTCTAATAGAAACTTCTCTTTCCTCATTTCACTTAGACTGTAAAATGGCTGATGTCCAACTATGTGGAAGTAAACTACAAAAGTTGGCTTGAAATTACCATGAATTCTTTAAAGTATCCTCTGTGCACCTGTTCCAAGAGTTAAAGAAAATATAAACAGAGAATAATTCTGTATTGTATTCTCTCTGGCTCTGAGTACCCTTGTAAGAGTGGTGCTTATAGCTGAAAAAAAATTTTATCAAGCACCACTAAGTTGTAAAGCCAATAAAGAATGAGACATATTCCTTTATCACCCTCTCTTCAGAACAAATCTGAATCAAATTAGTATCAAGAGCTATGAGAACAGGAAACTATCAAAATAACTAGAGGAACATTTAAATCATGTTTCTCCAACACACTCCAGAAATGACAGGGAAAGAGCCTAGAACAGCAAGACAGACTAGGAGGCACACCCTCATTGGCTTTCCCTTTTGACTAAGTCAGTGTAACACTTCCGCTACCTAAACCCAGGCAAGACTCCAGGAGGAAGAAAGACATAAGCCTCAGGAACAAAACATCTGGGACTGCTTTTTTCATCTGAGTCAAGAGGCGTTTGGATGATACTCTCAGGCACATGCCATGACTCTTGGGGATGGTCCTATGCAGGGTCAGGAGTTGGACTTCATGATCCTTGTGGGTCCCTTCCAACTCAGCATATTCTGTGATTCACTCCCCAAAGTCTCTCAGTATACCAAATCAAAGCAAAGGCTCCCTCAATAAGCCCAAGAATTCAACAAGATCTTGGGGGCAAAATTGCTTTCCAGCAAATAGAAAGCAATCTAACATTGTCTTGACTACTTTGATTAAGCAGTACAAATTAATTTTTTTACCTTTCCCTATTTATCCTCAATATTTTTTCCTTACCTCTCCTTTTTCATTTTCTTCTCAGGCCAGTTTGCTATATAAGTCATACTAATTACTTACTTTACGCTTTCTTTCTTGGTTCCTGACTTTTCTTTCCCCCACACTTTAGCCCTAGTTTGCCCTTACCCTATTCTTTGTCTGTCAACCTCTCCTCAGTGCCTATCCTCACACTAGTTCTGCTCATCTCAGCTAAAATAGTATCACATTATGTTGTCTCCTTCCTCCACTCACATTTTCTCTTAATTTCTCCCTTCCCTATTTCCCACCTACTCAGGTAGATACATGAAAGATCATGTTGGCTGACATCGCATGGAGTGCCTCTGCCCACTAGAAAACATTAAAGCAAATTAATCTACTTGTATCAACCACTCACTCCAAAACCTCAGAAGAAGGAATTCAGTCACAGCCATCACTAAGTAAATGATTTTGAGAACAATTTAAGAGTCAGATCCACACAAACTATAGGAAGTATTGGAGAGGAGTAATGACAAGGAGTTATCTTTTTGGAAAGAGAAAAAAAAAAAAAGGAGTGTTTTCCAAATCTAGCAATGAAGACACATGATTTAACCTATAAATATAGAAAACAGTGAACAGCGAATAAGCAAATAATAAAAAGCATAAATGCTTTTAAAAGCAAGTCACTAGCTGGAACCAATATTTACAAGGTCTTAACACTAGATGAAGGAAAGGTTTAGAGGGCAATTGAGTGTGAGGCTGGAACAGTAACCACTTCAATGGGTTAACATTATTCCTCCCCTATCTACTTTTCTTCCCAGGCTATGATATGTCCTGGGAACACAGAGACACTTGGTTCTCCAGGGCTTCATCCCCTAACATACTGCCAAGTTAAGTAATATTTGCTTAAAACCAAAATAACCCCAAACAAAACAAACAAACTCTCATACACAACCAAATCCCTGCAATAAATAACTGATACCAATACTTCCAAAACTCTGAGCAATTTAGGTGCCTGTAGGCTGGCCTAAAAGTCTAACTGGACATGTTAAGAAATCATTACCTCATTTTCAAGCAATCAACAAAACCAGGTTTTTTTCCTCCCTCTTACTGGAATTTTTGAAGCTGTTATCAAAATCTACTCAATGAGCAGCCCTTATGCTGATCGGATCAGATCTTTCCCTCTTTTCGACACTAGCACTTATTATTATTACTGCTACTACTACAACTAATGATAATAATGAGTTATGCTGAAGTCCAAAACCCAACTTTCTTTCTGATGTTGTGGCACCTGCCAACTCATTGCCTATACTTATGTTTGACAACAGGCTATCTCAAGTGGTATATTTATATATATATCTGTTTGCACCTTTTATCATTTGCTCCTCTCATCTCAGGTACATTAGACACAAGGTGTACCACACAAAGATGCATTAGACTGCTTTAAGGTACCCAAACTTTTCATTAATATTCAAAGTTGAACACATGTAGGTTTTATTATTATTGTAAATATTTTTTTGTGCCATAATACCTTGAGCACTTTTTGCTGCTCTTCTGTAACAGCTTCGAGTCTGCTCAGAACTGTCAACATGCAGCCTATTACAAACAATGACGCAACCACCAGTAAGAGAATCCATTCCCCAGCAGCAACTCCTAAGACTTGCTGAGTCACAATCAAGAATGTAAAAGCACCTCTCAACTGAACAGTTAACCATGGTAGGCAAAAACAAGTTAGTCATTTATCTTACGTGATGCTGTTTCCATATTGTCATAATTTACAAAGCTACTAGAAACTAAAAAATGTTGATCTAGGATTACCCAAAAATCAACATAATATAGTCTTGGTAAATATCTAAAGTATTAAACAATACCAGTTGCAAGGACAGTTAACTGCTAGAAGAAAGCATGAAAGTGTTAAGATAAAACGATAATGTGTAAGACATAAACTCAGATTGCTCATTACAGTGTGCCAGAATGACCGAATTACAGAAACATTTTAGCCAAAGGCTACACTTTAAACTCCTAAATTTTTTATTATCTTTGGAGTATGACCATTTTAGGATTTTCTGATTCTATTTTCAACACAAAAGGCAACTGTTTGCTTAACAAAACATCATAGCTCTAAGTTATAAGAAGTGCGTGTTGTATTATTCTGAAAATCTACTTTCAAACAAACTTTGATTTCCTATTTGGAAATTATTAATCAGCTATTTTTAAAGTATATACATATGCAGGTCATTTTTATTTATATGCATATTTCGCAGTGGGATACATAAGAGAGTTTTAATACTTTGTTACAACATTAACAAAATTATTAACACATCAAAACATTAACATAACTTGTACCTAGGAAAAATACTAATACAGCTTACAGGTAAAAAGTATCTTCACATTAAATGTATAAGAATAAATATAATTTTGGGCCTAGCAGAGCTCCAACTGATAACTTACAAATTAAGATGACTGGGTAAGATAGCAGTCATATAAAAGACTGCTTATCCTAGCAAGAATATCACAGTATCTAGACTTAAAGTTTATAGTTTGAGATTTGAAAGCTTTAGGCATAAAATACAGAATTTAGTAAATAGCAATTTCGATGCCAAGCAAGCAAAAAAAAAAAAAAAGACCAAACCAAGCTTCTCTTCTACATAGTGTGCCAATGGGGAGCATACATTGAGGGATTTATTCCCCCAGTAATTAAAGAAAAGTTGCAAGCAGAAAAAGAACCTAAATCAGACTACATACCCCAATGAATCTTAGTCCCTTTGCTATCCTTTTTCTGTGTGCAAGATAACTAGTTCACTCCAGAAGAACCTACTGTAAGACTAACCTACATAATTTTCATTGTAAGAATGAGACTCTGTGAGCATGGCCTGTTACACCACTCTAGGGACACTCTAGGACATTCTGAGGACTAAAAGAGGTTCTTTAGTGTTGTTTCCACTGCACTAGTCTATTGAAATCTTTCAGTAACTTTTAAAAAAGGTAGTGGGGGTTTCACCCCATACATGCATCAGTTTCTTTGATTTGTAAAGTTATTGACACTGTCTCCACCAAGCAAAACATCAACTATTTACTTTAAAGGTCATTTTTAATCAGCATACCCAACTAATGCCATTTGACAGAAAAGCATTATGAAAAGTTATTTTGGCAGTAACTAAACCATCACGACAGGATTCCTACCGCAGCAGTCTACAAGAGACCAGGCAACTCTGTGAGCTGCACTAACTGTGGTTACACTACACTTTCAATTGTTTAAAAGCTATTATTTATGTAGTCTGACTGGGAAACAAACAAACAAACAAAAAACCCAAATAAAACACCAGGTTTAGCTGTTTCAATATGATTAACTTTCCAATCAAAAAAATTAAAAGTGTATTTTGCATTTCTGGGAGGGAGGGTGTCTGGTTTGGTATTCAGAAAATTAACACATGATGAGAGCGTATGGTAACATTACTTTAGCAAAGCTGGTAAGTAATTCAAAAAATGTACATTGTCGCAGAGATTAACATAACAATTTCAACTTGTGACTGAAGTCCAGTAAATTTCATGTTTGTATTCTCCACATTATGAGTTAATCTGACAAGGTCCTTTGATTTATGTTTTCCAGATCTTTGTTGTTAAAAGGAAAATGCAGCAGCTGTATTCAGATAGCAGGTTAAGATTCTGAAACCAGAATGAAACAAAGATTCACACAGAGAATTTCACCTATTTATCTGCAGTCAATTACTTTGTAGTGTATCTAATACTGAACTCACCAGCTATGCAAGGAAAAGCAGACCTCCAATCTCTGTGAATGAGAGTTTGATCGAAATTTAGCGTGGCACCTTAAAATTTGTGATGATAAAAAATAGTTTTGCTGATCTTGAATTCATTTTTAAACTTAAAAAAACGTATCTAAATCTAAGATTAATCTAAGTCTTTGAGAGTTTAAAGGCATTTACACTTGTTTACTTGCACTGACAGCAGGGTTAACTTCGCCATACAAAGTTCTTTAGCATGCTGAGTTAAAAAAAAAGACTATCCTACTACTGGGGTGACTACTAAAGCTCACCTTCCAGTCTCCAAAAAGCAAGATTTTCGGATTTCACACAGAACAAATCAGTAACTCAAAAATTAAATAGTTTACAGCGTTAAAGTAAGGTATTTACTCACTATATAGCTGAGTATTTCCACATGGTTAGAAAAGCAAATGGGAAATCTGCATTCTTTTCTTTCACAGAGAGACAGCAGAAGTGGTAAAATAATACAGGTAGTATTTCCTATGCAACTGCCTAGAACAACTTGTATGCAAGTATTTAAACCGCAGGAAAACCTGCTGCTAGAAGGCAGCACTTTTTTAACTCATTAATGCGCTTCAAAAGAAAAAAAAAAAAAAGCTTACAACAGGGAGATAGTATCAACGGTAAGGCACGGCATGACTTACTGACACAAGAGACTAAAAAGCGCATCTTTCAAACATAGTTCTGTTTCAACTGCGCTAAAGAGGAAAAAAAGTAGCAGAAGCCGACTGAAGGGTCGAGCCGGGACCTCCCGGGGAGCCGCTGCCAAACGCCGCGTCCCGGCGGGCGCTGCCCTTTACCTTGCGGAGAATTCCGGCGAGGAACGCGGTGTGGAAGCGCGAACAAAGGAAGAAAGTCGCCCAGAGGTACTTCTCGCTCGGGTGAACCGCCCCTGCCGGCTCACTCGGGAATGAAGTTTGCAATGGCCCATCAGACGCATTCGCAGACACCTTGCCTCAGGGGAAGGCACCCTTTTCCTCTGCCCAACTTAAGCGCAACCTGCCCACTACACTCGTGCTGACTCTCCGCCGAGCGTGGCCCCGCTCCAGCCCGCCCGGCCGCCGCCAGCCGCGGGGGGGGAACGAGGCGGCCACCCCGGCCCGGCGGGGACAGGGGGAGGGGGCCGGCGCCGCTCCGCAGCCGCCCCCCGCCGTCCCGCAGCACGGGGCGGCCGCTCGCCCAGCACCTCCGGGCGGCCGCGCCGCCGTCCCGGCCTCGCCTCCGAGTCGCAACTTCCCGAGGGGTCCGCGCCGCCCGGTCGCCCCCTCTCCGCGCCAGCGCTGCCCGCCCGTCCTCCCCCACGGCCAAAACTTCTCCCAACTGTCCCGGCGCCTCACCTCTCCGTGGCTCGCTGCCTGCGGGGCGGGGGCGCGGACCGGGGCCAGCCCCGCACGGTGCCCGCCGCGCCGCTCCCCCTTCCTTCGCCGGCCACCGGCGCGCCTCGCCGGTGCCTCCCCGCCCCCGGCGGACCGCGGGGCCCCCCGCCGCCGGATTCCTCCGCGGCGCTGGACGGCCGCCCCTCCGGAACTCGTTTCTGCGGCGCTCCCGGCAGCGACAGCAGCTTCTGCACCCCGGCCCGACACCGCCGTGGAAGGACCAAACGCGAAGGAGAGCGGAGGAAGGGCGAACTACAGCCCAAGCTGTTCCTCCTGGTGGTCCGGGTTTTGCGGGGGGAACCCCTAAACCTCAGCCGCGCTCGTCCCGCTTCAGCCCGACGGGGGCGGCAGGGAGGCGGGTGCCGGTCCGGGGACGAGGGCGGCTTCGTGTGGGGCGAAATCTTCCTCCGGAGAGGCTACTCGGAAACTTCGGAAAGCTGCTGCCGGGGATGTCTTACGGGGATGACGAGGGAGACCGTCAGAGCCCGCGGGAACACCCTGTCCTCTGTCGTCCGAGGACCAGCGAGTGCCCGGGACAGTCCCGCGGTCCCCGCCCGCACCGGTGGCACCAAGGAGCGCCCAGCAGCGACCGCAGCACCTCGGCGGCCGCTCCCCTTCCCGCAAACAGCCGGGCCGCCGCCCCCGGGCCGCGCCGGCGGGCTTGGACTCACACCTCACCGTCTCGGACCGTGGGGCCGGGCTGGGCGAGCCGCCGCTGAACGGCTGGGCGGAGGGAAGGAGGTATCTCAGCAGAAGCCAAAAGCGAGTGGCGGCACCCCGGCACCGCTGTAAGGAGCGGCGCCCTGCTCCGGCGTGGGAAAAAACAGCGGAGAGGAGAGCGAGTGCGGGGCTGGTACAGCTGGGGGAGCGCAGTCGCTCCCCAGCCCGCGGAGGGGTATGGGCTATCTCGGGCGTAAAAGCGCCCTGCCAGCGTCACGCTGAAGGGATGTCTGTAAACCTGCCAGCTCCGTGTTAAAAGATTAATACCGAAACCGTCCTCGAAGGATTCCCCGCTCATTAATAAGTGATCACACTTAATAACGATCAAACATTTGTCTGGGGAATCCCGTCCCAACGGGCTCACGGCGAAGTCGGGTTGCGGGCGGGTGACGCCGGAGGGGGCGCATTTACCGCGCATTAGCCCCGCCACGTCTTTTACCAGCCACATAAATAAATACAGCCAGCGGCGCAAGGGGACCCTCTTACAGCCACAGCCTCACTCTCTCGGGGCTGCAGGTCAGAGGGAACCGACCCCGTCGGAAAGCTCGGGCTCTTAGGGTCACAAGCCCGCAACCGCAGCGCCCGCGCTCCCTCCCCGGGCGGCCGCGGCAGCCCCCGGCCCGGGTCCCGGGCACCGGCCGCCCCGCGGCGGCGGCAGCGCAGTTCTGCGGAGGGCGGGCAGGGGGCGCCGCGTTACAGCGCACGGGTAGCCGGGCACGGCGCGGCTCCCGGTGCCGGATCCCAGCCGCGGCAGCCGGCTCCGGCTCCCCCGAAACGGAGCAGAGCCGAGCCGAGCCGGTAGCCCCGCGGCGATGAGCCGTGTTCGGCTGCAGGCCTTCGGGTCCGCAAACCTGAGCATCGCTCTCTCCCTGGAGGGCGGTATAGCTGGGGGTGCCCTCAGCTCCAGGCACACGTAGCTTTTAATACAGTCGGTATGTGGGTATATATAAACATATTGACATATACATAAACATATACACTCTACACAGTTACGAACTACAGGTTGAATCGAAGAACACGACTGTTTTCCGTAATGCAACGAACTACAGCACCAGAACTCTCACGGGAATCATCCCTCTCAGCACCCTGCTGATAATAAACTCATTAAACAAAGAACTCACCAGACCAGCTGGACTCGGCACTCTTCTCACAAAGTCTGCTCCAGAGCTCAGTTCATCTCCGCACGCTTCCTCCCCTCCCCGCTTTCCTTTTTGTCCTTTGGAGAAGGCACGAGCCCCCGATGCCCACACGCCTCTAGAGCGAGAGCCCCGCGGCGGCCCCGGCGCTCAGCGCGGCCCCGGCGCGCAGCCAGCGCGGCGCCCGGCCCCACCGCCACAGCGCGGCATGTCGGCTCCGACCCATCCGCCGCTCCAAACTTCAGCGAGGCTGGGAAGGAAAAATAGTCGGGGAGAGGGAAAAGAAGAAAAAAACCCACACACACACAAAAAAAATGGGGAAGAAACGAAGAACGCGAAAGGGAGAGAGAGATCCAACTTTCTTAAGACATGTCCAGGCAAAGAACGGGCAGAGTTGAGGAGTTGCAGCAGCGGAGAGAGAGTGGGGACGCTGCGCCGGATCACCGATTCCTTCCCTCCCTCTTTCCTTCCCCCGCCTCCCTCCCTCCTTCTCTCTTTTCCTCCCTCCCTCCCTCTCTCTCTCTCTCTCCGTCTTCTCTCGCACTGTCTGTCCTCCTAGGACCCTGCTCGTAGCAGCACCACCTCCTCCCTCCCCTGGCCGGTGCAGCCGAGCGCGGCGGCGAGAGCAGCGCGCACCGGGGCCAGGGCTGCCCGCCCGCAGGCGAGGCGAGGGGCCCGGCACAGCCCCGCCGTCCCGGCCCCGCTCCGCGCTGAGCCGACCCTCCGCGGCCGCCGGCGCTCGGAGGCCCCGCTGTCTCCGCCGCCGCCAGGCCGCTCGGCTCGGCGGGACGGCGCCCCACAGCAGCGCCCCTCGGCTCCTGGGCGGCGGGGCACGACCGCTGGGAGAACCGGGTGGCTCCAAGCGGGGGCTGAGCACGGGAATCTTCCACTCCCTCCTGGCCACGTTAAGACTAGAATAGTTTTTCCCTTCCTCTCCTCTCAGTTTTTTGGTTCTTCTTTTCAGTTTTTCTCTTTCCTTTTTTTTTTTTTTTTTTTTTTTTTTGGTCATTTTTTATTTTCCTTTTTCCTTTTTTCTTCTTTTCCTTCATTTTCTTCTTCCTCTTATTCTTCCTTTCCCTTCCTTTCTTCTTTTCTTCGAGGGAGGTGTATTTTTCGGAGCACAGCCAAAAAAAAAACAAAAACAAAAAACACCCCACCCAACCAAAATGGCAGTTCCTTCTCAAAAATAGTAAACCATAACCAAGCAAGACATAATTATAATGTGGTTCTCCCTCATTCAAAGTAAGCCCCATCCAATCACGCTTGCTTAAGAAAGTCCAGTGGCACTGCTAAGTGGCAAGGATCAGCAGGGGCCTGAGTAGGTCCTGAATGGTGAAGTTTATAAAATTTTGGGAAAACTACAGAAAAAAGTTATTTGCCTGAGAGAGATAGTGTAACAGTAAATTTTTTAAGCACTCTGAGATTCTCAGAAGGTAAAATATTCTCTTACTAAACAATTTATCCCTAAGGAACTTAAAGTCATGGCCTTCCTTCAAAAATCAAATTGACTTCTGAAGACACTGGACCATTATTTCCTATAAGATACACCACTAAAATCTATCGGCCAAATGAGTGTGCAGCGTTCTGTGTTAGGAAGAGCAGATAAAAACTTCAGTATATAAATACTAAGTACATTTCCAAATAATACATACAGGCCATTTCAGCCTGGGAATGTTCACTTTGAACAAACCTGTCTGGAAAGTTTAATGTCAGAATTCTCTGGCCTTATAGATTTCCACAACAGACACAGCTGATTGATTTAGTTAGCATCTCCTTTCTGAACCCCAAATGGAATTGTACTGAGGCCTTATCCAAGTGCCCCTGGGCCAAATGAACTTTCCTTCTGTGAAAACTGCTTCAAAGTGAGCTGCATAAAGTAAACTGCATTAAAAACAGCATTCCTGGGTAGGGCTAAAAGGGGAACACTTTAATGGCATTACAGTTAAGGGCTAGAAACAAAGTTAAGGGCTAGAAACTACACTTCTGCTCTGTACTGTTGCAAATATTTCATATTCTTGAAGTATGAAATTTCCTAACTTTCAGATTCATGACCACACTGTGGTTGATTGCTGAGTTCAGTAACAAAAGGTAAGGGCAGCAGGTTGCTTAAACTTTTGTCTAAACTTTAATTTTTAATGCCTGGAGAAATGTAGTACTAGTTAATTGCAATAACCTCTTGTAAGGACAAGAGCATCTCTCAAAAGTATCTGGTAAAGATAACAAAAATAGAGGCTTCTGATTTGGATCTCCTACTATACCCATGCTATGCTGACAGTAAGTAGTTTAGATGAAGAATAAAAGGATATGCCGTCACTCTCCAACAGTGGGTAATGGTGATTAGCACTTCAGATGAAGTGTTGGAGCCAAGATGTCCAGCCAAGTGTATTCATAAGTCTTCTCAATATGTATAGGTTTACCTTCTAAAAAAGGTTTCTAACATCAGAAATAATATTGACAAAGTCATTCTGATAGGTACTGAATATTCCATTTTTATTCTGTGTTTTCTCTGACCTTTAATTTGTTTTTCTTGGAAATAGTGTCAATAAAGCTGTTATAATCATTGTTTACTTTCACTTCTAAAGATTAATCTCCCAAGGGTATTTTTTGATATGTTATCCTAAAGAAAATTTATATATTCTGTTACATTTTGCTAACCTATAGCAAAGGTTCAAAGAAGAATACGTGTAATCACAGTTGAGTGTCTAGGGCACCATCCACATCTCTGAAAATCTTCCAGTCTTATAACCATTGTAACAAAATATGTTTGGTCCTCCCTCTCATCTATTGACATATCTCTGTCCTTATCAAACTACCTAAGATGAAACAAGTTTTAGCTCATCTGTCAGTAACAAAAACAAACAAACAAACAAAGTTATCTGGATTAGACAGTTTTCTTTTAAGAGAAACATGGGTGCTTCAACTTTGGAATTATTTCCCAGAAATTGAAATGGAAATTATATTTCCACATACTCATAATCATCATCATCTTCCTATAAGGCATTATGGCACTAACATTCTTCTCACTAATCTACCTCCGAAGCTAGCATCATAGATTTCAATGCTTGTTTGCTATATGTTTAGCAAACAGGAGCTGATAGTTAACTGGTTAAGATCGGAAGTAAATACCAAAGTCAAGTGTCCTCCAGAAAAATTTTCCTACTTCCAGCTCTAGGTATGCACTTGGGGAATGATGTCTCAAGTACTTTGGACAGATTTCTCAGCTCCCATTCAGTAAAAGAGAAGGTAATTTCAACTTGTTGTGACTCAGCTGCATAAAACTTTACAGATCAAAACCAACCCTTTAAATTGCACTGGCTAAGAGATGGCTAAAGCGAGGATAATTATGGCTTGGTCTTTATGAGGGTAAACTAGTTGCAATTGCTACACCAAGTGCAGCTTCAAAAAAAGCACTTTTGAACACAATAGCAGCCTGTGACTCGAGCAATCAAGGGCACATAAACATTGAGCCTCTGTGGCAGAGGGCAAATACATCTTCTCAGTAATGGGGTCAGACACAATTTCAAGAGAGTTCTCCGTCAGTTAAATATAAAGTGATCTGACATTGGTTTTACAGTGAGAAAAAAATTCTCTACAGTACAAAAAGCTAGCACAAAACCTGTACTATATTTAAAACATATTTAAACAGAGAAAAGGAGGCTGCTTAGTAGCAGCTCTGCTCTGGTCATCCTCCTTTTCTTTGTCTGGTCTTAGGAAGAACTCCCAAGCACCCCAATTAGTTGTAGCCTTTGGAACGGAAAACAAAACAGTGCAACTCCCCAAAACTTGGTGATCGTCCTGTCCCTGGCCTGCAGTCAGGTGTGTATATTCCTTTAGCACTCTAGTTTGTTTCTTGTCTGGTAAATGCAAATCTGGGCAGTAAAAAACAATTCTGATTTTCTGGCTGTTCTTGCCTGCTTTCTTGGTTTGAACCACAAATGTCCACTTCCCTCCCCTCACCCCAGCTTCCCTCCTCTACCCTTTACAGGGGGAAAAGGGGGCAAATTCTATGAAATACACATTTAAGAAGGTGCTGGCATCTTCTTACCTAAACCAAACTTTTGTAACATACCTGAAAATCTTTAGGATTACCTTTGCATACATGTCTTTATCTAACAGAATTTGAGCAAGGATATTTAACTTTTCATATTTCAATTATTTTTATTCACTTTCTTTTACCCTAGACAGTTATTACTGCGTAAAATATCACTGACTATTTGATTAGGTATTCTTTCACAGTGGTTTTCAAGACTTCCAAGGCAGCAATGTCAAAATAGTAGTCATATATCAGCTTCATTATAATGAAATGCTAAGCAATCTCAGCTACTTGACAGTCTATTGTGTGCCCTGTGAACCTAAAGAGGAATTTACTGAGGCCACTGAATCATTAAACGTACAAGCTACAACTGTTTGTGGATATGTGTTAAATACACACGTATGCAATAGTTAAGAAAACCTAGAGCAATGCTACAGAGGAAGAAAATTAAAACTTACTTAAAAGATTATTTTATGTTTCTAGGTACTAGTTCCTCAGGTACTAATGGAGTGAGGACATCCAAATATTTGAGCAGTTATTTTCTGAGCCTTTAAATTGGTCGAAACAGTTGATCTTGAGAAGAGGGATTTTTAAATTATTTTTTTTTGAACAGTGGGGAGGAGAAACACATTCTCTAAACAGGAGTGAGCTAGGCAGCCTCATATTTACAACATTTTGATCTTACAGATTACCTCTGTGTACATCAACTTTTGAGAAACATTTTAACGTTGCTTCAGAAACAAGACACTTTTCCACATCACACTTTTCTTTACCAATCTATCTTAACAAATAATTTAAAAAATCCCTTAAGGTAAGTTTGCTTTTATGACATTTATCCTACTCTGCCTTACTGGCAACTGGAACAGAAACAGAACTGTTATGAACAGTACTGATATTCTGATATTCTGATTAAATGTGTGGATTGAAGTTAAGGTAATGGCTATGCTATGGATGCTAGTGTATACCAAACAAAAGTGAAACATCCCATCTATCTTCAGTATTTCCTAGGATAGAATGATGATGGAGTTCTGGAGGAATTTTTGTGTTATCTGGCTCAGCAAGATAGGATAAGTCTGCTTCTCCATTAGGTGTTGTTGTCTTCCTGCTGAGCAGTGCTTGGACTGCTTGGAACTATCGAGTTCAAATCCACAGAGCTCAAGGCAGAAATGCATTGGTTCAAAGTCTCATGCTTATAACATGAGTAACTATTGAGTTTAGATTTAAGTAATTATAGGACAATTAAAGTGCTTGAACAAGTAAAAAAAGGCCTAGGCTATAATGGTGATTAATTTTTAATTATTTTTTTAAAGCTATGTAGGCTGGTATTTTGGTTTTGTCAAGCACAAGGCTTAACACTAAAATTAGGAATGTGATTTTCAAACTTGCAGTTCCAAAACCATCATGACTGGCACTTACTAGGACAAAAAGAAGTGAAAGAAATCTGCTCTCCACTGATTCTTAAACCTATTGTTTTCTTGAGCTGGATGTTTAGCTCTTTTAGAGCTTTCAGAATTAAAAATGTTGGAGTCTAGATGGTGCTCATATGACATAGAGCTAAAAGATAGTGATAACTTGGCTTCTTTGGTTTTGAGTAGATTGAATTAGTTATCCAGGTTCCATTTATCCCACAGCTGGTGTGAGATCACAAGATTGAAGTTTTAAGAGCTCAGGTGACATTAGTATTACATAGGTGTGAATGAAGTAAAAGAAGGACTGGTGTCCAAGTGCTATGTTCTGTTTCATATGAAGGTACTGGTCATTTTGAGTCCAAAAGTGGTCCTACATCTAGAATTAGGGTTTGAAGAACTGTGGAGAACTGTGGAGAGCCCCAGTGACTGTGGTACTCATGAACATCAGAAATAAGTTTGGTCTCTGCAAAAGCAATGGATTTACCTCTGGGTTCATGGGTTGGTAGACTGGTTTTAATTTAGTGTAGGATGATTAATGTTGGAATATAATACTCTGAATGTCTTCAAAATTTTCAGATCATGAAGAACTAGGAAAGACATAAGTCTCTACTAAGTCATTATATCTCTTTTATCTTGGTCATTGATCCTTTTATATAGACTAGGTTTAGACTTACATCTTATAATTCTATAGCATTAAAATATATATATAGCTAATAAGTTTAGAACTCAACTGACTTCAGTGTACTGTGTGTCTCAAAGAGATTTTATTTGATCTGGTGTCTACAATGTCATAAGCTTCATATTTGTTTAAGAGGTATAGCTTATTCCTCTAGAATTAATTAATCTTACGTTATTGTTTGGTTTAGGATTTGCAAATCCAAATAGTTAAAAACCTAGATGACTTCAAAATTTTGAAAAGCTGATAGATAGAAAGGAAGATGTTTTCTATCATCACTAAGGTTCAGCATTTTATCCATAGTTTGGAATATTATACCTGGTCCTTCTGCAATTAATCTGGATTTACAGCTTAATTTAGGCTTTTTTAAAAAAATAAATAATTGATAACCCAGTGCTTGTCTTTATGCTATAGAGCTCATAAAGATTTAGTGTCCCTTGTGTGTGAAATATTATGTCTTTTATTGTGGGCTCAGAGTCCTTAGATTTCATCAAGATGAAGATTCTTTGTCTTTACTGGTGCTTTTTATCCCATTTTACTAATATTAGGATTAATTTCAGATTAAACTTTGTGTACATGTATCCAGCTTCTAGAATTCAATATATTTGTGGATATTATCTTATCTAGCAGATGAGAGGACTCTCCTGACTATATGTTCCCGTCCCAAATGGTATCTTATCTGCTGTAAACTGAGTTGTCTGATCCAGAAAAAGTACATATGTGGAAAAATCCTTTTTTCCATTGCTTTCATGGTGTTCTTCTCTATGTTACTAATCAAAACACAACCTAAATCAATGAAAAGAATCTGAGCTCAATGAATGCCTGTTGGATCTTGCAAATGCCTGAATACCCAAGTAACAAACAAAGAGTGCTCAGCATGACAAGTCCCCTTTCCTTTTAGCTGCCTAGTTCAAGCACAGTGTCATAGCAAGGAAATGAGTCTCTGCTTAAAGGACAGTTTATCAGAAGGATACACAGCTATCTGTCAGGGGTCATGGAAAGAATGATGGCTTCATGAGTACTAGGGGGCAATTCTTTGCTTATCAAAACATTACTCATCCTGCTGAAATTAATCCAACATGTGAAACAAGAACCTCTCCTGCAAGGGCACAGTGGGTAGAGAGAACATCTTTTATGAACTCTTTTTATTTGTTTTCTGTCTTACCTAGTCACCATGAAGTCAAGTCTTCTACTTTAAAGGCTAATAAAATCTACTTTTCCTGTATTTGAAAGTAATTTACTATCCTTTTTTGGTCACTTGGTGTAAGATAAAGGTCTTGGTCTATCCACTCTATCTGATTTGGCTTTCCATCACAATTCTTGTCATAGAACAAGGGCATTTCTTTTCTAGTATATGCAAAGAAATAGTGTTACCAAAATAAAATTTCCAACGAAAAGGAGATATCTATCTATCGATCGATCGATAGATAGATAGATATATTTTCAGCATAAAACTAATCTATTATCCCATGTGTTGTGTTACTGAATAAGACTCAACAACCTGGCTTTTCTCTTATTTTTCAGCACACACTAAACTTCTGTCTCTCATTATAAAAAAAGAGAATATGATTTACTGCCTTCTTTACTCCTATTTTTTTTCAAAGTTCTGCATTTTAAATAGCTAAATCATTAAAAGCCTAACACAATGTCCAAGATCAATATAACATATCATCTTCTATAATAAAGTTATGTCATATTTAAGCTCTAGTCTCTATATTATCTCTAGTACTCTATACCATCTTTAGTGCTGTTGTGGCACATCAGATAGGGTTATTACTATGTAAATTAGTGAAATAATGAACACTGTAGAAGTGTTCATTCAGCCCAATATTGTATTACTCTGAACGTGTGGAAAAATTCCCTTGTATAAATGGGATCACATAAAGGTCAATGTCTGTAAAATAAAAGCATATATCAAAATAGGATCTAAGTAAGAATCAATATCAATGTATCCTATTTTCACATCATAAGCATATATAAATGTGTCAGTCACAAGAAATATATTGTGTCCTTTTCTGTTTGTAATTGCAACATCATTGCTAGCTACAGTGGGTTATAAAGCATCCCTTCAGGCATGAATTGCCCTTAAAATAAAATTCTACTCTACTATTATTTTATATTGACAGTCTTTATAAAGCTAGTGTCTCAGAAGCTGAAGCTGTGTAATAAAACTTGCTTGCCACCTAAACTCAACTCCCAACCAGTTCCTTTAAGTTCAGAAAAGATGACACTTGTTCTAATTCAAACTAAATAGAAAGATGTATCTACCAAGAAGGTCTTACATAGACAGCAAAAAGAAGAAAGAGAAAGTGGATTGGTGAGGTAGAGTGGGTAGAGTTCAACAGATGAGTTTCATGACAGAGAAAGAAAGAAAGATTTTCACTTTCAGAAGAGATAGGATGCGAACTACAGAAGTGGCATTCAGTTAAGATGTTTAAAGTTACTATTGTACCAGGGAATTTTTGTAGGTTTCATGCAGACTTTTTCAACTAACCAATGTAGTTAGGTCTGTACCTTGACAGCAGATGTAATAAAATACTTGTTCTGATTCATTCATCTATAT
>JAYRBT010000139.1:42229587-42240658 GCA_036023395.1 Myiotriccus ornatus
ATATACATCTTGCACAGATGGAATTTTTCAGACCTATGCAAGGAATGTTAGCTATGTTATTCAAGGCTGATGAGTCAAATACTCTACCAGGCTTATTACAATGTTCTGAATAAATGACAGTCCTGCCCAAAATCTGGAATAAAGAATATTTCAACATGTATTTTATCCAGCACAAACTGATTAATTAATACACATTGGAAAAAGTATTTCAGTTAATCAAGAGCAATCTAGTAAAACAGGCCAATGAGGAAAAAAAATTGCTTTAAATTTGACATTTGGCATTTTCAAAGTATTGTGTCAAATGAAATAATTTTGAAGAAAAAACCTTATCCTGCTTTTCCCTGCTTGGAATTTTCTTTCTGTTTTCTGTTTTCCCTTCTACTTCCCTCTTTCCCTTTTTAACAATTTTTAAGGATATTTCTGATAACGCTGTCTGTCTCACAACTTTTCTGTGTACTTACCATCCCATGACTGTAATAGGAATCTGAGTACATGACAGGAGGCTGGCTTTGATGATAACTCTTTCTCTGCTCTCAAGTTATTGACTTTTCTCCCTGCTTAGTTTTCTCTCTGTTACCAACTACTGTTACCAACATAAGTGTTCAGGAATGGGCCACTCCACTGAACTGTCATTTAAACTGTTGCTGAATATCTACTCATGATCAGCAAAATATCTTACCAGGTGTTTCCTCAATATAAATAAGAGGGCTTTCTTTTTCTAGAGGTCTTGATTTTGAAACTTTCTTCCCACAAATGCAGTGAATTCAGATAATTTTTTTAGTATTTTTGTGCTGTAAAACCCATCATCCCCTTCTTTTTTTAGTATATTACCAAGACACTATTCAAATGAAAAAATTCTAAGGAATGCATGTCTTGAGCTAGAAACATTTTTAGAGTAACACTTTTAATTGGTGACCCAAAGAAAACCATGTAAAATAAATGCAAGAACTTAGCATCTGTACTTTTCTGTCAGGGTTGAAGTGTGCCAGGGAATCAAAAGGAGTTGATTGATTATTTCTCACAAAATCACTACCTCAATGCTCTCATAGACCTTTGCAAAATGAAAGTAAAATAAAGACTGAAAAAAGACTTGGTACTTTCACAGCAATGGGAGAAGTTTGTATATTCAATGAATAACCATGTTTGAGCTGGCAGAAAGTAAGTTTTTTACTCAACGACTTGAAATATTCCGGCTATCTCTTTATTCCTGGAGGCAGCAGGCAGAAACTACATTATGTGAAACTGAATTACTGTATCCAAGTCTTCTCATGTTGCTTGATTTGAACACTGAAATGCATTGTTAAAGTGCCTAGTCTGAATGGTGACAAGGACTGAGCAACTATTTAGGTGCATAAATAAAAGTACTTATTAAAATTGTTTCATTTAGTTCAGGCCTTCATTCTGATAAAAATTAGTGTTTTCAATCAAGAAGGCTTGTCGAAAAAAGATTCTACATAATTAAATTACAGTGGATGTAGGAAAGCACTTCTTGACTGTATTAGTTAACTGTATCTGTAAAATGTGTTACAAAGATTTTGTCTTTTTTTAATATTTGGCAACACTGACTTCTGTCTTCAGTTTTGATGAAAATGTTTTTCTAAAGTATCTTCACACACAGTGGGCTGTATTTCTTATTTTGTATTTAATCCAATTGTGCTCTAATTGCAAACATCACTGCACAGAAGAATAAAAGCTCTGAACATAAAAGAGCTTTCTGCATTTTGTTGAAATACCTAATATAGAAGTTAAATTGTCTGTATCATACCAAGCATCATACAACACTTTAGAGTTTAGTGGAAATAAATAATTACAGAGTAAGAGGATACTTCCAGAGAGTTTATCATAAAACTAACATTTTTTCTGAAAATGCAAATAAGTGGATAATAGCAATAGATTGAAGCCTGTACTGCCATGCCTCTGTGTTTGCTCTGGGCATCAAGAACTTGAGTTTCTCAGACTATTCACAGATTACTATAGACAATAATACTTTCTAAAAGATACCTGGTTAAATGTAAGGAGAAAATCTGTAACTACTACTGGACAAAACTTCTTCCAACAAGCAAAATCCAGTCTAAGCAACTGTTGCAGAATTGGACCCTAAACAAAATTCAAGATCAAAAAATATTTACCATAGTCTTGAACAACAGAAAAATCCATACTGTTTTTTTCATTAAAGTAAATTCAGAAAAAATTTCACACACAACCACAAGGAAAATGTTCTCATGACTTATTTGTCAAGGCATCTTTCAGATTTCAAGTTGTGAATTATTAAAAAAGAACACAGACAATGAGTGATCTTTTTTAACTTTTTTTTCCAATTGGTTAAGATCTTGAAATATTTCTTCAATCTTGTCTGTGTAATATGGTCTAGTCTAAGTGAGACCTCCATCGTTTATTTATGTGTGCATTTCATTCTCTTATTAAATAAATATTTTGTTTGGCTTCTTAAAACCATGATGATCCATTTACTAGTTAGTACATATTCTGAAACAGACATAATAGTAGAAAGACACACACAAGTATGCTCCCCCTTACACTGGAAGTGTCAGGAATGAATTTAAAAAAACAACCAAAACAAACCCTTGCTTTCTTTGATTATTTCCCCCCTGCCCCAGAAACCACAAAAGAGATGGTTGTCCTTTGAAATAATTTTCAATGTGTTGTGCTGCTTTGCATTTCCAGATGGCAATAAGAGAGGAGTTGTAAAAGCAACAATATGCTAGAATTTGCAATTGATCCTCTATCCTAAATCATTAGAAAAGGATCCTTCAATGACTTCCTCCATGTTTCTGCCATCAAGGTGTAGAAATTACTTATGAGGGAGGAACTGAGAGGAAAAACTGGTGAGGAAAGCTTTGTAGCTGATTTCAGAATACAAATGTTTTTTGTTCATGCTAAGGAACACGCAGGAAACAAGGACAAGGATTCATTTCTATGGCTGTGTAGGGTAAAACACACAGGTATTCTTCCCAAGAATGCCAAGGCAGTGTAAGGATTAAAAAAGGTTTACTTCAGATGCAAGGACCATTTCTTAACGACTTGCACAATGGGCCCCAGGGGTAAAAGGCAATGTCCCATCCTCTGTGTTTCTCCCTGGCCTTCCCAGGGCCTCTGTACATGTCTATTAGGGCCATCTTTCTCCTCTCACATGTCAGAGAGAGAGGCTGAGAACTTTTCTTGCTATGTGGGGGCGGCGGGGTGGGGGGAAGTGGCAGAGGAAGCATTGAAGCTGCCTTTGAGAAAGAGTTACCATTTAGGCAGAAACCTTCCTAGTGAAAATCAAGTTCCTAGCTTTCTGTCACAAAATTCTTCCGAAATTGTACCTATTCCTACAGGCTGTGATGCTCAGCGGCCTCATAAGAGAAGTAGTTATTCGTAAGGCTTAACTGGTCAGCCTGGATATGTCTACTGGCTTAAGGATTCAATGTTTTGCTCTTTGTAAGCAGTTTTCATTTGGTTCTTCTAATCACATCTGGGTTGATATATTCTCTTTACTTTGAGAAGATATTTTTTTGGATGTGACCAATCTGAAAGCAAGACCTTCAATTTGTTGAGAAGCCCAGTTCCAGCTGGTTCATTTAATTCTCTCTCATGACATTGTTCTTTCTAGATCTGGGCCATGAAACACACTTCTTCATTGCTGTCAGAATACAGATGAATCA
The DNA here is from genome assembly GCA_036023395.1 of Myiotriccus ornatus. NCBI lineage: Eukaryota > Metazoa > Chordata > Aves > Passeriformes > Tyrannidae > Myiotriccus > Myiotriccus ornatus. The sequence goes on from JAYRBT010000139.1 coordinate 42,233,250, forward strand.
ACTCTCTGAGTATGCTTAAGACTCCTGAATGTTTTTAGGGAACATGTAGAAGGTTACCTGGGAAAGAGGAACTCACAGTTTAGGTATTTCCTTTATCTGAGTGTAAACATCAAAATTTAAGAATGGAAATTTTAAATTTATTGGCTAATTAGATAAAATAAGTTCACTACATACTGTTTGATGCTATTGGCATTTTAGTTTCATTTCTTTTGCAGAAGAAAAGTAAAAAATGTAGTAAAGCTACTCTTCTAGTAAAAGAGAACTCATTTTAGCATGGAACTGTCATAAACCATTGATCTATCTCCAAATCCAGCACTAAAAGTCCATGAAAATACCATCTTACATTGTCATATAAGCACCGTTTACTCCACAACTTCAGTGTGCTTCTTTTTGTAACAACGTTTTGTGGTTGGAAAGTTTTTGTGTATTCATTTTGTGCCCAAGGAAGAGAAATTCAAAGACCTTTTATTAACATGCCCAGGTCCCATTTTTTAATTACTTTGATGCCAAAATCTCACTGAGTAGTGGTGATATTCAAACATCTAAGTGCCTTATTTTAAATTATTTAATTGTGAAATACTGATGCATCAAAATTGAGTCAAGGAAATCAGAACAACAATAATTAACATTTATATGAAACAACATCAGAACCAAACTGCGTGTTTCTATAATTTCTTTATGAAAGAGTGAACCTGTTGAATGGCTTCAAAACAAGATTTTTTATCTCATGCCTTGGAAAAGCATACAATCATCATTTAGGAAGGTAATGTGCTGTTGCAGTGCTGACAGTTTATGGTTTGGGGGCTGAAGACTTAAAGGGTGACATAATTCAAAAATCTGCCATTTGAGCACCTGTATCTATCTCAAGATGTGGCTACTGAAGACTTATTCTGTATTTATTAATCCCTATGGAATTTTATGGATTCCATGAAACTTGTCTGGAAATAAGAACATTTGCATGAAAAAAATTTACAATCATGCAGGTTGATAAAGTTTAGCTGTACTATAAAGGACCCTGAAGAGATTTAGTAGATTAAGTGTTTTTAACACAAATCTGGGCAGCAACTAAACCAGGCTACATCAGCAGGCAAGTGCAATTTCCTATGTGACTTTTAGCATGCTCTTATCTAAGATATTAGGAATTGCTGTCCAAATGTGTCACAGTATGTTAAACATTTACCTCATTCAAGAAGTTAATGCAATTGGTGATTTGCCCCTGAGCTCATCTATTCACGTCTGTAAATCATATTAGATTCTAAACACATTTACAGATTGCAGGGATAATATTAAAAATATTAGACTGAAATTAATCAGTGGTTCTTGTGAGCCTGCAGATGGTGAAATTATTGCCTTTTCAGAGTGTTAGCTATTTAATTGTTGTTTGAATGGTGAAAGAAAGAGAAAACAATTTAATGGGAAAATATGGCATTTATGACTTTTCTGTTAAATATCAAAACACCACTTCTGCCTGGAAAAAATTCCCAAGACAGAGTGTTCAGGAGAAATATGTGCTTACCTTATATTAATATTCTTCCCAAGACATTTTTGTTGTCACAGGATCACACAGTCTCTATGTGGTTGCAGGGGATGTGAGACCATCTAATCTAACCCACCTGCTCAGGCAGGGTCAGCTACATCTGGTTGTCCAGGACTCTGTGTAGTTCTGTTTTGAAAAGCTTCAAGTAGGGAGACTCAATGACCTGTCTGTGCAACCTGTGACAGTGTTTGACGATTCTCACAGTAAAAAAATGTTCTGTTCAGAGGGCACTTCAGGTGTTTTAATTTCTGCACACCATCTTTTGATCTGTCACTGAGCACTACTGAGAAGAGTTAGGCTCCCTCATCTTTCCCTCTCATATGATATTTATAAACACACCGATAAGATCCCCCCTCAGCCTTCTCTTCTCCAGGGAGAGTAGTCCCAACTCTCAACCTCTCCTCAGCTGAGGAATAACCAGGTCATTAATGAATGTGTTAAAGAGCACTGGCCCCAGTATCAGCCTCTGGGATATACACTGACTTGCCTCCAGCTGGACTTTGTGCCACTGATCATAACTCTCTGGGCCACCTCTTCATCTGTTCCCTGATATTAATATTCTTCCGTAGGCATCCCTGTTTTTCACACTTAGACCACAGGGTACTTGGCCAGATGTATCCATTATGATCATTCTTATATTCTTCTGTTAGCAACTAAGGTAGAAGGAGATAATTCTTAAGGTCATATAATCCTGGGATGGTCTGCCCTCCCAAACACCCCCCAAGGCCTGCAAAGCAATAACTGCCATGAAGGATTTTCTGTAATCATATTCCAAGCATATAATGAGAATCACTTGGACAAATGTGCCCTTTCCTTGATATTAAAAAGATGGGAAAGTAATAAAGCTGTGATGTTTTAGAAAAAAAGGAAAGAAACCAACCAAAAAATCCCCAAAACCTCCAAAACAAAACAATAAAAAAAACTCCCAAACCTCTACAGAGATTTCATGAATATCCAATTGTTTATTTAATTTTTATGCTGAGCACCTTTGTCCTTTATACGTACTTGACAATCATAGCCCATGAGCTAAGTCCATAGAAATAAATCTATGTCCTTTTGAATGGTCTTCTTGACCAGAATTTCCTGTGAATTACATAAGGAATAAATTAGTACAAAATTTTTTGTGTAGCTTTAACCTCTGCATGTGTTGTATTGACTCAGAATGAACATCTATGATCACGTCACAAGCTGCTCTATTATTCTTTGATGACATAAAAAGACAGAACATTTAAAAATATATTGTAAAAATAATACATCAGAAGGAACAATCAGCTTTGATCCTCACATCTAACCAATCACACACTGGATAGATTTAGCTCATACAAATGTGGAATAGTTTCTTCATTATAAATGATTAATAACAATAGATGTTTATTTTTTCTTTATTACTTCCAAATGCAAAACCACAGATACCTACAGCTCAAGCATCAGAAAAGAGGGGAAGCATGCTATATCTGACCTCCTCATAGTTATTTATGCTATGTAAGGTCTGAGAAGCACTTTTCTTTCAAGGGCTTTTCCGTAATTCAGCTCATAAGCAGGTAGAACATGTATGCACTTCCCTGAGCATCATTTATAAGTCAGTACAGACGCTCTCATAGCAATCAGTAAAACATGCAGAGCAATAATTTATAATAGCTGGCTGGTACACCAAGATCCATTTATTATATTTTACACCTATACAGCACTTTATGTATATTGCCAATTCCCTTGGGATATGTGAAGACCTCGGGGACAGACATAATATTATTTAGAATCATGAGGCACATCACAAGTTTCTTTGATCTATGTATAAAAGGAAGCATAAAATAAACCTACTTTCCAGATGAAAATTTTCATGTAACCACCCAATGCTTCTTCCACTGTGCCCAAAATGCTGTGGTTCAGAACTAAATCTTTAAAGATACCTTTCACAACATAGTCTGTGATGTTTACAGTACCATTCATGCATAATATACAATCTTATATACAATCTTTTTTTTTTCAATTCCTCTTTTACAAAATCCTGCCAAACACAATAGATATTAATCATCCATGATGAGTGAAATTTACCTTCGGTCGCACAGCAGTAACTCATTGATTTGGCAGAGTATGATTTCACAGTGAATAAATCACTGTAAGTGCCGGCTGATTTATGCTCTCAGTATGTTTGAGTATGTTTGTGTGCATGTACGTATAATACACACAATTCCTTTGTGGCTCCAGATACTTTGCAATTTCTCTGGACAGCAGACATTGAGAAAGTGAAAGGTGTGTATTTTCCCAGCAGGGATCAAAGAGAAAAATAGTACAACTTAGATAACCTTTCTGCCAGGCTTCCTCCAGGGTGGAATTCCCATTAAAAACATCTTTCCCAGGGCTGCATCTCCTCCCTCTTTGTGCTTTACTCTTTCTACACCAATGGCTGTAAGCAGGAGGTGTAGTGAAAGGTGAAACCAAACTGTTTTGATACTGAGGGCTTTGATCCTTCCTGCTCTTTTCGTATCCCTTATATCTGAAGCCCTCAATCAGGTTCAGAGGAACTTCTGGGAGGAAGGATAGTCTTAATAAGTTTTTCATTCCTTTTTTTGTTTCTGCAGTTTTTCCCACAGAAGGGCGTATTCAGATTCCTAAAGAAGGCTTTGAAAAAGATCCAAAGAGGCAATCACATGCATGTGCAACTATTTTTTCACCAGGCAAGAATATATGGAATGTGAATGGGGTTTCAGCACAGCTCTGCGAATGTGAGTATCAACTGAAACTGGGTAGGCAAATTCCATTAACTTCTAGGTAAATTAATGTACATATAACCAGAGAATTACTAACTTCATATAATTGAAAGCAGGAAAACCTGTCTGCATTCAGTTGTTAATATAAAGTATAATTAGAAGGAAGATCTTTAAGGGTGAATAGTGTCACTGAGCAGCACAGACTTCATAATATCTTGAGAACATGATTCTAGCAAGTGTAGGATTTCTGAAGGGAAAAATGAATGTTAGTCATGCTTCTCTTGTACAAATAGTAAGACTTTCTACCTATAGTTTAATTTTAAGTAGGAAGAAATATTTCCCAATATTCTAAGTAGGAATAAATATTTCCCAAAACTAGACAATATATTCTTTCTCTTCAGATGCAATTGGAAGCCATGTAACTTATTAAGTCTTCAAAATGCAAATTAGTTCAAATATATCTGATTTTCAAGTTTAAAATAACTAGTAACTACAACAGCATTTGCTCCTAATTATTGCCTGTTGTTTATTATTATCCTCCTGTTTAAAATAAATTCAAATCATCCAGCAAGACCAAAGAAAAGCACTGCGTGACCTAAGTGACTATTGTGAATAACATGAGAAGGCTGACCAAGCAGGCTCTCAAACACCATTTTGCTTATGTCAACCAATTTCAAGCTACAGATCCACACAGTGTATTTCTGAATAAGGGATACAATTGCAGAAGTTAGGTTTGGTTATTGGATGACATTAAAGCAAAATAATAATACATTCATCAGATACATCCCTTGCTGTGAAAAAACTGACCATTTGTAGTAATTATGTACTGCTTGCTCAGTTGTTTTAAGATAAGACGTCCTGGAAGTTATCTTCTGTAATTTTTAATTTTTTAAATTTTGTTTCCATCTTTACTTTCTATGACTGCCCTATATGCCTGTGTTTGTGATCTATGTGAAATGGCATAATCCTTTTAGAAATTTGACTAATTACTCATTTTTAATTGAATTTAATTTTGAAACAGAGCTTTCATACTGCATAGAAATTAGATAGAGAAAATAAAATTCCCAAGAGAAAAACCATTCCCTGTTTATATGCCTCTATCTAAAGGAAATACATACACTTAGCATTTAGAAAAGTAGATTAAGTTATTGTTGTTCAGAGGACGTTTACTGGGTGCAGTTTGTAGGACTGTAAGTGGAGCATGACCCATTTGTGTTTGCTTGACTTTTCTCAGTGTACTGTGACCCAGCATTGTTGGGTTTGTTGTATCTTTATTTAAACTTTGTTCCTCTGTGAGGAGCTGTGGCTTCTGTGTTTTTCAGCATCACTGGACCCCATGGGTGACGTTTCCTTTGATCCTTAAAATGCTATATTTCAGATGTTATATCACACCGCAGAAGAGTAACTTGCTAAGGAAAATATAGCTGTATTTTCCTGAAGGAACTGAAGCTACATCAGGTTGAATTTCACCCTGTAGGTTATTTAAGCACAGTATGATGTTATACAAACTGAAAACAGAGGGTGAATTCCTGTCTGTTACTGAAGAGGTGTCATTGAGAAAAATAAAAGCAAATGATTCCCATTCTTTTCCACTGATGTCTTAAAGGCAAAGATTTAATTGTGCTGAACTGTAAAATAAAATTAATTTCCAAGATGAGTGACATATCAATAATTTGGTCCTTGCTTTGTAGCTCATGTTTATAAAATCAAGAGTTTACAGTTTCTTTGTCTCATCTTGTTTAAAAAAGTTTGAATAAGAGAATTCTTTTTTTTTTGCCAATTTAATTTGTTTTGTTTTCTTTTTTCCTACCTTCAAGCAATTTTAGATGACCTTTACTTTTCCATTAGGTTCAGACATCTAAACTCTGGGACATTCTGGCTTTACGTTTAGGATTTTTATAAAAATTTTTTTTTTTATTTGATGGGTATTCTGTAAAGCCTGTGTATCATCTAGATCTATCTTCCTTTATTTTTATCTACATTTTTTCCAGTGCTCAAGATCTCCCACATTTATGATGGTGATCTCCTCAAACTGCAGTGAGTAAGCAAGGGATCACTGTGTGGTAGCAGCACCTTAAAGACAACGTCTCTCCACAGTGCATCTGAGTGGAAACCTGCTTCCTCATGCCAAAGCTGGCAGGGGACATCATAAAAGAAAAAACATAGAACTACAAGAAAACTGGAGAAGGACATCTTAATCCTATTTCATATCCTTCAGCATCTGAGCTGAGTGAAAAGCCATAGAAATCCTGAGGGGGAACATTTTCCACTACTGAGATGTGTGCAAAGCTGCATAGGTCAGGTCCTTCAAAACTTGGATGAACGCCCATTCCCTTGCCCATCTTTGAAATGCCCACCCTAACCTATTGTCTTTGTTTTCCAGTGTAGTTCCACCATTTCTCTGTTATTATCAAACTGTGCTATTACTCAGTATAAGTGCAGAGAGTGATCTGCTTTGTTACTTTTATTTGTATCTCCTCCTCCAATTGATATTTGATTACCAGAAATGCTTTATGCGTATCTTTTACTATATAAATATATTTATATATATATGTGTATATTTAAGTAAAGAGCTATACAGAGATATAAATCTTTGTATATTTCTTTATGTTTCATGAGTGAAGACTAGTGAAATTCCTTACAAGAAATAAAGTGCATCATGATAGAAAAGTGTCAGGTATGTTCTTTATATTTCCAGACAGAGAGCTCTCTAAAAATTGAATACAAGTTTAGTCAAACAAGAGAGGCAATCCAAGAATTGGAGTATGTGCTTAATAGTAACACTGGTTACAGAAGAAGTTAGAAAAACCAGAGAAGTCCAGGAGTTGCAAGTCTGTTTAACCTGTAAGTGAGGCTTTAGGGACTATGAGCTGGTTAATAACTAGCCAGGTGTAAAATGACAGATATCTCCTTTTCATCAGCTCCTTTCTGTGTGGAAGAACATTTCCTTCAACATTTCTTAGCTAATTTTTAAGTTTTCAAATTCCCTGCTATTTTTCTGCTCCCCTTTCTAAGAGAGTAGGTTGTATGAGTACACACCCTCATCTGCATCTTAGTATTTTGAAAGCAGCTCTTTCCCACTATGAAGCACTGTGATATATTGACAAAAAATTGCAAATTTTTCTCTCTTGTTTTTGTAGCTATCTTTGGCCATCAAAATGCAA
>JAYRBT010000139.1:42240758-42271146 GCA_036023395.1 Myiotriccus ornatus
GCACTGTGATATATTGACAAAAAATTGCAAATTTTTCTCTCTTGTTTTTGTAGCTATCTTTGGCCATCAAAATGCAATCTTCCATTTGTTCCTGTCAAAAATTGTTCCCTGAGCATGTACAACTACAGAATGAAAGACTAAGATGTCCTAATAAATGCTTTTAGTCACTCCTCTGAATCATTTTTCACAGTAGCTTTTTAATTCAGTTATAAAGTTGCATCTTCCAGGTAGCAAGAAAAATATGTGATTTGTCTGATGGTGATAGTACAGTTCAAAGCCTTTTAGAAACTGCAGAAAGGAATTGAAATAATTCTTTTGTTTTGAGCAGCAACAACATGTAATTTAGTGCTGAATTTGCAACTGATTAATGTTTTGTACTGGGCTTGTCCTTCCCATCTCTCAGCATTTTCCTATTTAATATAAGGAGGAATTGATACAATACAGTTATAAAATGTTTAGAATAAGAATAATGAGTGCTGTATGCCAAGCTTTCAGACATCTCTTTCTGTCTCAACAAACTTTAAACCCTTCCCTTTTCCTTCTCCTTTAATGTCTGTGTTCATCATTTTAGCTTATGCATACAATTTGTGTTTGAATAGAGCAACGAAAGAGACTTCATTCTTGGTTCATACCTTTACTTCCTCCACTAACCTTTCATATATTATTAAGTCTGTCCTCATTAAGTCTTTTGTCCAGTCTAACATATCTCATCTATTTTAGATGAGTTCTAAACAAAGTCTTACAAAATGGGATTATTACCTTTCAAGGTTTAAATCTTAAGTTAATTCACATCCTGTAGCAACACATAATGCCCAAGCATTGGTGAATAGGTAAAGAGAAGGTTGGGCAGATAGGCAGACCAAAGATAATAAAAACGTAGGTTATGGGAAAAGGAATAGGAAAGACTAGTTCCATCTGCCTCCCCCCGAAAAACCCAAACAAACAAAAAATGATCAAACAAAAAACCCCCAAAAATAAAATTCAACACCGCACCCCCCCCAAAAAAAAAAGCCAAAAAAAACCCCCACCAAAATCCAAAAAAACCCTCCAACCAATCAAACCAAAACCAAACATATTTCAGGGGAAAATCAAGGTAGCTCCAAGTTAATGTTGCCCCACTGATATCTGCACCTGAGGGTCTGGGCCTGTATCAACCATATGTGCAGTGATGTAACACTACCTGTTTTGAAACCCTTCGCATATTTATTATCTTTAACTTTTTGTGACTCTTAACAGTGAGAAGACCTATGGTACAACATGCTCCAGGACACCAGCAATGACAACCCCAGCAGCTGACAACTTTCCCTTCTGCTGATTTCCAGCAGGATATTTCTACACTACATTGTGCCGTGCTGTACCAAAGATGTCTCAGTTAACTTCACACCGTGAAGTGCCACACAGTCAGGTTAAGATTCTACACTAGGTACTTGGAGATCATAGAACAGAATCATAGAATCATTAAGGTTGGAAAAGATCTCCAAGATCCTTGAGCCCAACCTTTGACCAGTCTCTACCTTGTCAACTAGACCATAGCACTAAGTGCCATATCCAGTAATTTTTTGAACACTTCCAGGGATGGTGACTCCACCACTTCCCTGGGCAGCCAGTTCCAATGATTGACAACCCTTTCAGTGAACAAATTCTTCCTGGTGTATTTGAACCTCCCCTGGTACAGCTTGAGGCCATTTCCTCTCGTGGGATTTGAATCCCACGATTGATCTATTTTATAATGTCATGGTTGCAATCCCTCTGTCCCCCTCCATCACAATTGAGAAATTAAATATATTTTTGTCTGGTAAAACAGGTTCAAAAAGATGAAAAGATTTCCCCCTGCTTCTCTTTAAATAGCTTATGCTTTGGGCTCTAGTACAAAACAGCTAGGGTTTCATCTTCAGGGAGGCAGGCCTTGGGTGAAGAACTTCGAGCTATTTGATGAGTACTTTGACTCGTGTGCCAGAAAAAACAAGGTTTTTTATGAATCCTGGTTTCATATACACGTGATAGGAAGTGTTTGAGTATGCCAAATAGACAGAGCAGCTGAAGCTATAAAGTGCCTAGAATATGAATCCTTGTTGGGATTCATGTCTGCTACATGTCAGTGAAGCATCAGGAACGAAGTCCTGTGTCCTGAGAGACAGAACTTTGGGCGCTTGGCAAATGCGAATGTTCAGACTTCGGTGTCTGTGGAGCTCGAATGCTCTCAGTCTGGGCAGATCTGCACAGCAATCACAGCGGTGTTTCTGGAGATGTGTCGGCTACGTTGGACGAGCAGCCATGCATTTCATGAGAACTTTATCCATCTCTGGATTCCAATAGACAAGCAAGCACCTAAAAATGAAAAACTGCCTAAAGAAAGTTGAGTCTTTTGTATACAGCCAGCACTGATTGCTATTGATTTCAATGTCAATGGGACAATTAACTGAGGGACTTCTCAGAATGTAACCCACTTAATTAGAATCCTAGAACTTTAGATGATTCTTCAGAGATACTCAAGTGATTTGAAAAAGTAGAATCTCAATTTTGCTTTAGAAATGTGCATTTTAGAAATTCTGCTCATGCATTGTTTCTGCTGCTCTGCAATATCAGATGAAATCAAAACTGGACAAGTTATTTGTTCCTACAAAATAGTTGGATTTGTGCTTGCATATATTTGTATACCTCTTCATTTTGTCTGTAAAAATTACTTTCTGCCATATTACAATTTATTGCATGACTTTTTAAAATTTCTTTTCAAAACTTAGCCCTGACTGTCCCTCTTAAGATATAAGAAGAGATTAAGCTCCATATATCAGCTTCTTTCTCTTTAAAGCTTATTGGGATCCAATCAAGATTACATCTGTGTTCAGACTTCTGGGGGAGGTATTTCAACATGCAATAACATATTGCATGTGGAATACAGTACAATTGTACTGTATGTTGGTTCGTCCTAATTAAAGTGGCAGAAAGGCTATATAACTGCTGTAAAGTAAAATTTTTGTGAAAACCCCAGAGGGAGTTCTTTTCATGATTCTGTCATTCATTCAGAGTTTCTGATTTTATTTTTGCTTCAGGAGGTCAATCCATCAAATAGAGGAGGAAAACATGAGGGTTTTTTGTAATATTATGATTCACCTTAGACAGTAGTGATTATTATTCTACAATATGAAATAATTATATCTTTCTGATTAGGTTTCTATTACAGAATGGTTTATTAAACTGTTGATACAAAGTAAACCCTAGTAGAATTATAATAGTCAAAATCTGATATTTACCAAAATACCTTTCTGACCTAGTAAAGCTGCCATAAAACATTTAAAATTAATTGAATTTAATTTCATTTAAAACCAAAAGTATCCTAAGTTCCTACTATAGAAACATACTATATAAATAATATATCAAATGCTCTCTACTTTTGGCATAAAATTTTCTGAACTAGATTTTCCTCCATTAAATCAGAGGGGCTTATTTCATATACTGATTTCAGGAGGAGCAAGAACAAATCCTCACTTCAGTACCACTTTCCTCAAACGTTTTTTTTCATAACCACTTAAAAATAAAACTTTCTTACATATTGTGTTAGTATATAATTCTCTTTCCTACCAGAATCCATACATTTCCATTGACAGGGGTTAACCACAAAGCCTTTCTTTAATGACTGTCATCTGTAAGGAATGTGCACATAAACATTGCATTCTTCTCTGGGAGCTTTCTTTATAAACCATAATATCCTTAACCAAAAATAACATCTATTCAGCTTCCTTTCTCTTTTTTTTTAATTCTTTCATTGCTTTTGGAATCCCATGTATTGACAGAGTTGAAATGTTGTCTCTAAAAGGAAAGCATTCAGTTCTGTAAATCTGCAATTGTCTCTAGCAGGGAGAAAAAAAATTCTTACCTACTTTTTATCTGCTAACCTGCTAGGCCAGAATTAACATAAAATAAAGAGTGGTTTTGGGGTTGTTTTTTTTCAATTGCTTGTGTTTTTAAAATATATTTCCCATATTTCAGGACAGCAAATTCTACCATTGGAAAAAATCTTAAATACAAAATCTTACATTATTATTAATACAAGATTCCTCTTAAAATTACTTTTAACATATGGAAAAAGCTAAAATTATTTCTTGATTCCTATTGTATATGCACTACATCACCTACAGTGATACAGTGATTAACTTGCAAAAACAATGGAAGAAAGATCACAAACATATATTCACTTGCAGTTTTTGTGCAAAAACAACAACTGTGGTAATTCTTCAGTGATAATTTTTAGATATTGTTACACTGTTACCAAGGGTGAGTCACATAACTTATATGAAAGATATGTCGTGGTTGACAGTTACTGATCAAAACACAAATCTTAAGTGAACAGTTCACCTGGACAGATGGTTCTTCACCACGTGAAGAATAACCACAAATGACCTAATAAGTAAACCTTTATACAACTTGGATTCCTGTTACTACATATGAACATAACATGGATTAAATGATATGTAAATTATACAAAACCAAATAAAACCTAGAGTAATCTCAGCAAAGATTTTCTGAGAGACATATTTTCTTCACTGCCCATGACAAATCTTTTCATGAACTCAGTTTAAGAAGAATATTTATTCCAATTAGGTTTGTATAATTGTGTTGAAAATGGAGCAAAATAATTCTCCTATCACTTCTGCTCCCCATGACAATGCATGTTCTCATATGTCTTGAAAGAGTAGGGTAGTATTCTGTGTAATTTAGGAAACTGAATTGGGTTTTAATGCATATATTTTACTTAATTCTCTGAATCCTATTAATTTCTTTTACATTGGCAGAAAACAAGTTTAATGTGGATAAAAACATTTGGAGACAGGAAAAACAGTCATAGATGTGTTTAAACAGCATCAGAATTTAAAGCATTTATGTATTTTCTGTATTTTGTTTTTTTCCTCACTTTGAGGTCCTCTAGTTGAAGACACTAGTGCAGAGTTAAAGCTGGTTTGAAAGAAATTCCAACTTTCTAAATATATGTCTTAATAGGTACACAGAACAGTGGAATAAAGTGTTTGTTTCAAATCATGTATTTTAATAATGATTTATTTTATAATTTCTCTTTTTATATCAGAAACGTGTTAAATAAAATTAGATCTGTTGCTATAATCTTGTCAGTGGTTTGTTTGGAAATAACAAACTCCATTATTACACAAGCATTGGAACATACCTATAAAGATAAGGGTTTGATTTTCAACTGTGTCTCCAAATAAATGTGGTGTAAAAGACAAATCATGTCCAAGAGCAAAAATCTATACCCTGGATAATAAGTTATCCAGGTGCTGTATATTATCTAAGACAGTCAAATTTCAGGACTATTAGCAAAGAGTGGAGTTAGCCTTGTGATGATAAAAGTTTTTATTCTCAGCATCTTTTTGCATGTGTTCATCCTAGTGTCAGTTAACATCAACATGGCATTTCCCAGTAACTCTGATTTAGACTCAGCCTTACAGTTTTATAATTTATCATTGTGTCCTTTGAAATTTTCCCAGATTATAGGAGCAAAATTCAGCTGGACTCTGGGTCAGTAATTGTGGCATATAAGTGTCTTAGTTTTAAAAAGATGTTCTATAAAAGACTTCTCATATACTTATTTATAACTCAAGACTGTACATCATGGCAATTAAACTTCCACCAAAAAAACAATTTTACCTGAAATACCAACAATCTGAGGTATAATACAGTGCCTCTCTCTCTCTCCTTCGGTATAATATAACATGTCTCTTACTCCTTCACCTCTCATCTATAAGGAATCTTAAGAAAGAGGGCTCTTTGGAAATGAAGCAATGATCAGACATTGATTACAGAGATAGATATGTCATTACTAAGATATTACCCATGTTGCTGCTCTTTGTTATTGCCATTCTGCTTGAAAGCTGAAAAGTTCACATAATCATCTCACATCATCTTCCACGTAAAGACAGCTGAGTTAATTTAAAGACTGTTTCTCATGCAAGATAAACTAACTGGAATGACTTTGAAAAGAAATAGAAGAGCTAATAAAATAATTTCAGATTGAGCATTTCTGATGTCTTTTTTCTTATTCTATTCAAGTTGGTCTATTGTTTATAGGACTCCAGTCAATTTTTAACCTGAATAATAGACACATGTACTATTTAATGAAGTTGTAGGTAACAATAAATAAAATAGTATGAACAGTGTTTTACACGACCAAAATATATCTTAGAAGAGCTTAGTACTGTAACTGTCAAGCAATTTCCTTCATAATATTTGCAATTTTATTGATCTGATTCATACTCTGTTCTGTTAAGTTTCACCACTAAGATCTAGTGAGCGTCAGAATATTCATTACATTCTCCACATTCATGCCTATGGAATTGCAATGCATTAAATGACAAAGATGCTAATTCCTTCCTGAAAACTGTGGACAACAGAAGTAAGAAATAATAGCAAGCCCCTAGCACAATGTCAAGTCAAATCACTGGAAGAAAAAAATACCCAAAGCATGTATTTCTTTTCACATGTACTTTTTGCAACAAGAGAGAGTATTTCATCCACTCTTAGGAATTAACTGAAGTCCATTTTATATGACATTTGCATACTTGATAGCTGGGTTATTTGTTATTTGAAACAATAGCAGTAAACATCATATCAAAATTTTGCAACTGTAATATCGAAATCATACATTATATTGCTCTGTTTTGTTTTATTTTAAAACTAGAATGTATGCATTTAATAGGTTCTCTGTTTTTCTAGGAGGCATTTATTTATGGATACCTAGGTATATTCTAAAGTATCTCAGTATAGTTCCCAATATTGTCCCTGTTTCTGATTTCTCATAATTTCAAATTTGTGATTTCCCCATAACCTTCTCAGTGAACCAAGAAAAAAAAAAAAAAAGGATTAGCTTTTAAATTCAACTTTCCTAATCAATAATAGTTTGCAGAAGTGAGCATTTAATTTAATAAAATTCTGGAAATTTGGCTAACGAACAATTTCCCTTTCAGAAATCTTCATTAAAATTTCTTAGGAAATGTAGAATCATAGAATGGAGTTTGTGGCAAGGTGGGGGACTGACCTCTTCCTCCCAGACAACTAGTGATAGGATAAAGGGAAATAACCTCAAACTGAGCCAGGGGTTTTCAGCTTGGATACTGGGAAAAATTTCTTCATTGAAAGAGTGGTTAAGCATTGGAACAGGCTCCCGAAGAAAGTGGAGTCACAATCTCTGAAAGTGTTCAAAAAACAAGTAGAAGTGGCACTTTGTGATATGGTTTAGCTGGCATGGTGATTTTTGGTCAAATGTTGACCTTGATGATCTTGGAGGTCTTTTCTAACCTTTTGAACAGTTTCAAATGGACAATTGTTTTGCTCTGGTTGTTAGTTTGGGGTGGAGGTGTTAGTTTGGGGTGTTGAAGGAGGATTATAAATATAGGATCAGACCATGGTGCTTTTTCTACAGTTGCTATTTACCAGAGCACCACTGAAATTGTTCACTGTTCTTCATGAGTAGGAGGACCCCAATAAATATGAAGTATAAGCAAGAATGTATACATATACACACATCAGCTATGATCTGCAAGCTTTCTTAATGGAAACAAATAAAGCTCACAAGAGAACCTACATGTGCAATCTGCTGAAAAAACTAAACTTCTACCCATTTGTTTAACTTAATACCTGGACATTTGTTCACTAATTTTAGGAAATAGGATAAGATGCCTACTTATTACTAGTCAGGCAAGTGAATGAATTTTTAGCTATCAAAGGAGTCTGTCATAACCTCCTTTACCCTGTAATATTTAACAATGGAAGATATGATTGCATCCCTTCCTCATAGATTTATTTCTAACATTTCGGTATATCACATTTACATTTCACCTTAAAACTCTATCAAGTGAAAAATTACTCAGTCATATTTGTTGAATATTTTTTAGTAGATCATAGTAGTTAATAAGATGTCAGTTTGAAGAGGTCAGCAGTAAAAATGAACATATTTTGCTTTTTTTTTTTTTACATGCATGCAAATAATTCTTAATGATTCTCTTGCATACTCTCATGCTTTATTGGAATTGCACCCTATGTATCAGAAAGAATGGTGACAAGGGAACTTCTTTTTACGTGATATAAATCAATGCCTGCTGCCTTACTTTAAAAGCTGAGAGATGATAAGATTCTGTGACTCAATAAATTCAAGCTTCTAGTGCTATGCAGAAGAACATAAAACTTGCTTGTGCATTATAATGTAGCAATAATATATCCCTTCCTAATCACTGGCATACCTATCTTTTCTAGCTTGCCTATAGCATGCATAATAAAAAGTTTGAAAAATATGAAGAAATTCTAAATCTCACATACCTGCATTATGAATCCCTGCAGCTATTAAAAAAATACTAAAATCCTTAAACTATGAGGGTAAAATACAATTTACAGAGTACATTTTCTTATTATTGCCTTTGAAGATAGCATCAGTTTGTCTACACAGAGCTATAAAATGTTTTAAGGGTTGAAAGATACACCCTAATGCACTTATCTTTCCTTTCTTAATAAAAGATAAAGCAACAACAGCATTGTGAATAATAAACAAACAAAAGCAAGAAATAACTCACTGCTTGCCTAAGTTGACCTTGGGTTTAAGAATCAAGGATTGCTATTCCTTGGCTCTGGCATTAGCTAAACTAAATCCCAAAGCATATTCTTAGGTGGTGTGAGGTTGGGCTAATTGTATTCAAGTGAAATGACTCTGTTTCGCACTAGCTGCAGATCAGGCCCCTCACAGGACCATGTTTCAGAATTAACTGGGAATAAGACTGATTGTTTTCTAAGTGTTTGGAAGAGGACTGCCTACTGTTTAGTTCTTTTTGACCTTGTCTCTTTAGCCTTGTGCAGATATCTCAGTGGGAGAAGGTACTGGAATGGGGAAGGTGGAACAGGTTGATAAGAAGGCTGCGATATTTTGTAGAGCAAGAAATTAATCATTTCATATACATTCAATGTGAACTTTGTGATCTATGGGTGATGTATGAATGTTTCTTTTAGCTTTTCAGAAATACAATCCCCTGAAGCTTATAGATCAGCTGGATAAAGAAGTTACAGAATATTGTAATGTCTCTAAGACAAGGGTGAGAGGGAGGGGAGTATTTTTTGTATGTTGGAATCACTTCACAAAGAATATTTTTGAGGGGTTTCTTCAATATAAATTCTGCCATTCTAGTTCAAAGCAACAAATTCAAACAAACTTGAAAAATACACAAACTAGTAAATTCATGATACTAATTTAGATATGGTTGTTTACATTCTCACCCCATTTTACTAAGTGTGAAATGTTGAAAGCACTTGTACAAACCACAAGCATTAGAGTCCTGGCTTTAAGTAAAAGAAACAGTGTAAATAGGGAGCTATTGCCCAACTTAAAAAAAGTTTTTGCAATACTAGCATTTTCTTTTGAACAGAAGTTTCATACGTTTAAAAATGTTTATTGGTGATATATATTAATAATTTTATTTTTTTTTAAGCAATAAAGGGGAAAAAAGAACCTCATAAATATGTTTACAGCTAGTGTTTACAAAATCTGCTAAGGATCTAACTCATGGAGGCTGGATTATGGAATGTATTTTGCATCAGGTTTATGCCCGAAGCAGCCATTTTGCAAGGAGTCCCTGATAAATGTTGATTTTTGCTTTTTGATCTGCAGCTCTTCAGTGAAGATAACACGTATCGTGCTGGGGAATGAAACTTTCACTGGGTGTATTTACATGTACTCTTTTTTGTTGGTTGGTTTTTTTTAATTAATATTATTACGTGAATCTTCTTTACACATGCACATTTCAGTTATTAAAAAAAGAAAAAGATTCTGATGATTTCAAGCTTAAGTAACATAAAACACTTAAAAGAACCCTAGTTTCCACTGATGTGTGATCCTAAAAAGTTACACTGTATTTGCCTAGTGAGGCACTCTTCCACCTTTAAAAGCTGATTGTGAGCTAGAGCTAGTAAAATTTTAGATCGACTGCGTAGATAAATAATCCCTTTATTTTTATTGTAGCTAAACTGAACAAGATGACTAGGGTGAAATGTTCAGGACTGACATTTGTATTGATGCCATTAATGGGAAAGAAAGTATTTTAGAGCAGGTTTATTCAGAGACTGCAGGGCCCAGCACTGTTACTGTTCAAGCCAGTGAAAATTTTCCAATTAATTGTACTTAAAAGAAGATCAGGTACAGAACAGCTAACCCGTATTAGACATTACTGCTCACTTGGGCTGTTTATGATACACACTAACTTTCCATTACCTCCAGGGTAAGTATTTACAGCATTCACCGTTAATGAATAGTACAAGAAATCGAGGACTGTGGTCTCTGAACGTCCCTAACTGTGGTTCTGCTGTAAAAGGTTCTGCACCTTTGTATGCTGGGTTGCAATGTGTCCTTCTGAAGATGTCAGCAGTGCAAAAGTGGAGCAAACAAGTTCCCAAGAAGAGAGAAAGATGCCTTGTGCCCTGACTCTGCTCCCATCTCAATATTATCTGTCAGTTTTATGGAAACACAAATAAATCTGGAGGACCTAATTTGGACTTCATATAATTGAAGACTAAACTCTGGAGCTCAGTTTAAGAAAAGACTTTGACATTTCATGTTGTGGAAACCTAACCTTGTTAGAAAGAGGTAGATTACTAGATTTTGATGTCTAATATTAATTATACTAACTAAAAAAAATATTAATTAAAATATAAAATTTTCAGTAATAGACTGTTAGGTTGGAAGGAAATCCCAGTCTGAAATGTAAAGCAAAGGTAGAAGAGCAGATCTTTCTTCCATTAACGCAAGAATCCTGGTCATTTGTTCATTTTGATGTTTTTATGTTGCTCTCAAAAAATTATATGTCTGTTGCAATAAACTCATAAAACAACTAAACCCATGGTTTGTTTGACACTACTGACAAGCTAGCCATCTCTTGAAGAATTTTTTTTTAATTTTAGACCAAATTAAATGAGTAATCTAAAAATTTCAGTTTTTAAAATTCTGAATCCCTTTCTGTGTCTATCCATTGATTTTCACACATGAAAGTAAATAAATGCTAGCCATTTTCTTACAGTTACTCATTATACACTTCTCATATACCCTTTACTAATTATTAATTAAATAGATCTTTTCAGAACAGATTTCCCATTCATCAGATTACCATCCTTCAAGCACTTTTAGAATCATAGAATCATAGAATCATAGGATCATAGAATAGATTGGGTTGGAAAAGATCTCCAAGATCATCGAGTCCAACCCCTGATCCAACTCCAATTACTATATATCACTATATCACTATATATCACTGCATTCAAAAGTAAATATTTATTCTTTTTTTCTCAAAATATTGTAACAGGTCTTGCAGAATAAGGTGGTTTTTGAAAAGGAAGTATGAATATAAATATTATGCGTACAGAATGAAGTCACTTTAAACCTGCAGAAGACAAAGGTAATGGAACTAGAAAGAATCCATCTGGGATGACAAATCACTCACATTAATAGTGGGAAGGAGAAAAGTTCTAAGTGGATTTTTGAGAAACATTTCCGATGTTAACTTTCTGAGAAAATTTGGGGATACAGTGTTATAAGTCTGGCTAGCAGAATCTTAGGAACCAAACATATACTGTATTCACCTTTGCCAATTTGTCTTAGTTTTCTCTCTTACAATACTGCTCACATGGAAGTTTTTTCTTATATTAATTCAAGGTTTCAGCCAACCTCAATGACTGTTTGCTTGTCTCACCACCCACAGCCATTTTGTGTCAAAAATCAAAGAAGGAACATTAAAGAAATATGAAAAAAAAGAGTAATGTTTAATTGGTGATTTTAATAGCTATCCAGAGCAAAGCATGGGAGGATTCATGTGATGTTTGTTTCTTATTGAAGAATAGTGAAATGCCACAAAACATAAGTCTTTTAACTTCTGTTAACTGCCATGTACTTTTCTTGGACACTGGGCACAGCCCAAAGTGTTGTTATGGGCAAGTAAATATATGTTCCTAACAAACACTTTACATGAGAAAATGAAATGCTAGCTAATGAACACTGAAAGGTTGAGCAAGATTGGAAGAGAGAGGAAAATCTTCAAATTCCAACAGTAAATATGTACAGGGGAGTTTACACAATATCATAGTGTATCTATGTGTCCTTTATGCCAACTTCATTAAATAACTGTAGATTTTAGATAAAGACTGTAGATTTATAATAAAGACCCATAAACACAAATTCACATTTATGCTCAGTGCTAAACTTTTCTTTTTTACAACAATCCAAACCATGCTCTGAGGGACTCCTTTACCACAGAAAATCTAACAATACATATTTTTACAGGATGAGTCATGGATTTATCTTCTTATATTTAGCTTTATTTCTTGTGTGGAATCTGCACAGCAATTAACTGAGGTTTCTGATTGTTTTCTCTTTCAAGTTGTCCTTTTGAGGATTCATTTCAGCCTTAGTTGTATTTAATGTACTTTTGTGGACCCGCAGATATGAAGAGAAGACTTAACATTATATCATAGTTTGTCCTGTCTGCCTTATTGCAGTAAGTCAAATCCAAGCATGTATGGGAAAATAAACTCAGCATCATCAGTGATATAGCAGACTGGTTTGGCCTTATATAAGTATTTTTTTCAAACACATGAGTGTAGATGTCCAAATATACTTGTGCATGCCTAAATGCACATCCACAGTCAACAATTAGAGGTCAGACTGCTGAAATCATGACAAGATGCTTTTAGTTATTTCAGTGTGATATTACAGTGGAGATGTGGTCAACTGGTAAGTCATATTTTTTCTAAAGGTGTTAACTTAAAAAACTTGGAGCTTTTCAGATCTACTGAATGTTCACAGTTCTGACAACTTCAGTCTGTATATTCCATCAGAAAATCATGACAAATATTCACACTGAGATGACAATAAAGCTTCTTTAAAATGTTTTGGAGAAAAACGTTACAGTGTTAATATTTACTTGTTACTATATACTACTGAAGAGGTTGAGTTTATTACATATTCTCCAGTACAAGTGTGTCCTTTTTGACGAAAAGAGGTGATGGGGCATGCGAATTCATAACAATAGTGCCTCTTTGTTTGTGAGTAGCAAGTTCAGCAGTTCAAGTCCAGCAAGTTCCTGGTTGGCACATCTGACAGCAGTAGGAGGAAGCAGTCTTCTACACCTTCCGGGAACTTGATGGATGCAGTGTGAGTTGCTGTATTGTTTTCCACCAAGTCTGTGTAGTTGAAGTCACCCATTCAGAGCCATGTTCTGTTGACCTGAAGCTTGCTTAAGCAAACCAAATATGGCTTTGTTGGCCTTATCATCTTGGTTTGGAGGTTGGTAGCAGGTGCCTGCTGTAAGATCCTACTTGGAGACAACCCCTCTGATCCTGACCCAGAGGCATTCAACAGGACTTCCAAAATTGCTATAGTTGACTTCTATGCATTCAAGTTCTCCTTAACACAGAGCATAACTCCTCCTCCTCTTCTTCCTGTCTTTACAAAGTAGCCTTGAGCCATCCATTGTGATGCTCCTGCCATGTGAGTTGTTCCACTACGTTTCAGTTTTTCCTATGATTGTGTAACTTTCTGACTGGGTGCAGAGCTCCAGTTCTTCCTGTTTGTGACCAGGCCAGGTGCACTGTATTCATACAGTTGAGGTGGTTCATTTCCTGGTTCAAGTCTTGGGAGGCAGCTAAAGAACATTTGTTGCTTCTCTGGTTGGCCTGAATTATTCTTCATTTGATTGCAGTGGCGTAAATGCCACCACTTTGAGTCCAAAGTGCCCCCCCGATCTTTCACTTTAAAGCTCACCTCAACAAGTTGGCCAACCTGTTTCCAAAGATTCCCTGGCCTCTTCTAGACAGGTGTGTTCCATCCCTCCCTAGCAGGTTGTATCACCCATGTAGTCATCATTGTAAAATAGAAGAAAAAATAACTTGGGCACCCACACTTTTTGCTTGCCCTCACAGGGCTTTGTAGTCTTCCTCCAGTCTGTCTGGATGGTGGATTGTGGTGTCACTCGTGCCACATGAGAGAGTAGCACAGAACTGTGTTCTTGACAAGCTGTGGCACCCTCCCAGCAACACCGTGGACCTCAGCTCCTGGACAGCCACACACCTCCTGTGGGGCTGGCAGGTGGGAACTTCAGCATCCCTTCATAGGGAGTCACCCAAGCACTCCACATTGATTTTTGTGGTATCCACTGTGAGCTCCTGGTAGAGTTTCTCCTTGCAGACTTTGAATGTGGGTCTCTATAGCGGTTAAAGCTTCAGGTCTGATTTTAGTTGCAATGCTGGAGGGTGGGGAGTTAAGTAAAGTCCTGCTTTTGTGGATCACCAGGGTCTCATTCTCTGTGGTGTCTGCCACAGGAGCATGATTCCAAAACCACTTATCTCCGTCTCAGCATCTCTAATACTGCATAGTGTTAACTGTTTTTTGCAACTTTCAAGATGCATTACTAATATTTCCACTTTCATGGAGTTATAAAACATACAAAACTATATAAAAATGGCAAAACCAATTTTCATTGCATGGTTCCGATGGTTTTGGAGCCAGGAGGATGTTTTTTATCACAGTACTAGAGTTTGATACATATAGGGAAAAGAATAAGGATAGTAATATACTCTTAAGCTAACAAACATATATGTTCAAAGTCATATTTTGTTCAAGAAATTGTATAGTGTTGGCAGATAAAGGGATAACTCCATGCTCAATTTCCCAATAAGAAATGTTTTTTCAGGAAACTCAGTAAAGTCAGGTCTCAGGTAAATATGGTTGGGACTATGATGAAGCAGACAGAATGCAACAGATGGAGAAGCAGCTGGTTTATTTGTAGTAGGAGAAAGGTGTTTTGTTTTTCTGCTTGTTTTAAACTCTTCTCTTTTGTGTATGTGTGTAACTAAATATTCAAGAATGTGCACTGAATAATAAATGTTTCAGAAGACACACTTCTTAATAAAATAGGCTTGTTTTGTTGGTATACAATAGGAATCAGTTTAAGCTGTCTACATGCCCCTAAGTGCTTCCTGTGGATTCGTGCCCAACACATAGCTTAATTACAGTACTAGAAATAGAAAATATTTGCAAGAATGGATGTATTTGGCAGCCATTTTTGGGTCATAGGATATAATCAGATGGAAATGTTCATTTCCTCCCTGCTTATGGACTCTGAATTTAGATTATATACTTCTGTCCTTTATCCCATCTTCAAAAAAACTGAGGACATCATCATGAGGTACTATACATGATATGCTATGATATATGAATCACAGCAATATAGATATCCATAGGTCTGAACATATGAACCTATAAAGAGAGAAAATGGATGTAATAATCTCTGCTGAGTCAATATAATATCTGTAGCAGGAAGAAAACAGAGAGAGAACGATTAGTAATAAAGTGGTAAAGACTTAAGATGTGATTTATTCTTTACATAAATGCAATTGTCATGATCTAATTATAAAAGGTTGTTTTGTTTTCATACCAATGACTCAGTTGTGGTAACTCCCATCTGGAAAGATGTTAACACCTTCACACCCAGCCTGAGGGCCCATTGCTGGTAATGGGCCATACTGGACTGGCGTAATAGGCAGCTGCAACAGCTAGACCACCAAAGATTCCACAAATATCCCATGACTTACAGAGTTAAATCAGCCATTGTGAAACTCCCCATCCTGGGGAGGTACTGGGCATTCACACCTGAACTTGAGCATGTATAAACTTCGGGTACCACTCGCTGGATTGAGACGAGGACCAGAACTCCAACAGGACTGTGACTGTCACTCTCGACAGGACTGTGATCATTACTTCAACAGAACTGCCACCATCATCTGGACCAACAGGTTTTCCTTTCCTTTTACTTTGCACCCAGGGGCCACGTGGTGTTTAGCACAGGAGGTAACAAACACTCTTCTGTTCTTATCCCAGGTTGCTGGGTTATACACCTGTCTTTGGGGGGTAAAACCAGTTTTATCTGTATCACTGTATTTATTGTAATCTTCTTCGTAAATTGTAACTCTGATTTGTAATCACTCGATTTGGAGTAATTTCTCCAGCCAGTTTACTTTTAAAGCAGCACAAACACTTAAGGAAACATGCCAGAAAAGTAGGCATCTGAGTCTGATATTGCCAGGGAAAGAACACTGCCTGCTTAGCTGTAGTATACTTAACATTGCAAGACAAAGTTGTTCATGTTGTTGCAGATTGGAGGCCATCTGGAAAAGGCCTGTGAGTGAACATACAATTAATCAAATTGAGAAATATTTCCACTTTATGGAAGCTATTGTCCTTTGCAATGAAATCTAGTTCCATCACAGGTGGGAACAAATATAAATGTACACTGAAAAGTGAAGATGGAAATGTGGAGCCAAGCACGTTTGCTGGGGAATGACGAACTGAAATCCTGGCAATCAGCTTTAGCAGGCATGGGTTGCAAAGGCAGGCACCATTTGTCATGAAACTATAAACAGCCTTGCGTTTATAAGGTGACTGAGCCCTATGCTTGGAAAAAAAACAGCTGCTTTATTTAAAGAAATTAATGTTTTTTATCTGTCTACTTGCCCCTCAGTGACCCATTCCCACTTCCTAAGCAGGGAGAGTAGAAATGAACACTGAGCCAACTCTAAAAACACGGTACGTGGTTTCTCGAAGGGAGAGGGCTGGCAGCAACAGAATGTATGTGGTCTGCAGCTGTGTCTGGAAAGCCCATCTGGCTGCTGATGTTGCTCTGGAGGCAGTGATGGTGTGGCATGATGCCCTGCTTTAAACTGTTAGGAGATGATGACAGAAACCTTTGCTTCTAGAAGGAATTGTCAACATCAGCTGCTGCAGTGAGTAGCTGGGCTTTTCTGCTATTTTTTAGTAGTTTCCTCTCTCAGCTGCTTCTTCTCCCTTCTCATCTTCCAACACAGAAGTGAGTCAGTGGTAGCCAAGCCCTTGTCATTGTGGCAATGAAGTCCATCTTTGTGCTCCCTGACCAGAAAACTCAGCACCATTTCAGAGTGAGTTAATAAGTGCCTTGCAGTGATTAGCTAGGTATTTTCTGTTACACTTTAAACTAAGATTTACGTTGGAGAAATGGGCTCAGTTGTGATATTACAACCCACTGTATTTTGCAAGAAAGCAGCTGGGGGACCAGAATATCTAAATAGGCCACAATGCCTTTGTTGAATATCAATCACATAAGCTAGATAAAAAAGGTCCAAATAAATTTGGCAATCCTAAGGTCCTTGCTGTAAGCATCACCTTTTTTTTTTTTTTTTTTTTTAATATGTTAAAATGCTTACAAGCTGAGTATTAGCATTTTAAAATGTATATATTTGAAATTTCTCTTTGAGTTGTTTTTCTATTAATGAAATTAATTTTTATTTTAAAATCATATTTAAATGTCAAAAGAAACAATTCTTTCCTTGCACCATAGAACTTTTTTGAATTTTCAGTTTACAATGTTGACATTTTCTTTTTGTTCTGGGACAGTGTTTTTGGGTTTTTGTTTGTTTATTTGTTTGTTTTTGTGTTTTTTTTTAATTATTTTCAGAATAACTACTAAACTAGAAAATAAATTTCCTTACCCAATAGAGGACACTGAAGGAATAAAGAGGAAGACAACATTTGTTGACTTTTTAAACTGCCTTCTAGCTTGAGCTAGAGTGCTCTCAAAACTGGCACAGAAGTCATGGATGCCATTGATTTTCATGCTTCCTTCAGCTTTTAATGTGATAGTAAACAAGTGAATGTGAGAGCAACAAAACACACAAATATCACTGAAAGTTTCGTATTTAAGTCTAATGTTTCAAGGGAAATTAAAAAAGCTATCAGGAGTGGTGGGTAATGTGAAAGACCTTATGCCTAGTACATTTACCCTTTAGGAATCACTTCTATTAAAATGACAGGTTTTGGTTAAATATAAAGAAAATGTGCTCTGGGATCTGCCTTGTTTTACACTGAGTGTGGAAATAGAACATGTGGTCATCTTATTGATTATGAGCAGGCAACCAAACAGATCATTTTACACACAGAGAAATGCCTGTAGCTTTTGACATTTTCTGTACTGTGCTTCAATGTTTACCATTTTTCCTGAGGGAACATTTAGCTTAGAAACCACCACAGAAAAATCATAGGCCTCAAAAATCAAAGGAAAAGACATGGATATGAGAAACCAAAGTCACAGCGGTATATATAAAAAAAGCAACTAAAAGTAAGTGGAGTAAAAAGACCATTTCATTGCTAATTAAGAAACTTCCACATTTAAATGCCAAGTCATGGAATCTCCACTGATGAGGAAACGCGTATGTAAGAACAGCTGCAAAGAAAGTAATTATATGTCTTGTTATATTTCATCTAATTAGGAATCATGATCACTTTAAGGTATGCTTTTAAGAAGAAATATGGCAAAAAAAAGTGTGTATTCTGACCAGTGAATTAGTTTCAGGTCAAATGGAAGCTTTTCAGTAGCTCTTGTGTAAATTAGCTTGCAAATATAGAACAGACCTGAACACTGTTTTTTCTCTGTGCAAGCATAACTTACAAAAAGTAAGCTGCTGGAATATATATTTACACAGAACAAACAAGATACAGCATAATGTTTCAGTTAAAGAGAAACACTATTGTAAAAGAGATTATCTCTTATTATAAAGAAAAAAATCAGGATGTCATTCACTACTCTACAAAAAGAGTAAATATTAGTGTTGGCATCTTTAAACACTTTCTTTTATAATGATAACATTTTTTACTTCATTAATTAAATCAATATCTGTGGGGCAGTGCTAACAGAGAAAGTGAGACGAAGAGGGTAATGCTTGGGTGGCCAGTGTTGAATTCACTGTACGTTCTCTGCAGTTACAGAAGACTCTGGCCATCTGAGTTTAGTCATGTTGCAGAGCCAGGGCATAATGGGTACACCTTAGGAGTTAACCAAGATTAACAATTAGCTGTGTACAAGAGCAGATTTTTTTTTTGTGGGTATATTGTTTGTGTGGTTGGTACTTTTTCTCCCCATTACATTTTACATTGATTTAAGAATTCTTTTATCTGGGACAGCCAAATTTTCTGAAAGGATAACATTTAAATTCAGTGTTCTTCACAAGTCTTGCATTTTAACTGGAGAAAGAGATGAACCTTAAGAGATCCTTTCTCTTACTCATTTGTGCTTTCATCATCTCTCTAGAAATGCTATTGTATCAGTGATAATACTGCTTCTGACATCTGCTACAGAAACGCATGGCACTGTATCCTAAGAAGTGGCCAATCAGTTGTGAAGTGTGCTATAGAAAGGTCAGAGCAGAATTAAAGTTCTGGTATTTTTCCATTAGCATGTTACAGAGCCTAAGTTTTTTGAAAATGACTTCTTTCTACTGAAACTGGATGTGGTCCCTGTAGAAGGGGTCTGAATAGGCCTAATCGTCCCAGCAACTCATCCCCTACAGGAGTAGTTGCTGTTATGGCAAAGAGATGTGTTTGTGGGACAGATGTATTGTGCTCTGGGAGCTCAGGCACATGGTTTGTGTCCCAGTGCTAACACAAGTGGCAAGTTTTGTAGCGCATTATGAATTGTTCATGCCTTAACATCCCCATCCCTTTCAGGGCCGTTAAGGTGCATAGAAACACATCTTGCTTCCAGCCAATACTTGGAATTTACCTTTATAATTAGTGATAATGTGGGGTGATATAGCAATGGCACTACAGAGTTTAGGTATGAGCACAGGTGCGTGGGGGTTTGTGTGTGCATGTCTGCCTGCATGTGCGTGTACAGATGCAAGGAATTTTCACAGCCTTGGAACAACGTGAGCATACAATAAGGAAACAGGTTCCTCTTACATTTGTAACCACCTTTGGATTCCATTTGTGTATGTGTTTACTGCCATGCAACACTAGGTAGATGGTCCTTATTTCTCTAATAGGGTCAAAGTGATTTTTTTTTTTACTATTGAAAATAAAATATTAAAGAAATGGTTAATATAAACAGGCAAGCTTGCTTTTGCACAATCAATAAAAGATAACTTTCTCTTGCTGTTGAACACATATCTTGATAGTGAAAATGGAAAAATATTTAGGACCTTCTTAATGAAAAAATTAATTGCCTGATAACATTTCTGCGTAGCTGCAGTGGAGGAATACAAAATATATCATTTCTATGGTTATCAAACTGCTTTCTGACCTGCATATAATAAAATTTTACCACAGTTATGAATACAAAAATAAATAAAAAAGTCTGTGTGTTAGTTTATGGGCAAAACCAAATAGAGTTCTGATAAATTTTTACTATATCTAGAATCCTTTCCGGTAAGTATGTTTTTTTTAGTTAGTGGAGTTATGTGAGGGTGTAGGTATATGCCTTTCTGTTAAGGGCTGCACTGTATGATGAGTTTGATGTATGCTACAAAGATGAAATGCATTATTCTTTGTCAGACTTCAATACAAGAGCATTATGTGTTATATTTGGATGTATAGTATAGGTATGATGTTTAATACAGTGTTGAGTGCAAAAGGAAGATTAGAGTTCCTATTACAAACAACTCTTACTGAGTTTTATTACCAGCATCCTGGTTGGTGATATGTGTCAGCAAGGGCAGTGTATTCAAATAAAAAGTAAAATACAGTTTGGATGTTTACAAAGCTTTAGGAAATACTAGATGTGAATAAAACACTGCATCTGAAATTAACAACTACTGAAGATCCTCTGTGATCTATCTAAACTAAATCCATTTGTTCACAATATGTGACTAAGAAAAAGTTTGCTTATAAGGATTTCCCACATGCTTACAAAATCAAAATAGGTAAAACCATTACACGCTGGAATGAATAATTCTTTTGTATTTTTTTTAATATTTTAATATATAACTTGAAAACATGAACAAAATATAGGGACCCTTGCCCCTATGAGAACACTTAGATTAAAGGAGTGGTTAATAAAACAACAAAGACAATTTTAATCATGCCTCAGCACTGGCTAGATGCTCAAGAGGTCTCTAAGTGCTACACACTTGTGCTATTGAGGCTGTCTAGAGGACACAGGCTCCCTGTCTGCAACACTTCACTTCTCCCATGATTCCCAAAACTACTGATGATACCTGTGCTCTGCAATAGTTCATGAATGTTTAACTGTGCTGGATCTACAATGCACTCCCCAAAGCTTCTGTCCCTTGAGAGAACACATTCAGATTTTCTAAGAGACTTTAACAATAATCACCCCTTATTTTAAATAGCACAGAAAATAGCTAAAAATAGCTAAAATAATAAACATACAACTCTGCATATCTTTGCCTGTTAGGAAATTCATCAACTTTTAGGAAGTGAGTCAAAAGTCCTCTAGGAGTCTTTTTTTGGTCTGATACACCATTTCTCCCCTGAATCACAGAACCAGAGATTCTTGTCTACTCATTGATTACCCCTTTATGTTTTTGTCTAAACACCCACAGGGCAAAGGACACTTTATTTTATAACTTTTACATATACCTTTGTCTTAAATTCCTTTAGTGAGCCTATTCAGGTAATTAAGTTCCTTCCTCATATGCTGGCTACCAGCCTGCAGGGCATAATAAGATTGATTGGCCTACAAAGTGCACAGATAAATCTACTCAAAAGTCATTGAGCCCAGATAGTTCACCCTTCCAACCTAGAACTGCTAGTGTGCCTCACATTTGTCCATTTTCCTCATCCCGGAGAGTATCTTTGAAAGGAAGTTAATCCCTTGAAGTCATTTAAGCAACGGACATCACACAGTTACACTGTGACACTTAATATTTCATAAAAGTACTGCAAAAAAAAAATGCCCTATGGTCTCTAAACATTGATATTTGTTGGAATAATTTATGCCAAGGCTTCTAAAGGCATTCAGTGGGAAAAGGTCTGTCCACATGAGATTTTGAACATATTTTGTCTGATTCAGACATCTTTAAACATTCCTCAAAGGCTCCAGGTTTGCGTGTGAGTCCATAATTTTGCAGGATTTGGGTGTCCAGTGGTAAGTAATGAGTTATTAGAGCATATTCAGCAGTTAGAAGTGTAGTTTTAACCTTATTCTTCTCATCATGCTGATGTCGTGAAGAACTGTAAACTAACTTATATTTCCAGATCTTCCTGGTTTTGTGTTTTCTATGAAATTCCACTTGGTTTTTAAGTATTAGTATTCCTTCTTTCCCCTCACGTCCCTTTCCCCAGTGCTCATTTTAACTCTTGATGAGACACATCAGGCAGCCAGCTTGCTGTGGCAGGAGGTTTAATAAATGTGAAGAGTAGACTGGTGGTTGTAAGCTATTACGGATTCGGTGACCATGTGAACCTTCTCTCTTCATGAGCTGCTCTACAGTAAGGTGTGATGAGTATAGAAAGCATAAACTGTTTGACACAATCTCAGTGACTTAAAATCACAAATACTCTGGATACTGGACATGTACTCCTATTACAGAAATTGTCCCATATTGTGGAATTTTGCCTCAAGATGATTCAAATTGCTGAGTAGGACCTGTTGAGTGAATAGATCCCTTGTTGTAGCACCTGAACATTATGAGGTTGTCTGTTCTAACATATCTGCAACACAATTTTTTTTGGTTTGAAATTTTGGGAAGCAGTAGGATGATGTGATTCCAATGTGTGTATGGGGAATCATGAAAAGGAAAACACATATTCAGTATTTTAATCTTTGGAAGGAATCCTGGCTTTATTAAAATTAATAATAATATTTCCATTGGCATCAGTGACGCTAGATTTCTTTTCTTTCACTTTATTGCAGAAGATACGGTGTTTAGACATACTTGGGGTCTTGTTGCATAACATCCTGCTTGCACAGGAAAAGTTCCATTTTTAATTTTAAAAACTCTGTCTGTAAGGACATCAAAAGTACACTTGGAACAAAGTGAGAGTATTTATCTGGACATTTTTCTACTCCATTGACTTCGGGCGTATTGTGGAAAGTGGAAAGGATAAATACAAAGAGGGTTTGACTTAAGATACATCTGACTTTGATTTTGTAATATCAAAATGTTAGACACTGAATTTTTGCAAAGCCAGAACTAGTCTTGTTCCATACTGGGAACAAAAGTACATGACTAAGGTTAAATAATTCTGGATATTTGTATAAGGAATGTTAAAAAGTTTTGAATAACAGGAGTAATGTTTTATTATGTTTCCAAGGTTTCATTTAATGAAATGATATAACAGAGAAGAAATACCAAATTTGGAACACCTACTGTCTTTGGCTACTGAGCCAAAGGAGATCAGTGGCAAAGTTTAGCTCTAGTTTTCCTGATGCAATTATATGTGAAAAAACCCCATATTTTTATGTTTTCCTCTCACCCACTTTCTTCCTCTCAGGGTGGTCAAGCTGTTTTTATCTCATCCTCAGTAGATCTTGGAGAGAATCCAAGGCCATCCTTAGATTATTTTGAAGTCAAGACAAAATAACTTATTTTCCTCCCAAAGAAGCAACATTTTCTAAAACTGGAATTTATTGTTTCATTATTTAGAAATCAAAAACTCTAAATGGGAAATTCCGAAAAGGATAAAGCCATGACAGGAAGAAATACTGCATTGCTACTCATGAATATGATTACAAAAATTGAAAATAGAACCAGTCAGTGTTTAGGAGAATTGTGTAGGACTTGCAGCCTTAGCAGAAAGCTTCTCCATGCATTTATAGCGGGGACGAGGGGTTTCAAAAAAGAGGAGAAAGAAAATTTTATTTTGATTCCCCTATGCAAGGCTCCAGGAGGGTAAAGTCTCCTGAAACTTGTGAGAAAAAAAAAAAGAGGTACCATGTAGATACAATTCACAAGATTGAAGAATATCCTCCATGAATAATCACATGGCTTTTTTTCTCTTGTCCATTAAATAAAGAAATAAAGAGGCAATTCTAGTGAAAGAAGGGAGTAGTATTGAAGGGAAAATGGGTAGGAGTAAAGGTAAGAAGGAAAACTCACATATAATTTTCTGACATCCAGCAACAGCATATTGTCAAGTAGTAAGGTTACATGGAATATAAATATGAATATGTTAAAAATATACATGTGTTTTTCTTGTTGCTGATTCTTGTCACTCTTAGTTCAAGACTAGACTTTAAAAGAATGAACACTCCATACCTCAGTGCAGGTAGCATTTTCCTGCTAACCAATGTGCTTATCCTGCAGTATGCTGATGTTAATCTATCTTTACGTCTTGCTTGGTTGGTTTACAAATCAACTGATACAAACCAAAAGCAGGTGAAAGCCAGTATAATTTATAGATAATATTTTCTTTTAGGAAAAGTAGAGGTAGACGTGATTTGCAGTGCAGGGTACCTTGCTACTGTACAAAACTTCTTGTGAGTGGATGTAATTTTGAGTACACCAGTTGTATAATGGCCTACACATAATGTGTAGAGCACTGCCTGCTCTTCTTTTAAGACTTAGCATTTAGTCTGGAAAGCCGACAGAAATGTGTCGGAATAAAAGGCAATCTCAGCCTGAAGCCCTAGTGCTGTGCAGTAGCACTGCCCAAGTATGGATTACTTGTTGATGTGGAGCGGCCTCTGTGGGAACTTTTGATGCCGATCCTTAAACCTTCAAACCTTATCTCTCACTTTTTCTTGCATTTGAGTCAGCTTCTAACATTGTTGTTGCACTGAGTACAGAACCAGGGGCTTTCATGGGTGAAGATGCCAGTAGGCCAAACAAATAGCTGGATCTACTTACATTCATTCAGCAATTTGAGCAGAAAATTCAGATATATTATATATCCTGTCAGGTTATACACCTGCCCTAGGCAGGGCTGATTTGTTTCTAACACCTGAGAATGAGAACAGCTATTTGGCAGGAAGCTGAATGTGGCTGGTCCTCCTCTCAGGGGTTGGCTCATATCTGAGACAAGGCTAAAAGCTGATCTTGGGCCCTCCTGATATGATTTTGGGGACACGATGCTATGCGAGACAGTCCAGGAGCAGCACACAGGACACAAATGTTGAGAAGCAACCTGAGGATCAGGCCATAAGCTGGTGCAAGGTGGTGTTGCTCTATTAACTTAATAGAGCTCTTCAGATTCATGAGTTTGGAGTTAATTTTAAATCCTGCTATACGCTGAATAGTGCAATGGTGAATGGAAGGAGGTCCAATCCATGGCTCTTTGGACCTCAGACTAAACCTGCAAGGGTAGACGAAACAGCCAAAGGAGTCTTACAGTAGCAAACTCAGGGAAAGAGAATCTTCTTACTCAGAGACAGACACATGATGGCCAATTTAGGGAAAATGCTGTACCTGACTTGAGTTTAAATCTTTATGTTTAATTCAAGTCTTTCAATTAAAACCTGAGCCGGGCTAAGAGAAACATACGAGGTACAAACTGGAAGTTACAATGTTATATTCATCTTAATTCACATAATACATCTGCCAGATGATTAATACTTCAGATACTTTAAGCAAATTTGATTAATTAAGTGGACTAATGACAGTCTACTGTTTCTTATAAGTCTAATTTTGTTTCAGAGCTAATAGAAAAAGAGCAGAGAACTGAGACACTGTCTCACGTCTTGGCTATATTACAGAACAGTTACAAGTGCAACATGCAACTCAAATTCACACAAAAGCACAATTATGCAAGCAAGCACTTCTAATTGTATAATGATACATAAATTACCAAGGTAGTGACATTCACTTGTTATGTTGAAGGACAAAAAATTATGTCAAAATACATAATTTTAGTGTACAACTGGACACAGAGCTGAAAGAGACTTAATAAGTCCTTAATTAGTATCAAACTGAGCTGAGTAATTCCTTCCGGTCATTAAAAATTGAACACTTACACTTATCTGTTCTCACAAACACAAACATTTATCTGTCATTACTTTTATTTCTGGTCACTTCAAAGCTGGTAGTCTACAGAGCAGTTTAAATATAATTATTACTACTTAGTGGAACTCAGACATCTACTACTCTTACTCTATTTTATTTTTGACCAAAAATCGTGTTTCATTTTGCCTCCTGCTCGTATGCACATTTCTGTTATGCTTTCAAATAGTGTAATTTCTCAACTAGCAGCATTCTCTCGTCTATGCCATCCATGACAACAGCAACAGTCCCTGTACAAACAACATATTGCTGTAAGAAAATGACAATAATGCCCCAGACACTGAGCATTTGTCACATGCAGTTTTTCTTAAGCTACACGATAGTACCTTTATTCCTATAATTTTTTTGTAAGCCAAAAAATAAGTTTATCACAGAGAAACCTCCGTGGTCTAAAGCCCCTGAATGTGTAGGCAAATTTGCCTATGATTATAGAAGATCAGATTAAAAAACAAAAAACAAAAGGAAACAGTATATTAACATTGCAGCAAACTATTTTGGAAGATAAATGCTGGGAATGGAAAGTGTTAACAATGACAGAAAAATGATACAAAACTAAAATCTTTTAACTACTGTGACAGAAAAGCTGAATATTGCCTTTTAAGATTTTTGTATTAACCTTTTACATATGATCTGCAAATAAACCTAAATTTTTCAGTATTCTCTTGCAGATCACCCTACTGGGAAAGGTCCTGTGTCCTGACTGGGAGGAAATAATTGTTAACTGCAAAGAACAAAACAACTCTTCCATTGCAACTGTTCTAATTAGAAACGATCAGGTAATGAATTAGATGTAGAAGCAAACAGGCTGTAGAGAATTCAAATGAGCTGTTTTCTCAACTGAATTCAAAGTCATCAACAGCTGAATGAAAATGTGTTATCCCAAACCAGGTGCATAGGCATGGAGCCCTCGGCATATAAAAATATATCTGGGGGGTAGTTATTTAGTGTTTCAAGTCATCTGCGTTCCCTCCTGAGCCAGAAGTCTTGCTATCATCTGCCTAGGTGGATGGTGCTGGCTTAGTGGCTGTGGGTCTATAGAGGCAGGAAGGGCATGAAATATAGAGATATATTGATTAAAAATGTCTTCTTTTTGTGCATTTCTGCCAGATTTGCTATAATCCCTGCAGATGGTGGAGGTTGTCTGGCCAGCACATAACTTAAAAGCATTCAGCAATATAAACTGGATTCACCTGACGATGAAGGTAAACTGTGTCCTGCCTTCTCTCAGGATTGAATAGCACTTACCTGATGCCAAATGACACTGTTTGTACTAGACAAGGTGTTTGATGGCTAAGGGGATGGAACAGATAAACAGAATATACCAGATCATTTTCCTATGGCGAGTCACTGTCACACATAGGCTGATTGTTCTTTAGTCAAAACAAGGTGCTGGTATCAGTGGGATCACTCAAAGAATAAGCTGCTTTGTGAAAGGAATCATCATCTGGCTCTGTTCTAACTAACATAACCCACAAAGAAATGTCTGTCATGAAATGAACAGATGTGCTTAGGAAACTGCAGCCAAATTCTGGTCAGACCTCTGCAACTCTATTAGCTTCAGCAGAGCTATATGGGAATAAGTGAGTGAAAATTAACTCTGAGTCTTTGCTGCAAGCAGTTCAGATACTTGGGTGGAATTATGGATAAGTTTAGCTTTGGCTTAAGTGGTATGCAATTTCTCTGTGTAAAGCAGAAGAGAGTTCAGCCTTTTGTTATTAAATAGCTGCACGTGAATACCCTCTGTTACTACTCAACTCCATGCACAACTGTGTTTTGTTGACGTTTTAATTCATGGGTACTGCTGCAATGTACAACAGCAATCCCCTCCAAATTGTTACTATAATTAATGAGAAGACTGCTATTGCTTTAGGTTTGAACTGGGAATCTGCTATTTAAATGATAGTACCAACTGATTTGGAGATAGAAATATTGTCTGATGCTGTGCATAAGCAACATGGCCAGCTGGAGACGCTTTGAAGCAGTCTGAGTAGGAGAATGAAGTAGTATAATTAGTCTGGAAAATAAAGACAGTCTGAGTCAAAGATGCTATCATGCTTAATAATTTCTGTTGTATTTTGATTATGTATCATTAAAATCTGGAGGAAAGCAAAGACAAGTATTCCCTGAGGGACAGATGCTGCTGTTGTTCTTGATACCAAGCCCCTGTAGACTTTTTAGGCATTTCCAGTTAAAAGAAATGACAGGATAGGGATTTACTTTGTCTCTGCTCTGAGTGTGGTGATAGGCAACAGAAGAGTTAACAACAGAAACCTCTTACAGAGGAAATAACGCTGATTCAGCCACATCATTTCTGAATTATCAATAAATAACTTAATGATGTTGAAATCACACATGATGTTTTGCTCCTGCCACAAAGCAGTAGCGACCACCCAATTCAGCATTTCGCTTGGGTTGAATGTATGGATATTTGAAAGAAGTCATGAAACAATTTAACATGAAATGTATTTCAGAGCACATGCTTCTGTGATAATGACACTTTAGAACCATGTGTAATGGAATGATATGAGTGGGTGAGAAGCTGCTTTTGGCAATATACACTCTTAAGAAGAAGTAAGTCTGAAATGCTGGCCTGTGAAATCCAGAAAATTATCAAAACTTTTTGGACCATACACTGAAACTCACTGCTGTGAATAGAAGCTGATGAGGAGGACAGGGAGTGACAGCAGCAAAAGATGGCATGAAAAGCACAACTTTACAAAAAAACTTCACTGCATTAAAAGCAATGATAGATAGACCACGGTTAATAAAAGAACAGTCAAAACAAAGACATAAATCACACTTTCCACTTACCATACAATTCATGTGTATATTTTAAGTGTCTCTCACTAATAAAATCCAACATCATTCAGTGTTGGAAAATATAAGAAAAATCTGGGAAAAAAAGAAAAATAATGGAATGTAAAATTCAGAAGGAGCACTGTAACTGTGAGTAATTGAAGAATCACTAGACCATTTAAAAGTGGTAAAAACCTTGGATATTTAGGGCTTTTTTTTGGACTGCAAATGTTAAAGTGAGAATAATGCTACAGAACAAAAAACTGCTAAAAACTGTTCAGACTGTAAATTCATCATGAAAAGTTCTATAACCATTCAAAACATTGTAGAAAACATAGGGAGACGTTTTCCTTAAGATGATTCAAAACTGTGGTAGGAAACTGCCCTTGACATTTAGAGAGGCTACTGCTATTTCAGCAATGAGGATGAGCTACCACGAGAATTTGCCTTGGACAATACTAAGAACTAGTTATCACTGTGCACTAAAGGATTGAATGCGATTCTCAGATGAAAGGAGGATCTTATTTATATCAACAATGTTATAATAGTGTAGTTTTAGCTGCTACAGACTGAGATGATAAGTTAGCTTACCAGCTCATTCCCCCTGCTAGAACTATATCAGATTTGCCTAAGAAATGTGCTACTTTTCTTGACAAACTTTGCATGCTCTAGATAAGACATGCAATAATTTCCTCATGTTTGCAAATACTAGCTGTATTTAATCATGCAAGACAGACTAATTCCCTGCTACTCTGGGATAGCTATATGCATCTTAACTTTTGTGATTTATGTGCTTGCTGTAACATTTTTCATATTCTTTCTCTCAATCAGTTTGTACTTTAATGGCCACACAGGCTGCTCTTTATGTACATCTTCCTTCTCAAGGAGTCTGTGGGGAGGCTTTGTAGTTCCACATCTGTTTTTACACATTCTTCTCTTTCATACCCAAAGAACATATGCATTCCAAAAAAAAAAAAAAAAAAAAAAAAAAAAGGGGAAAAAAAAATAAAAAAAACTACTTTGTGTCTCTGTGTCTCCCTCTTCTAACCTCCCTCCTCCACTTTATTAACATTTAGAATTGCTACCATCCAAATGACCTGACTGTAAATAGTCATATTCTGGTATTTTTGTATACAGAAGTCTCATGGATTCACTCTCACCTCTTTCTCAGATTTTGTAAACAGACCAAACGCTTGTTTCTGCAGGAAATGGTGATGCCTGTTGAAGATGCTTTTATCTATAACACATAGAATAAGATTTACCTGAGGGGTAATGGACTTCTGCCTCATGAACCCACCTCTAATGATGGGCATGAGTTCAGGACAGCAAGCATTCAGGCAATGTGATGGCATGTTATTATGACACAATTGATTTTTCCTTAGTGACATTATAGATGTGCCCAATCCTATCTCTTCTGTCTGCAATAACTTCTAGCTGAAATGTCAATGACATTTTTGTTTTCATTAAAGGGGTTTCTGATTTTTTTCTGTAGCCTCAAAATAAATATTTTTTTCCTCCTAAAAATTATTGTCTTCTAATAAGAAAATCACAATCATATTTATTTATGTGTGTCATCATGCACCTGTAGTTTACTAGAGTGACTTTAAATCCACTAAAAACAATGAATACTGTAGAGCATTTTATTGCATAGGCTCCTACTTCATCAGTGGTAGTGTATGCAGGAGGGATATGTCTCTCTGGATCTAACTATATTCATGAAAAGGGGAAGATTTTTACCCAGCCTTTCTTTCCAGCACTTTTTACAAGCAGTTATGGAATGGTTTTCCACATCAAC
>JAYRBT010000139.1:42271246-42307618 GCA_036023395.1 Myiotriccus ornatus
AAAAGGGGAAGATTTTTACCCAGCCTTTCTTTCCAGCACTTTTTACAAGCAGTTATGGAATGGTTTTCCACATCAACATACCTGTGAATGCCATTCTTTGGTGGAACACACAACTCTCTTGATTACCACACACACATTTCTTCATTAAGCAGAATATGTCTCAAATCCAAGCATTGCTATACTTGGTTGCCTAGGATTTAGCTAGAAAGGACTTAATAACATGATACATATCAAGTCAATGTTGGAAAAAACCCTCCAAACAGAAGACATTTCTGCTTTTTTACAATGTGCTTTTTGTAACAGTAGTCTTTCAATTATATGCTAAGCATTTATTAATAATTTTCCTGCCTCTTGACTATTTAAGGGCATTTAATCATGTCTGTCTATCCATAAAATTGAAAGTAATGTTGCTTGATGATGAAAAGTTCTTGAATTGGCAAAGTAAAGATGAAAACCATGACTCTTGACTGAAGAACAGTTTTGGGAAATATGACTGAGTTTACTCTTGGATAATGAAAAGTGTTTGGAAGAGAAAGAAACAAACAAGTTGTTTTTTTTCGATTGATATGAAAATGTAAATTAATAGCTTTATATAAATATAATAGGTAAATATATTACATCACCACCCTTTCCCACTCCCCCATTCTTGACTTGACATGATAATTTAGTCAAAGAAGAGATGTTTATGTAATTTCAGTAGTGGAATCTAAAATAATGAAAGTAAGGAATTGAAATGTAACTTGAAAGAAACTGTGCATCTTTCTTCACAATGCTCTTACATTAATAGACTTCCCCTGACTAAAAAGCTTTCCTGAGAAATTTTGTGCCAAGTAGAAAAGAACCAGAATTGCTATTTCTTAGAGACATCTTTGCCTGTTTTTGTTAATAGGAATGGTGTTCAAGTAATTTTATCACTTTCATTGAAGAACAAGAAGGAGTATCAATTTTTTATCGAAATTAAATTGTGCAGCTTTCAAAACCAGAATCCCCATTTTACATGGTCCCTTCAGTGATAACAATATAAACTACATTTTTGCTATCAAGCTCACCTATGCTCTCTGAATTTAGATTTTAACAAAAGGTTGAAAAAACAGCAGAGAGGTGCAAATATTTTGGTACATAGTTATCTTTCTAACAGTAAGATATGAGGCTAACTATTTTTTTTAAGTGATATTGGTACAACCAACTTTTTTTAGTGAAATCTTACTATATAGGATTTCTGTGAACAATCTGTTATTATTCTGAGCCAACAACCACATTTGAAGTCGTATGAATATTTAGGTGGCTAGTTTGAAAAGAAGAGGGCCATTTGAGTCTCCCAAGAAACACTTGAAGGAGGAAGGCTTGTAAATGGAGCATATACTACTTTCAGGGTGGCCAAATATATCAGTATAGCTCTGGTTTACATTACACTACCTTAACTATGACTTGTTGGCTAGTGCAGATTTAACTACCTCGACCCACAGCCTTCAAACTTCACCAAACTTGAATTAGGCAAATCCAAGACCTAATATGAGCAGGAGGAAGACATTGTGAAAAGTCAGGTATTTTTAGAGGAAACTGGCATTTTATGTACATTTATTAGTGAAATTTTAAAATATTTTGCCATCTTCTACAGAATTCCACTGTCCCTGCACTGCCTGTAGAAGTAAATCAAACCCATTAGAAGAAGAAACAGAGTTGATCCAAAGGTCGAGTGGTTTCTCCACTGAGCTCTGACATTTTTGATTCAGTCTTTAAATTTGATCTGGCAGCAGTTTGTATGAGCCTTTAGGCTCTGCATGAATATATATGCATATATTCATGTTTGTAAATAGAGAAAATATGATTAGAATATTGTCTATGATGGTTTATGTTTTAGGGGATAAACTGTAGAAAGAATTTTTTATTTTGGTTATTAATTTTTAATCTATTGATCATATATCCTACGACATGTAGAGATTTACCTT
Organism: Myiotriccus ornatus; assembly: GCA_036023395.1. Lineage (NCBI taxonomy): Eukaryota > Metazoa > Chordata > Aves > Passeriformes > Tyrannidae > Myiotriccus > Myiotriccus ornatus. Next base: position 42,273,196 of record JAYRBT010000139.1, read on the forward strand.
GGGGTTCATGTACCCTTACACTCAAAATGTGTACCAATAAGCATATTTGTTATTTAAAATAGCAAAAATGTATATTTATATAAATACATATATTTGTATAATATGTACTATATATAAGAATTTATATCTGTTTTAATATATACTTATATTTTCTGGATTTAAAACATCTGCAAACAAGAAATTATTCCTGGTATTTAAAACAAAACCAGTACTCATTAAGACCAGTAACTGAAAACACTGTGTAGAAAATGCTGATGATCTGCTGAAAAGAATCAAGAGAAATACAAAGTCTTGGGACAAAAATAGATTACATGCAGAAAAAGGAAGAAAATTCTCTGACATCACTGGGAATGAATCCTACACAGAAAGGAGCACAGAACTATGACACAGACAATCCATGGTTCCCACAGCCAGTTTAGATGGCTTACAAGCATCAGGGCAGCAAGGCTGGTGGCTGTGCCTGAAGAAGGGCTAATCCTGGATAGACACAAGATCTGAGGTATGGGATAATATGGTCTAAGTGTCACAGAGGTTACACACTGAATGTTTTTCCACTAATTAACATGTTTTTAAGCATCCCCTGAAACATAATAACTTGCACTCCATATATTCTTAGCTCATTTTGAATTCAATAAATATCCTAGTTTAGATCTTAATTGTTATTAAGTACTTGTTATTCCATGGAAATTTGTCTTTATATCCAAGCATCTTCTGTTCTTCCATGAAATCATACGCATGTTCATATTCACTAGGTACATTGCTAAGGGTTTGAGAAAAATAAATATGAAAAAAGTGAATCTCATGTACTTACAGTATTAATTCTATATCTCATACTCAGAAAATATGTTCCTCTTTGCTTAAGGGAAGTATTGCACTCACAGGTTCTGATTTAATTACAAAATAATATTTAACCATTTCCAAGCTTGGTATACTATTTCCTCAAAGCTTGAAGCAACATCAGGAAATTACAACTATTGTGACCAGGCTGGAAAATTATCATGACAAAAGGGATTTTTCCAGGGGAAGTCACAACATCTTACCAAACTGCAGTAGCCAGAAGGTCTTTTTCACAGGCTACATAATGGCTAACTCTTCCAAAAAGATGGACATGAATTCCTGCAAGGCCCTTACAGATATTGCTTTATACTTAAGTCTTATGAATGAGGGAAGGTATCACTGAAACCAGCTGTACCATGAAGAAATTTAAGATAGATATTACTGCCTGTGGTGTTTGTGCTCAAAACAGTTCAAACACTGAAATTACTGTTTTTAGAGGTAAAAATTGCAGGCCACATATGGTCAAGTAGCACTTTAATTCAGCCTGTCACTTGCTCAGTCTTTTTTACAATACTACCTTTATTATTAACTGTGAGTTCATTTATTTCTTAGGTTTATTCTATTTGAATATATATATTTAGATAATATATATATGAATATGTATATATTATATATTTCTATATATAATGTGTCCTGACAATTTTACACAGAATTTAAAGAGACTAATAGGAATAATAAAATGTTTTTAGGTCACTAATAATGATTTCTTTTCTTATTGTCTTTTTTTTTTTTTCCCCCCAGAAATAAATGGACTGTCCTCCTTAAAAAGACTTTGAGAAACACAAACCATAAGAAGCAGAGTTAAGGCCATTTACAAAACTTAAAAAAGATGATGATGTAGATCACAGGCTTCAGTTTAATTGCATCTGTATCTACTATTTGTAACATTAGTGGAAAGATAGAAAAATTAACTCTGAAATGTTCAGTTTTACAGGAACAGAAACCCCTTTGATATATTATTATTCAGCTGCTTACACCATGGACATTTTCAAGACAGTGGTGCATGAGCTATGGGGATAATATGAAAGAAGAAAGGAATCCTTCCCCCCTCTTTCCATAAATGATGTTTTCACAGGTCAGAAGAAATTATAAATAAATAAAGAAGGAAAGAAATGGTGTCAAACTTTTCTTCAGATGGCATATTGCCTGAGAAATGGGAAGTATATAACATTTTAATGCAGACAGTGAGACTTTAAAGGATGTTTGCATTTATTTCTTTCCCTACTCAATTTTTAGTTTGCTCAGAACCAGTAGCTTGTTCAGTTGTGTCTAGGAGAAATGAAAAAGTCTTTTTACAAGCGTTGTTTTTCACTTTTGATGAATGAGCAGAAGAACCACTGGATCTTCTCTTATTTTCTGATTATTGTTTGAAAAACATCTGATTGGAAGTCCTAACACTTCCTGGAGCACAGAAGATCCTAGGCTGCACAAAATGGGGGCTCAGCCCATCCTCATCTCCGAAAAGGATGCCTATAAGTGGCAACACGGTAGGACTGGGGATGGAACACTTGACTTTTGCTTGGGGATCCTGCTGCTAAACACAACTTAGAAATCAGTATACTGGTACAAAATGCAATTATTATTTTATATGTTACGTAATGAATGTATTTTTTTGGTTGTTGTTGTTTTTTTGTTTTGTTTTGCCAAGTTTCAGTCTTGCATTGTTTGTATAAATTTCTATCCTCTTTACTTGCATGGTAGATTAGAGTGGCCAGGAAAATGGAACTATTGCAAATCATTAAGACAGTACAGGAAAACATTATTAAAGCAGTTATGACTACAATATTTAAATGATTATACAGAGATAATGATGTGATAGCTCACAATATTCTGTTTCCTTATTAGCAGAATTTAGCTGTACACTCCAAAGGAAAAGTTTGGGGTTTTTTTTCTCTTAATAAAAGAACAATATTTATTTTTATTGTTACATTTATATTTAAGTATTTAGAGACAATACCGAGTAACTATGTTCTATTAAATTGCTGCCAGTAACAGTTTCCATGTATGAATACTGTTTGTTTTCACACATGCTCAAAATATACTGAAGAGATCTTATTCATACTTAGCTTTTACATAATCTTTTTCTGATTAAATATCTTTGGAGTTTTACCTTCAGTGATTCACATATGTTATACTCAGTGACTAAATTCTGCTCAGTGCTTTGCTAATCACTGTCATACAATCTGTTTACTTTATTGGTTTCAATTTGCTAAAAATCTAATTGGAGAATTTGTGATAGTATTATGTTGTTGAGATGACAATTTTAATTAAGAAGCTTTTTTCTAAGGCTTTGCAGTTCTAGTTCCTGACATGAGAATAGTTTATTACTTCTGAAAAGAAATTTGAATCCTGTTATACCTGTTGAACAATAAGAAGATAATTTAGTCCTTTAGGACATGTTTTGACAAAGCACCTCTTGTAGAAGAAATATAACTTGTAAAATGGCACAGAGCAAAGCCAGAGGAACGTGGCTCCCCATATATGCTTCATGTCTGTATTATATTATATAGACGGAAACAAATCCAGAAATATTACTCATTGTGAGGATATGTGGACAGGTTCTTTAAAAATTTAAAAAGAAACTGTGAAAAGACACTGAAAAGGAATTCAAGTCAGACAAAAGAGAAATAACTTCTTTATTATTAAGCAAAATGTTAATGAAGAAAATGACAATAAAATAGTTTGCTTTTAATTTACATTCTGTTAATTTTTATGATTTGTGCTTGTTTCGCATAAGAAGTGTAAAATGAGCAATAGGAAGCTGTGCTCTATAGAAGAGGAGAAAGAGTTTTTTACTTGCAATGAATTCATTCAATGCATTCAAAATCCTTTTACTCAGAAATTCAGGCAATAATAAAAGCAGAAATAATATTATAGTTACAGAGTGCAATAATCTGGTGATTTTGTCTGAAACTTTCACATTGTGATTGGTTCAATTGCTCCTTTGCATGTTGGGATGTAAACTGAGCCAAGTTTTGCTACTGTGGCTTTTTTTTTTTTTTTTTTTTTTGTTACATGTTTCATGGATATCCCAGACCATGGACAACTGTGAGTCATTAATGTGACTCATTCACATGGGAATACAATGAATGGACTGGCTTCAGTTTAAGAAAAAAGCATTGGAGTCCTATATGTTATTTACAGAATAAAACAACTCAGTAGCTTTCAACAGATTCTCCCTTGCTGAGCTGGAGAATTAAGGTCTGGGGCAGGGGAATACAGGTCTCTTCAGAACATGGAATCACTCAGAGTGATCAAGACTGTGGTGGGGATCTTCCCACACACTGAAGAATTTCAAATGGATCTGGGTGGAGCTTTTCAAAACTGTGAAACATGAAGACCTTTAATTCCTACAAAATATTCCCATGGAAGTTTCTGGGATACAAATTTTCACCAGAATCAAGCGTGGGAGAGATACACATCAGATACAGAGGTATAATCACATCTTTCATAAGTTTTCATTGTATTGACTTACAGCTCGTCTTTGATGTAGACTGACTTCCACTTCAGCCCTGGGAAATAAGTGATACTCAAATCTATGCAGAAGGAGCTCCAGTGGCTCCAGTCCCTTTCTTTCAGTAGGTTGATGTGGAGAATGAAATGAAAACAGTCTGGTTCTCACCAACGGGAAAGGCTGACAAGACTAAAAAAGTGCCCTTAAGCCACTAAGTAAACAAACACTACATGGGTAGTTTTAGAGGCACAACTCTCCCACTGTTATAGTTGTAGTGCCACAAGGTCACTAAGATTTCAAAGTTTCGCTTATAGCGAAAGATATCTCAGTAACTTGTACGGAAGAAAGCAGAAGTAATGAAATATATCTAATTAGGTAGTGTTTGATAGCAGGAATACTGGGGTAGTCTGATAAGAAATAGGCCTAAAATAGCTTTTTGCGTGGGCAAACTCATTCTGCTTCAGAAGCGATAAAAATATTAATATAAATAATCATTATTATAATCCAAAATATTATACACATAGAAGTATGTAGACTTAAGAAATTCCACAACAGTGAGGAAAAAGCAATTTGTGGCAAGGCTGGAGCCCTCGTGCTTCATCCAGAGGGAATAGGTTTTGTATGTTCTTGACTGTGGTATCCTCTTGAAGGTGGTAACACAACAGAGGTTTGAAGAATCCTGAGCCACTGATTTCATTACTGCTGTATCCATTTCAGTTGTCAGTTGTATTAGGTGCAAGGAATTTATACTAGAGTCGTGTTGTTTTTCAATTTTGCATTGGAGAATTGTGTTTGCAGAACTATCAGGATAGCTCTTACCAACTTCCATGAGCCATGTAAATTATATTAAAGTGAACAATGAATATGACAGTTTTCAGATGAAGACTATAGATAAGAAAATTTCAGTCTTTCCAGGGCAACCACTGGGACAATATACAACCTTTTTTAAAAAGGAAATTCTTTGGTAAGATTATAATGGTGCTGAAAATTAAGTACATTATGGATGACCCATACAACCTTCTACTGCTGCAGAAGGCCTGGTATGCAACCTTCTAAGAACAGAACTAAGAAAACTCAGCAGTTACTAAGAAAATAACACTAAATTATTACAAGCAAAGAAAGTGAATTACAAGTTATTTTGCAAACAATGGAAGAACAAAGTCATGACTATTAAAAGATCAGATAAATGCTGTTCTTGGTTCTATCCCTCTTCTGGTCTTCTTCACAAGCAAGAATTATGTATTACAAACCTAAGTTCACAGGCAATTCCTGGGTAAAGAGTGACATTTAGAATAACAAGCTGTGTGTGTAGGTGCTGAGTGTTAAACAACTGGGCGGGTAACTGAGTTATTAATCCTGCCCTTGAGTCAAGCTAACTGACACCTCTCCTGAAGACAGGTGCCTGCGTCTTAAAGAAATACATTTCTATGAAGACCTTTATGATCAGAGCTAGAAAATGCAGAAATTTTACACTAGAAATACAGAAATCTTGGTTTAATATTTTCTTATTGACTCAAAGAACTCGAACCCACACCACTTATTAAAAATATTTCCAGCCATTATTATGGGTCTGAGACAGAACATGATGCTATAACCCAGTAGTCTGGACAGTAGACTGTAAAAGCAAATTATCTGGATGCAGCAATGACTGACTGCTTAAAGGACTTAAAACCTGTTCAGAGAGGAAGGTCTCTTCAGAAAATAAAGGCACTAAATTGCTCCAGCTCATGTGTCTTTTTCCATCATTTCCTATTCCTTTTCTAATCATATTCACATGAAGAAAAAAAACCCTACAATTTTGAAACTGGCAAAGGAAGTCACTGTGTAAGAATTTCACAGCTCTTCATAGTGAAGAAAGGGTCATGTTTAAAAGATGTAGTTACTTGCCGAGATGAACTTGAAAGCTGAATATGTAGTAATGTTCTGACGGTGTCTCTCAAGTTGAGTTCCTTGGAGAACATATGTAGGAAATGACATAATTTTGAATCCTAATCTAGCTGCATAAGCAAGGTGTGAGCCAAGCATTGTGAACTACTCAGCTATGTCAAGTGTAGGCATCTCTGGAATTTAGTTTTAAAATGTGAGTCAGCTTGGTATTTTGTATGCCAGCACAGCGAGTATTTTTCTGAGTGTTGTTTGGACTTGATTTTCAAACTGCCTTGTAGACTAGATATCTCACTCCTTTGATGCTTTTGACCCCTTCTAGGATTGTTTTCAGAGACAATACTGCACAGGATGGAGGGTAGGTTTATGTTGTAAAATAAGAGTAAACATCGAAGTGGATACAGTTTTGTAGAAACAGAATTTACATGGCAAATTTTCTCTTTGCATTTTAAGGTATCTAGATAGCAGGAAGTTTTTTCTTCTAATTCAGATTAAAAGTTTACTGTGCTTTTGTATACATAGCAGGACCACACTATAGGCAGAACAAAAAGGATATTGTTCCTAGTCTAATTTTCATTGTTTTGTTAGAGCATGTTTCAAGATAATTTTCTTCCTTCCAATTACAAATCTGGCATGTTTCAGAGATATGAAATGTACAGTAATTATAATGATCAATTACTGGAGTATTTGAATGCGTGCCTAAAATGTATGGGTAATTGGCATAAAATGTGCAAATATTTGACTAAATGCCCTGAGACATTTTTCTTTGCATCTTAAAGACAAAATTATGCTATCAAGACTTCATGCAAATAACACCTGGTGTGATATGCTTTGCTCATATCTATTACATAGTTACATTTACATAATTCACTAAGTTTCCTCAAAATAACTGTTTTCCAAGCTTTAACAATACAAACTAACATAAGAACCTTAATTTGTACTGCACATGTCAACCTATTGCTCAATTTATTTATGCAGATGATCTATATTATGCCCTTAGAGCTGTGAAAATACCATGTTTGTTAGGGGCTTATCAAACAAAGCATCTGGCTCTAGCTGACTTTTAGTTTTTCCATTAGTCATCATATGCTCCTTTAGCTCAATTTTTACCTACTTTGCAAAATCTATGTTTTGAGATTACTCAGTTTATCACATTTAGCAATTATTCCATTTGAGAGTTAATTGATTATTCTGAATAATGTTGCTGTCTGGGTCCTGTCATTGTAATCTGCTCTTAGGAGAAGGACAGAGAAGAGAAGACAGAAATAAGGAATTCCCTAAAATCAGAGAGAAGGGTGAAAAAACTTCAGGTGTATAACTTTCTGATTCTGAATCTTTCACAGAAGAAATGTCTAGAATTACTTGTTTCAGTACTTTCCAAACACTTTAAGTTTTATCAGAATGGCTGGGTACTTCCTGTAACATAGCTCTGTAAAGTTCTGTTTTCTTTATATAAATATCAACTTAACTGTGTTCCCTCCAAAAATGAAGATTCCTGAGGGAGAATTTCACTGAGGAACCCTGTAATGATTGCATAGAAAGTGCCTTGTGTTTTCTGAAGCTGTGCTGAGGTTTTATGAGAAATTATGAGTCACTTCTTTTCTTAAAGTACTCTTATTTTTAATCCTAGAACTGTAAAATGAAATCATATTTTCCCAAAAGATCCAAGAAACATTAACTCTTTCATTGTTCCTTTTTACATGGTGGATTTTTTGTATGGGACTGATAGCCAGCTCTCTACTTCCCCATTTTCTTTCCTGACCATACTGTACCCAGTTCACTATCTATGGTTGCCTTTTTTTTCCCCCAGGGCATTCTGATATTTGTAAGTGAAGAGGAGAAAGGTTCAGTGCTAATGTGCACACAGCATGACTATTCAGGAGCCTGTAACACAGTCTCATTTTGAGACACTTGCCATCTAGCAGAATAATTCTATCAGGTTAAAAGAAGTAATCTGTGATCTATCAAAGTGTACATGACACTGGATTCAGCCTGCTCTGAAAGCTGATTCCCGCAAGGCCTTGATATTGAATCCTATGATGGTGTAGTGACAAATTGCTATTCTATCATGAGGGCACCTGTCTCTATGAGACGATAGAAAAACCTGTGAATAAAAAACCCAATAAATGTCACTCTAGTTGAGATCAGATAAGACCACATCTAAAGCAAACACTAAAAATGGAATATAGATTACTGGTCATTTGTCTGCCTTAAAGCCTCTTTCAGTCCATGGAAAGCAAGATGCATATAGTCAAAGTGAAGAGGAAAACACAAGAGATTCAATATCCTGGTAAAAAGAGACAATTGAGTAAAGAAACAGATATATAAAAATTAAGTAGTCAGATTACATTTAGTGGGGGATAGAAGTTTTTAAGGGTAGGATCGAAGTGATAACAGACAGCAGCAGAAACAGAAAGGTGATAAAACTGAGTGGATGAAATAGGATTAAGAGAGATATAAATAAATTAAATCAACTGAAACCTTACTTTGCTTCTGCCGTGTAATTATATACAGTTATTTTATTTATCATAAAGCTCAGAAAATTTCAGCCCTTTTCAACAAGCCACGCTTGTTTGAAAAAAACCCAAACCAAAAATGTGCCAAACAAACACACACATGTAGAAAGGGAATATATTTTTGCAGTTCTTCTGACCTTCCTTGAAGAATTTTCTTTTCTGCAAGAAACCTCCTTGTGTCAACTAGAGGAAGCAGCTATTCTGGGAAAGACATCACATTGTGCTGCTCAGACACATTTTATAGCATGAAAATTCCCTGGAGAAAACTGACTTATCCAAGGAGCCTATTGCTGGCTTATAGCACGGGCTTTTTTTTTTTTTTTGCAAATTAGCTATGGGGAATCTATCCATCATATGGGTAATATTTATATATATATTCCATCTTTATGATATAGTAGTTGTAGTAGAATCTAATAGCAGATTCTAGTATTGAGGTTAATCTCAACTAATCCATACCTCAGGTGGGTAACAATTATATATGTTCTGTATCAAATAATTGTATGTGGATAAATAAATATGTAGTCAAAGCCAGTGTCACGTTATAAGCCATTGGAGAGAGACTGGTGCCTCCAAAGAGCAGTTCATTTGCTCATTCGCACAAGGAAGGAATGAAGTCAACTATTTTTTAAATGCCTGGAGTTAAATGAGAGGAACATCACAAAGTGACCCAGAAAGATTAAGCGATGTAACTTGAATGTCTACTGTTATCAGTGGAATTATTTATTAACACAGATTCTTGGTGGTTTAATTTCAAGATACAGACTCACATTTATATTTGTGGCCCCTGCTCTTTAAGAATTACAAATTTGCTATGAAAGGTGCTGGAGAAGCTAAATGCCATCCTAGCTGCATGAAAATAGGCTAAATTAGGAGAAAAGGGAGTAAATTAGTAATAAATTCTGCTTGCAGTGTTTGTCTTTTATTAATAACAGGTGTGAACTGATGCAGCTGTGGAGGAAAATGTTTACCTGATAGTCAGCCCCAGAGTCATCTACAGCCTGGGAAATGTGGCCTCAGGAGTTGCCTACTGATCCCTAGAAGCGCTTAATCTGATTTGTGCTGTCAAATATCTTCACAGAGGTCTGTGGCCAATAAGTTTGTTTTCTTGTCCTATTTTTATGAGTCAGGCACCATCATAGGCATGGAGTGGGATGCATTGGCCAGCCAAGAGAAAAGCATAGTGGCAAGGATTTCAGTAAGTTATCACGCATTTTGCCAAGCCAAATTTTAGTGGCCTTTTCTATTATCACTTATTTCATCTTTCCTAAAACTTTTATTTTTACCACACCCATTTGTGGTACTTAGTTAACCAAGAAATACTATGAATAGATATGATATCTGAGAAACTAAGTTGCAATAGCCTATAAAAAAAAATGTAAAAATTGCATAAATCATAAAGGATTTGATATTTCTTCAAAGTATAACAATGTTCTGATCTGAAGCTCAAATAATTTATTAGTATGTCACTAGGCTTTTAAGAAGGCCTTAAAAACTTTCTAGTGCTATGATAACAGGTTTAGTTTTCCCCTGAAAAGATAGTCAGAGATACTTGCAAATTTTCTAGTGGATCAGTTAGGGTCATTGCTTTGGAATTTAAATCCAGCTTGCTATTGGATATATTGTATTTTATTTGCTTATTACAGAAGAAAGATAGTTAAACCATCCAAAGAAGAGCCTGGATTGCTGTTACAATCCATGTTACATCCTTATAATAAAACAACTCCAGAGTTTTATCTATTTGACTGGAAGGAAAAAAACCTACTAAGCCAAAGATTTTAAGTCTGAATTAAGGAGACTGATATTACATAGGAACATTGATTTGTTATGAGGAATACGTAGTAAAAGATTACGTTCCAAACTCATATTTTGTGAATTAAGAGGGCAAAATGCAGCAGATATTGATCTCTGCACAGAGGTAAACAGCAGTTGCAAATACAAATTGCTATTTCACAACACCATCCACGCAATGTGTCCCAAGGAGCTTTACTTGCTGTCAACAAAAAACCAACAAAACTGCTACTGAGCTAGATAAGCCTTGGAAAACAGATGTCTTTTAAGTAGTATTAAAGTCAGAAAGCCAGCTGCTTGGGCACAGTAAAGAGCTGATGCAGGATTTGAGAAAGGGAAAAGCATTTGTCTTTAAGTCACAGTCTTATCTGAGATTGGCAAAGGTTGGGTAATGGCTTGCTGCCAATAAACCTACTCCACTGAGATGGGGAATGGGACAGATGGAACAAATCTCTCAGATTCTCCCATACTTCTCCAGACTGCTACCAGGCAACAACTTTTTGTGCTACTTAAACACTTAAAATCATTAGGACAAGGGTTGAAGAGTCCCACCCAAAAACAAAAGTGGGAGGAATTAGAAGCACCCATTCGAGGCCCAAGCATGGAGCAAAACAAATTCCTTGATAGGCTATACCAGGTCCCAAAACTGTGCTGCATCCTCTTGGCATCGCCTGGCAATATGTTGTTTGTACTAGAAAAGAGTTTTAACACCCCTGCTCCCAGGCTGCTGCTGTTTAAGTATTCTGTTGCAAGCTTGTATGGGTCTGTGTAATCTATCAAGCCAAGAAGGAAAGTGTATATGTACATAAAGGATTCTGCTTGACTGAATGGAGGACTTCCTGAAACAAATGAAATAGTACTATGCCTGTGTGAAAATGCATCACATCTCTTGGGATCAGTATTGGCTGTCTTTTCATTATTCTGGCTGGTCACAGAGTGAGTGGTAATTTGTCCTACCTTGTTCTCCACCTTACACCTGTCACTTTTCTCTTTGCCTTCTCTGTTCACTTCCCTTTGCTCACATTTCTTTCCACTTCAGTTATTTTCTCTTAAGTAAACCTCAGTTCTTACAAATGAATGCATAGATGTGTATGCACCCTTTATGAACCAGACTGAAACTAAAAGTGTGATGGTTGGTCTATTTGTATGTCATACTTTGTTTTTTCATGTTTATCTTACAAGTCAGATGAAAGCTATTGAGAACGGTGACTGTCTGTGATGATGTTTTTACACTCTGGCGAGCACTACTATTCAGTTTGTCCCTGAAACTATATATTACATTTATTATGGTGTCTAATGGTGTGTCTAATATAATTCATAATTCTGAGCTTAGAAAAGTACAAACATTGCATAAAAAATGCAAAGTATGAAAAAGTTAAGAAGATATAAGGCTGTAGTATTTTAAAATAATAAAACAATAAAGAAGTATCTGGAATATAGAAAAGCAAATGATTTTTCAGGCAGTCACAGCAAAACATTTATTTGTCAAAGCACACACTTTAGTAAAATGTATGCATGTGAAATACTGTATAGAAACCAAGCCTTTTCAAAACGCTTTTTTATGAAGAAAAGCAACTAACCAGTAGTCAGATGTCACTGACAGAAATAATACTTATTATTAAGGATGCTTCAGGAAAATAAAAATCGGGTTGAATGCCATTGTTAGCAAAAATATGTATCTCGCATACAAGCTTTCCTAAATGCATTGGAGAGCTATGATGTTTACAAAGCAGCAAGTGTTAAAGCATTGTGTGGCTTAATGTCTTCATCCATTGAATTTTCAAACAAAATAGAGACATCCCTTTTCCTGTATACCTTTCAAGTATAAAATGAAAGACTTTGCAATCTATTCAGGACTTTCGAGGTGACTGAGTTTAAGTAGTGATAGGAATCTTGGTTTCCTAACTTACTGATGAGTGCCCTGTCAGCTCTACAAATAACCCATCATTTATTCTGCAGGTATAAGTATCATTTGCAATCTTACTTATCCAAAGCAAACATTTGTTGATGAATGATGCACATTTGTCTTTCATAACATGCAGAAGCTTTCTGTTAGCAGTTCTCTTATGAGGGACCTGAAATGCCTGTGCAGGCACCTGAGACCACTGTTTTTTCCTGAACAGAGGACAGTTTGGCGTATGGGAGTGATATTCCTGCAACAAAATAGAGGCAGGGAATAAGGTTATACCAAATTGTAACCTTCCACTTTTTTTGTGAATGTCGTTTCTGTTGAGATTACCAGTCTCTTTGGTAATTCATCTAGCTTGGAAAACCCTGTGTGAAAGTAGATCTCTGTGTGGTGAAAACCAACAACTTCTTGAGACTGACAGTATGATCTGGTAGAAAGCAGGGCAGCCCTGGCTGCTAAGAGGTTGAAGTTTTCCTTACTGAACAGCGATTCTTCTGCAGAAGAATATCCTGTATCTTCTACCTCTGAGGTCACTGCTTTGAATGCCCTCTTTCAAGAAGAATTAGCTTGGAGATGGGGCAGGTGGAAACTGGTAGTCTAGGCTAGAAAAAAATTTTTACAGGCTAACCCCTGGTGACAAAGAAAACTTCACTCGATTTTGGGGCCAGCTATAGTTAAATGATAGATTATTTGATTATCTAATATTTTTATATCATATGCAAATTTTGTTCAAAACTCTAGGAAATCTTCATAGCAACAAGTAAGATTTATAAGGTGCGTGTCAAGGACTGTCAAAAAGATCACTGCTTTCTTTGAAAGTGTCTCAATCTTAGTGTGGCAGAGGTGGTGCTGATGGGAGAAGTGGTGTTATCTGATAGCTGGACAAGGTAGCTCTTAAAAGGGATATGGTGAAGAGGAAATAGAGGGAAGGTGAAAATTGAACAAGACAAAAAAGAATAATTTGAACACATAGAAAATTTATTTTGCAAACAAAAAAATAAAAGAAAGAGAAAGAACAGGATTAAAAGCAGAACAGATGAAACAGTAGCAAAGAAAGCCTTTGAGGTTAGAATGCTACTTTGCAGTACACTAGAATTGCAAAATAATTTCTCGCTGTCATTAATTCTGATAAAATATTAGGGTATTTGTGAGGCAGGTTTCCAAAAGTGACTGATAACATGTCTTTTATGAGTCTGTAGCACTCAACAGCAGCATGTTATGTGCTGTGAAGATTCATACTAGGATAGTGATCACTGCCCACATGTCAGAGATTCTGATTCAGCTATGCTAAGTGTAAAATCAAAGGAAAAAAACTACTAACAGAGAAAAATTTGGTATAAGAAAAAAGTCTACTGTCATAAAAATTGAACTATTCTGTGAAAATATGTCACAGAGAGGTAAATTTTCTTCCATCTTGTCTGTTCTTAAGCTTAACTAATGTTACTACTCATGTATCTTGAGGTGTTTAATTCCTGATACCATTCAAAAATAATATGAGTGAAAATTTCTTAAAGGGAAATTTCATACTCATAATGTTATCCCTATGAGTCAACTTAAAAATAAATGCAAATACTAAATTTTTGGCTGTGGTTTTGGATGCAGAATATCAAAGCCTCCAAGACTTCAGGACAAAAGGGTTATAGAGATCAACAGAAAATCTGTTTGGATGTTTATCCAGCTTCCCAAGTGGATGCACTGCAGGAGCAAGAACTAAGACATGTGACCAGAACTGGAGTCAGAACTGGAAACAGTGCAGAGTGGAAGATCAAGCCATAGGGAGAAAGGAGGGCTCTGGAGAGAAGGCAAACCTGTTGGTGATTTGCAGTAGGTCTCATTGCACAGCTAGTGACCGTACAGCTTGAGGATGTTATGTACACCATGGCTGCCACAGTAGGAGCTTGGATAACTGTTTCAAAGAGTTATGCCTGTGATTGTTTCCAAGTTATGATAAATCGTCACACAGCGATATGTGCCAAATGTCACCACCAGTTTATTTAATTGTAAATTTGTAATAAGTTACTGGAGGTAGGCAGTAAAAGACAACCAAATTGAAAATTAGTGTCAGCATGTCTTTGTATGTTATTGGCTGATAAATCTGCATAACTGCTTAATCTAATGAGAACTGCACCTAATGCTTATTTGGATATTGTATCTTTTTGCAGAAAAATATTATATATTAACGCCACTTGTCATTTATTGACCTGGGAGATACAGTTTAGGCATTGATTTTCCCAGGTGTAGATGATTATTTAGTTTAAGTTTTAGGAACAGGAACCTGACAAAAGAGAGAAGGAGATATCACAAATCTTGAATTCCAAGGTTATTCTATTATTTTTCAAAAAAAAAAAGAAATCTCCCCTTTTGGAAAACCTGCACTATGATTTTATTTTTAGACCAAAAAAAAAAAAGTAATCAAGATTTGTGCATAAAATTAAGTTGTATGTAACTTTAAATGAAATTGAAAGAAGAAAAGTATTCCTGGTGTATAACGTATACAATTCCTTCATTACTGATACAGATATACATTTCTTTGCCAGAAGGCAGAAGTTTTTTTTGAGAAGACATGTTTAGGCACTGAGTCTTTGCTTTAAAGGGGCCTTTTGAGATCTTAAGAAGCAGTTTTACATTAGCTGTGGTATTATCTTTGCTGTGAAATGCAGTAATAGTGCAATTTTAATTGGCCTTTGAAAATGGTAGTTTTCAAATGGTAATCTACAAGAGGGCTTAAAATTCTTAAAAAATGAGGGCTGATGTTTTAATTATAATGACGTCTTGCTTGAAGAATTGATACAAGCTAAGTATTTGCCTAATTAATGTGATTAAGCAATCAGAAAATGGCCCCTCTTACAGTTTGCATTTTGTGAGGGAATCGTGCATATTTTAAGAGCCAGTGAAAGTGGGTTCATAGAAGCAAACAACAAGGAAACCTTTCTCTTCATTGCTAATATCTGTCAGCTCATTCTATGATATGAAGAACTTCAACAATGATAGCCAACAAATATAAACTTTTCAATGTAATTTCTTCTAGTTCCAATATGAACTGTGTGTAATTAAGTTCTGCAAGCTGTAAAGAGGGGAAAGAATTTTTAGAGATCTGGACAAGATAAACCACAAGGATTGTCTTTTTTTTTTTCTCAGTGGAAATACAGAAGTCTCAGAAATGTTTCATAAATGTATGAAAAAAACACAGTTTAGAAAAATAAGTCGCTCCTTAGACCTACAATATTACTGAGTTGCAATAATCAAATTATCTAAAACTGAAAAAAGTTGTTTTGCCAGAATGAATGAGTGTTGAATAAAATCTTGTATATTTTTCAGAGCTAAGAAGGATTCATGGCCTCATATTTTAGCTGAAATAAGTGAAAATAGAAAAAAAAGATGCTCAGTGAACCTCCAACACAGTGAAGTTTTAGTTTTAGTGCCTGTAAACAGGTAAAAACCTCAACATTTTTAGCGCAAGAAACAAAAACTATTCCATCTGTAAATAAATGGGAGATTTTAGAAATTAAATGTCAATTTTATTTAATTCAAATAGCTATTAGAAGGATTCATTTGTATGTATACAAAGCACAATCTCCTCAACTAAAACCTCTTAAGAGATATTATTGGATAGAATTGAGTTCAAAGAACTTCTCTTAAATACAAAGTAGGTCGACAATATACACAAAAATCCCTCTATAAACACAAACATAGTGGATGTCAGGCAAGACAGGAGTTTTCTTAAAAGCATTGCCATCTGTAGTATTTAGCCAGGATAACACAAGAGAAAGCTTTTGTTTCTTTTCTTTAGAGATTCTGTCTTTTATTGTGCTTTATTTTTTAAATATTTTTGGCATTCTTGCTAGCATTTCAAGTGTTAAACCTGAACCCAAGCTTATACCTCTTTTTAAGTTATAAAAATGATCTTACTTGTTTTAGTTCCATGCTATTCATTTTCTGTGGAAGTTGGTAATTTTAAAGTTATTGATTTAAATAGCAGCATTTAAAGGCAGTGCAATTTGCAAACATTTCCAGTAGCTAAGTTAGAACTTGGAAAGAATGTTGCAAGCTATAATGAAAATTCCAGTTTCTCTCGCTTCTTATCATGCTGTCACATTCTGCATTCTTGATGCAGACTGAAAATCATTATGCAGATATTATGATACAGCCACTATCTTGCCGGGAAGGATATTGGCATCATTTTAACAGCAGAGCTTTTATACTGTACTGTAGTTGTTTTTTTTCAGTAAGGATTTAGAAACGTTTCCAACCGCATATTAGACCAAGGTATAACCCTAACACACACTTTTCAAGTAAAAGCAGAATAAAAGGCAGGCTGAGCAACAACTAAAAGTACCTGTCTCATACAAAGAGAAAAAAACAGTTAACACTTTCATGCTGGAAGGTGCTGGGGCACTCATTTTCTGCTTTTTTTAGTTCAGTGGTAGACAATGGCATACTGAGCTGAAACCTTAGAAAGAAGTCTGTTTTAGGCTAGTGCTTATTCCTATTTGAAGAAACACAGCAAAGCAATAGGACCAAATCTCATTCAGGTGTGTGCAGAGTTGAAATTCTTTACAGACCACCAACTTCATGAATAGTAAGGCCTTGCAGAAGCAGATTGCTCTATTTACACTCAAAAAATGTGTAATTCATATAATCTGGCAAATAGCACAAAACCTGAAACGAGCACCCTTTCCTCTTTCTATACAATCGCTTTTCATTGCTATTTGCCAAGTCTGGGTATTTTAAAACTAATGCACTAGACCTGCTGACTCATGTTACATAGTTACTCAACTTCAGTGATTTAAAAGAAATATTTGTAGGCATATCTTTGCTGTAGAATCAACCAGGCAACTCGACACAAGGGTTAACCCCAAGGAAGAATGGAAATACTGGAAGCTGTGCTTTAGTCCCCCTCTCCTGATTTGAGTGACCTTGGCTCTATAGGTTACTGGGGCTTTTGGGGTCATATTCTTCGTTCCATATCTTTGAGGGTTTTTTTTTTTTTTTCCCACATCTTTGGGAATGTACCTTTTGCTTTGACATGTGCAACACAAGTCTAAACCTTGCTGAGAGAATTTGACTCACCTTTGAGGGCAGAGAGGAGGGAGTTTTGGGAAGGCAGTAAAGGACAGTGAAGATATTAGTATTTTACTCAAAGTACTGCTTCTGTAGAAGCCAATGACAGTGAAAATGCAGCCCATGCTCTCAGTCTGGCTAGGTCACCTGCATTCAAAAGAACATTCTGTTCGAGCCTAGTGCTTTAGACAGGAGATGCAGCATTTTCATCTATCACAAAATAGAAATAAAGAAATTCAGTTAGGAGAACACACCTAACATTATTTTCCAAAAAAAAAAAATCAAGGAGTTTGAGTGCCTCCATCTAAACCAAGGAAGATGCCTGTTTCACTGGCTGATTGGCTAACACTCATTTCTCATAGTCCTACATACACAGACACTTGAAAATTGTTGTACAACCTTAGTAGCTGCTAAATCCAAGAAAAGCTCAGTCTTTCATATGGAACTTCATGCATCTCACTGAATCACAACAGAGTTTTGTTTTGAGCTCAACCTTGGTGGAAGGTTAGGGGAAAGCCAGCTCAAGGTCAGAGATAGTATTGAGTCCTACTCGTTACCTTGCTAAGTAATTATACAAGGAGTGTCTGTCTCTTCTTTGTCAGGGTGGTTCTGGAATTCGTTTCTCACAGAGTCTCAGTATATGTACAACAGTGTTTGTCGATAGTGCAGATCAGTTTTCTTAGTTAGGCAAAGTGAAAGCAGGTGTAATGACTGGTAATTCCATTACTGGTCACAACACACAGTGAAACCCACCGTGATCTAGAGTTACATGAGTCCCTGTCTGGTGTCTGAAAGATCTGGATCATGCAAAATTCTTTTCAATATTACTTGACAAATGCCTAACTGCTTCTGACAGATCCTTTATCCAAACACTGGATAGTTTCACAGAGTTTGGAGACTAGTACTGTAGCCTGGCAGCAGCAGTGTGTTTTAAAGAGTAACAACATTATTTTTTCATTTAGAGAAAAGAACTTTTCCCCCTGCCGAGGAGGGGGAAAGCACCCCAAAAAGAAAGAATTAAGTAATTATTACTTTAATTACTCTGCTCCTACTAGGCAGAGAAGAAATTAAAAGTGACTCAGTAGTGCTCTCTATGAAGACTGAAACAGATAATGGTAGGTACTCTATCAGATAATTCCTCAACAAAAAGAATTCCTTAGTATAGCAGTTCCTCAGATTGCAGGATCCTGTGAATCACAGAAAATGGATAACAATTCTTCTGTTCACATATGTGAGAAAAGAAAGAGGATGAGGAACCTTAGGAAGCTGGGATGGAGGACTTTGTGGTGCCGCAGATCAAGGTTTGCTAGAATCCAAACCCGGTTCTGGTTGACAATATACATATAAACTCACTCGAGTGGAAGTTATTATTCAGTGTGCAGACTGACCCTATTTCATACATTTTGTGTACTTCATCAGCCCTTTCCTGGCCACAGCTTCATTTTCATTTTTTATTTCTTTAACTAAAAATTAAAACTGAAGGGCTATGTGAGAACAACATCAGAGAAATCAGTGAGTCTTGCTTCTTCACCTAAAATATGGAAAAAAGCTTTTAAATTTGCTAAATAATACTAGGCCTTTTGCTTTCCGTGCACACACTCTTTATGGAAGGGACAAAGGAAAGGTAATCTTTGGGGTTTGGGTCATTAGTGCCTGTCTTCACCAAAAGACTGCTTGCAAAGCGTCATGGAGCTTTCCTCTTCTTACTTTGCAGAGTAATTGCAATCCACATTGGCTATTCCACTGCTGGACAAACTCCCCTCTTGACCCCTCTGCTCACCAGCCTCCACCCTCAGATCTGTAAACTAACCGTGTCTGTACTGAATGGCTGATTCAAGCCCTCACAGCAGGGGTGGAATGTGATTAACAACTCATGAAAGCAGATCATCAACCTGGCTTTACTGAAGGGGCAAATCTGTTGAATATTTATGGAGCATAACGTGAGCTGATTGTTCAGAATCTCCGGTATACAAGCCTCTAGAAGACTGTAAAAGGAAAATGTCTGTCTCAAACTGAGAGAGGTCCCTCAAAACAAAATATTTAGCAGTTTTCTTCTTAAAAAAAAAAGACAACTATGCCTCAGTTCCTACAGCTGCAAACAATACCAGAAATAGTTCAGGCAGACCACTGTATAGAGTGAAATCATAGGCCACAAAAATTTCTTATGTTTTATATCCTGAGGGTAACAGCATAAACACAGTAATGCTTTGCAATTATGCAATGTCTTTGAGCTGAGGAGCCCAAAATATTTTACAAAAGTGGGTAAGAACTATGCTTTTGAAAGACTTACAAACAGCAGTGAGGAGTCTTCCATGTGGAGCTATGTGACAAACTGATTATTTTCTCTATGGTTCTCTGGCTAAAATAATAAAAAAAAAAAAGTAATCAAAACGTCCATTTGTGTCAATAGAGGACTAATTTTTGTTTTCTTGGTAAAGATGAAGGTCACACAAATTCTTTTTTTTCCATGTAAAATGAAACATTCTCTTATTTTGCCAGTTGATGTCTTTTTCTGATATATTTTTTTATTCAAAATATTTCAATAAAAAATCAGTAATGTATTTTTTGAAATGGTGGCATTTTTATCTCATGTTCAGCTCTTGTGATTTAGATACAAATTCATTTAATATTTCTGTTCTTCTTATTTCTAATTAATGTGACTCTGTTCCACTCTGCTCCCATTTATGTCATTCATACTTCTACATCCTGCATTAGCACTAGTAACTGGTCCTACTGTGTAATGACTGATGTAGCAGTTCAATCTGAAAGCAGTCTCATGATGCCTGAAATACACTTAATTGTATTGCAAGCCAAGCCAAACGGGATGGATGGAGTTTCAAGGCAAGCAGTAATTCCAGTTATTAAGAAGCTGTAAAAAATGGTAATAAGGCTATCCATATTTAATTTAAAATGAAGTATCTGAAATAATACTTGTCAATTTCCTAGAAGTCTAGTACAATTGCATTAAACAGAATAAAAGACATAAAAAAAAAATCATGAAAAATCTGACTGAAAAGTGATTAATATTTTGAAATGTCCAGGGTTGGTTTTTTTTATACTAGCTGTGAGTAGATGGGAAACTGGAAAAAAGAAAATTAAAAAGAAAAAAGGGAAAATAAACTCTTTGGTTCTCCAAGAAAGCATTACTGTTGGCCTAGAAAAGCCTCAAGCATGGAAGTGTGACCACTGTTCTACTGTACTCTGGGAGTACGGCATGTGCCCAGCTCTGCTTTAGCTTTCTCCGTTATGGAAACTTTAATGATGAGGGTCCTGGAAATGAGTATGGCACTTAATGTGTGAGCTGAAGTTCTTAATTTTAGTCAAGTCTCTCCTAATTCTAAATATATTGACAATCTCAAGGAAATAGCTTTTAATGGCTTATGCTCATATAAGGTATTTGACCATGTAGTGTTGTCCTCAAGTTATCCTCTCCGGACTTGAGCTTGGGAACAATTAAAGGCACTAGTGTTAGGGAATCAATCACAGCTTTTACTAGGGTCTAGTGCCAGATGTAAGACATGAGGAGTTTATTCTGGACAGAAATGATAGTTAAGGACTTGGCAGTGGTGAGTGTTAAACACAGTAAAGGGCTCCAAACATGAAGAAAGGAGAAACCTTTAACAAAGGAGCCATCTGAAACACACAAAGTTTTCTACTTTGGTTGTCAGTAATATGTGAACTAACATATGTGTGGATGTAACTATACACACAGACACACTTCATTTTTACCGATTAGATTTTCTTATGTGTACAGAGATCTCAAAAAAATTTCTCCAAACTACGTATCTTTTAGTACACAGAGAGGAAACAACAAAAAATACAGGCTGTGATACAAGGCATCAGCTTCTCAGACATTCTTGCAAACAACTTTCTCGCCATCTAAATGTCACAAAGTCAAGGCAAGTCTAATGACTATGAACACACAGTCAGTCACTGAATCCTGTCAGCTGTTCTTATTCTTCAGAGTCTGACAAAGTGAAGACAGAAGATTTTCCATAGTACTTTTGACTTCCCTTGTCTAATCACATCTAAAAATGAATGGACAGAGAAAATAATTTTATTTTTTAACTCTAAGAATCCCTTTAGTATTTGGATTTGGGTCAGAAGTATTGCAAGGTTGTTTTCATTGTGCAGATTTCTTTCTCATTATGAATTTTTGATATAAGAGCAATCTGATTTTTCTTTTTCCTCAGGCTGGTTGGTAAGACTCTTTTCTGAAAATTCATTTCTGTGAACCATACTGGAGAATTTATTATTTGTGACTACATGTATAAATACGAAAGATAAGAATATGTTTTGCTACTTATACTCAGTTTCAAAGAGTAGATCCATTCAAGATGCACTGCCTCACTATTCTTTTTTTGTAGGAAAGTATAATGTGCTTGTGGTTAAATATCCTCAGAAGATTCCTCCTCTTCTTCTTTTTTTATAGCTTTGTTTCATATTTCCCACAGCCATGAAAGACCACACAAATAAAATACTCCTGTAAAAATGAACAGCTCAGTATCACAGAAATTATCTCAGTTAATTTAAGCACAGAACAGTTGTCAAACATGGTATTAATTTTTAATGTGAGATACTCAATGTTTCTTTTTCTCTTGTCTTCAAGAAGAAAAGGAGATGATGCTTTGTTTAAAAAATTAAAGAGGACATGCCAGTAAATTTGTATGCTCTGCATGGAACCAAAGTTATTCTACAATGCAGGATTAAAAAAGTAGTTATTTACCCAAGGAAAAAAGAGCCTTTTCATGAAACTCATACTGCTTGGTGATTTATAAGGCAGGATAAATACTGCAAAAAAACCCAAGTATATTTGAAATTGTTTTTAAAGTACCAAAGCTGTGATCACATTCTTTTTATATCCTGTTTCTAAAAATACTCCTGCAACATTTTTTTTTCCTGGAAGAAACATGTATAAAAATAGAAAAATGTTAGCATAACTATTTCAGAATGTGTGTGGAAAGAAAATTTTTGTTTCATTTTTCAAGCTTTTGTATATAAAATACATTTCCCAGACTCAATAAAATACTCAGGCAGATGCTTAAGTCTCATTATTTTTATAATTTATGCTAAAATACTCTTCTATGGAGTTGAGAATTAACTTGAAACTATGATATTACTCTAAAGTTTCATTAAATTATTGGAAAGATGAATTTCATATCTGTAGATAAAACCAGAACACAGATGGTACCATAGTGGACAAGATAAAATATGGAAACCAGGTGTCACACAAAATGTTTGCCTTCCATTCAAGATTAATTTAATTCTGAAAGTCTAAGTTTCACAGTGGTCTTGTAAGCAAGCCACAAATTAAGGTTTCTTAAATAGGAATTACTCAGTACTTAAGTTTGAAAACCACAAATTACGATATTTTCAGAATTTTTGAGCAGGCAAAAAACCCTTATATAAATTATTTATGCTAATTTCTTTCATCTAATAGTTAGAAAATTATCCACTTACAAGGAACAGAGGATTTTTTCGAATGAAGCATATAGTACTGCTGTTTTTAAAAGGTATGTGAAATTAATTCCAAGGTTTTCTTCATTGGTACCAATGAGTCAAATTTCTGTTTAAGGACAACTGCTGTTCTTCTTTAAATTCCTGATTAGTCATAACCAGATTTTTTATATTTGTGGCATTTTTATTACTGTAGGTTTTTTCTGCTTTAAACAAAATTGTTCTGTTTGTTAGCAGATTAATTCTGGTAAGAGCTGGTGATGACCAGGGCCAGCTCAGGCGAAGACTGCAAGTATATAACAGAATTCATTTGGGGACCTTGTCAGTACCTGCTCAAGTCATTAGTTCATCCAATAACTCTTATGGTCAACAGAAAATCTTCCAACAGACTTTGGCTGCGTCCCTGAGAAATTAAAAGCTGTATTTTTATGGAAATTGAGGCTGGACTGAGAACTAAGATGATTGGTGGGTGAGATATCTGCAAGTTCCTTGTTCTCTGAAGTCACCACATTCCTTAACTGAGACTCACTTCCTGATAAACTCATTACTTTTTTTGGTAGATTATTCCAGTTTTATCACAAGCAAACGGTATTTAAAAATATTTTCTCAAAGTCATAGAAGTGGCTAAACTATCTATTCATTAATATTTTGTTGTACAGTCCGTATTCGTGTCAGACTTCACTTCTTCCATTCTCAAACAAAAACTATTAATGTGTACAGTCTGACAGCAATTATTACCCTGTCAGGGCAACTAAGTTCAGTAATGCCCATGCTTTCTTGGTATATTTAGGTGTGGGTACCATAAGATTTCTCTCTATTACTGTTTTTAGGTTATACTTTTTCTCCTTCTTGTTTTCTTCCTCTTTCTGTTTCCTTCCTTCCTTCCTTCCTTCCTTCCTTCCTTCCTTCCTTCCTTCCTTCCTTCCTGCCTGCCTGCCTGCCTGCCTGCCTGCCTGCCTGCCTTCCGGCCTTCCTTCCTGCCTTCCGTCCTGCCTTCCTTCCTTCCTCCTTCTCTCTTTCCTTCTTCCTCTTGATTTAAGAAGAAAAATATAGACAACTTTTACTTATAATTTTTGCGCAGCAATGACAATATTTGCTTGATGTCATTCTCTTATTTTGGTACTGATATGATGTTAGTCTTGGATATTCAACTGGTTCTACAGATCTTAAAAACTGAAGGACTCAAAATAACTAAAAGTAAATCTCTAGTGTTTAGTTAACCATCAAAGTAAGGAAAACACTGGACAGGCTGTTTAAAGCAAAACAAGCACACTAACCATGGCCTTTGGGATATTTTCCCATGATTTGCTTGTACTGGAATTTTCAAGTTGAAATTCAAAAGCTGAGAATATCTTTTCTTGTCTTCTGCTACTCAGAGTAGAATAATAGCTTCCCATGTAAGTGTTCTCAGTAAGCAAAAATATCTATAACTCTGTATAGTTGCTACCACATTATAGAGTTCCATGGAGTTATGTTTTTTTCAAGCCTTGCTTTAATGTTTAAGATTCTGAACAGTCTTAAATGGTTTCAGCCATCATATAATTTAACACTGAGTCACTGTACATTCCTAAAAGAAACCTTCTCTTATGCATGATTACATATCGTGAAAATGGATAGTTTAATTTTGCAACACGAATTTTCCATGATAGCTGTTCTGCTACTATTTTAGTCTGTTTTTAATGATATACTCACTGCAACAGCCCTCTTATATACAATTACAATTCTGAAAAGTGACTAACTTCGGTTACAGCTATATACATCACCTTAGACTCTCTCCTGTGGAATGGAAGAGTGTGCATGAACATTTTTGTGTGTTTCTAGACCCAAACCAAGTTCTTTGATAGAATGTGCCACATTACAGGTATTGCCATTAGGTAGAGATGAAAATTTAAAGTTTTGACAGTTTCTCGACAGTCCAATATTTCTTTCACATTTGCTCACTTGTTTGACTTTCTAAGCCGATGTGCAGCCAAACAGAGTGGAGCTGCTTTATATATATAAATATTTATAAAAGACAATGCCTTGGTCCAGGAGGTTCATTTGTCCCAGAGAAGGAAAGAATCTGCTTTTACTTCTGCACACCTAAGGAAAAAAAAATGCTGTTGCTGACAAATTAAAAATAAAATTAAACATAAACCTCTTCTCTGTTTTTACTCAAACCTGAATAGAGAGAATTTACGTTAGGTAGCCATCTTTTCTCTGCTCAGCAAAATGGAAGGCTAAACTGGCAGAGACTGAAATACTGAAACAGTCATTTAATCTGAAATTAATGAAACTAGGAGAAGCTGTACAACATCCCACTTTAAGCTGCAGTGAGAATTCTAAAGGTACTTAAAGACGAAAGTCTGTTATTCTCAAATTTGCCAATAGGTCAAAACAAAACTGCTATATGAGGAGCAGCAATTGTGAGAGGTTAGGCAGACAAGAAGCACAAAAAGCTTCTGTGTTGGAACTTCTTTTCATTCTACAAAGAAACAGCTTTGGATCATCCCCATGTGGAGGATGATAGAGATAAGAAGCTCTCTGGTGGTAAGCATCTGGAATGGGAGGGAAGATCATAGGATATTGTGGGATTCTCTTTGTTTCTTTCTCTAACTGTGTATGTCTTTGCTGGTTTTTGAAGCTTTTCCAAACCCCAAGGCTTCTGAGGTTCTTGCATCACTCATTTGAATGGGGGTTTTTTTGGATTTTTTTTTTTTATATAACAATGTCAGAGCAATGTGTGTATATGTTAACACAGGAGAATATAAGTGCTGGGCCCCTAATTAGATTCATATTCATACCGAAATTTTGAAAAGTCCCCAGCACAAATGAGTTACTGCAATGATTACTTCTCTCCTGATGGGAAAAGATAGCCGTTGTTCCGCTATGTGCTAGTCCTGAGCCAAGGATATCCACAGACTCAAGTTTAACTGAAGTTCAGATAGATTGTGACATAATGAACTTGATTCATCAGTGCTGCCTTGCATAAACCAAGGCTCCCCCACTAAGTTTTAGACTGTCTTGGAAAATCCCTGCAAACTCACTGCATGTGTGGTAGTGTTGTTTGAAATCAATTAATAGTCTTCAGAGTCTTTAGTACGAAAAGATGTTGTACTTTACTGGAGAATGACCAAGTAAATATTGGAGTGCTGCCATCCAAGTCAAAAGAGAGAGAAACCTCTTAATGGAGCCAATTAGCTGTAGGCAACTACTTTAGGGGGTGGGAGGAAAGAGTTTAGGGCACAAGGGAACAAACCCAAACACGCCTTATATTTATTCAGCACTCTGTAGGTCATTCTTCAGTGGCTTTACTTTTAATGCTGAATATTTAAATTTTTTTTGGTAGACAAACAAGATCTCAGTAAATATTCTATTTTCAAGGTCTCTGTTCTCCCCACACATCATGTATTCTTTGATCAGTGGGAAACTGAGGTAAAGACAATGCTATAGGGACTGAACTAGAAAGCCAGATAATTTTATTTACATGAATAGAAATAGTCAAGCTATGCTAACAAATAGGGGCTGTACACGGACATATTTAAAACATAACTTAGGAAGTGTTAACTTGTCTGTACGTGAAGATTATTCAGACAACTATTTTTGTTAATAAGGAGGCAAAAGAAACCTGTTAAATAGTAAACTACTTATCAGCATGGATGGAAAAGGAATCATGGATTTGACATCTGATTTACAGGCAATTGATATAACAATTTTTTGAAAACTGTGTTGAAGAATACTATTTTCTTTTAGTATCTTTAATGTTTTAATGATTTCTATCCAGAGAACAGGATTTGAAATTGAAAGTCAAAATCCAGCTATTTTTTTACACTTCTTTCCATGAGAAATCAGGTCTTTCTCAGTCAGTAGGTCTGACTTCCTGTCTGATAAAATGGCATGTGAAAATGTGATTTTTTACCCCCTGAGACTTAAAAGGGGCTATGATTTCTCAAAAAGCCTAATTAAGTGTGAAATTTTGAAATATGTTAGAGTATTTCTCCAACTTAATTTTGTATTGAGATGTGCGTGTGTAATATATCTTCATAAAGTTTAAACAAAAGTTGATAGATTGAATACGAAAGTGACCTAGAATGTCTCATCAATCACGGAAAACCCACGGCAAAATCTTGCTAGTTTATTAAACCAAAGTTTTGTACAGGAATTCACTTGTATGGACAATTATGTTCATAAAACCTGCTTTTACTTGATTGTGATGAACAAAACGTTTACAAGATTAAGGCACTTCGGCAGTCACTGTTTGAGTTAAATGTTTGAATTGAGCTTAGAAACATATTTCTGTGGCCTGTGCTTTATATAGTATCAAATCAGCTGAACATTGTTAGACTCCACCTGTTCTCCATTGCCACTTTCCACTGGCTTACCTGCATTTTCAATGACCCTACCATATACCAGGAGGTGCTTTTCTACCTGTACAAGTTGGTTTCACTGTCCATAATTGCTTTGTTCATGTTTGGAGTAGCATAAACAAGATTCCAATGCTGCAAGTTATTCCGGGTACAGCTTGTGGTTTTGCTTTGTTTTTTTTTTTTAGTTCAATCTCAGTAGCTGCAAGTTTTTCTAAGTCATAACTTGCACAATTTTTCTCACTATAGCTGCCTATTACATCCCCACTGAGTGTAGCTGTAATCACTGGTCATCTGCCACATACAGTGACATGA
This sequence comes from Myiotriccus ornatus, assembly GCA_036023395.1. Taxonomy (NCBI): domain Eukaryota; kingdom Metazoa; phylum Chordata; class Aves; order Passeriformes; family Tyrannidae; genus Myiotriccus; species Myiotriccus ornatus. Next base: position 42,300,760 of record JAYRBT010000139.1, read on the forward strand.
CTAACTAAATATCAAAGTGGTCTTTCAAGATTTAAAGCTATATGCAAGTGAAATTATAAACTGTATAAATTCAAAGGGATTATACATGCCTACAAATGAATGTGATTTACAAGTTCATGGGTCATAATGGGTGGTAGGAAATATGAAAAGATTAATAAAATGTTGTAAATGAAATGCAAGATTAAATATAGAAAACCTGACAATATCCATGTATGCTTGTTAGAGGTTTTTTTTTCTGCTGTTTGTCCACTTTTTTTTTTTCAGTCCTCTGTCAATTACATAATTTTACAAGCTAATTTCTAATTTGGATCAATTTTGCAGCAAAGATAGAGCATAGATGGACTTTACCTTGACATTTTTGTTTAGAAGTGCTGAATATTGACAGAAACTAGTTATTTGTTTATTCATTGCCATCATTACAGTAAATTCATCTCTGTATGGATCCTTGAAATGTTTTAACCCCCCCTTTTTTTTTCCTGATAACTACAATTTTTCAAATATAATTTGTAGGAAAAGCATGGTGAAAAATTCATTTCTTTTAGAATATTTTGTGATTTTTTTCTTACATCAAGAGCACTATTCACTTTTTTTTCTTTTTTTCTCTTTTTTTTTTTTTTGACTACTGGACATAAAAAAGTTTCAGGATTCCAAAGCCAAATTTTATCTTTGCAGCTACCTTTGTTAGTTTCACTGGAAAATGCTTTAAGCTATGTGAGTGAGAAAGAAGACAATGACTCTGGACTGTATGAAGGTTTTGGATTTGTGATTGGCTTATTTTTCCCCTCTCAACTTTTGGACTTGGGACTTGTCAGGACGCTTATACAAATTCCTTCTGTAAAATGCCTTAATGTTTTAGGAGTAGTATATACACACAGAGGAAGGTGGATTCAGCTAACAAAAGAAACTTTTTGTTCTAATAAACACTTCGATTTGCTTAATCTGTAACCTACAGGGGAATACCATTCAGTGGGTTGTCAGAGTTCACATGATTCTGTATGTAATTACCTTGGTATTATAATTGCCTGTAACTGCCTATGCTGGAAATGAAGTAAGTTTCTGACCAGGGGGGATGTTTTTACATTATTGCATTATTCATGTTTAAAGCAAGTTGGTGAGGAGTATAATTGGAAAGAGAGAAAACAAGGAATTTAGATTAAAGCCCTTCATAGTAAAAGAATTTGGGTTTGTAAGATTTATTTTTGCATGGCAGGATTGTTGTGAGGCAGATTAACACATTTCCTATCCTATGGAACCATCATTTCTTCTCAGAAAAAAAATTGAAATTTAATAATTGGGAAGATTTTGGAAAGACTCTTGACCTTATGAACAATTCCTGAAAATAGTGTGTTTTGAAACAAAACACATATAATTTTTAGAGTCTACAGATTTGTGTACTACACTGCAAAATAACAATAATTCAGAGAATGATATTATAAACTAATCAGCATGCGATGCAACTAAATGTGGTCTCAGTGTGCTTGCAGACTGGTTTTCTCTGTCTTTCTGAAGACGGGGAATCTCCTTCTTCGAAGTTCACAGGAAAGGTCATAAAATCAGATAAGATTAGAAATCTAGCAAGTTCTACACATGTGTCTTAACAGAATTCCCTGTTTTAATTACTTTCAAATAATAATATAATTTAAATTAACAGTTATTCTGACTTTTCATCACATTGAGAATAAAAAGAAAAAGTTCACATTGAGAATAAAAAAAACCTTCTGAATGATCAGGGAATGTTTCAATAGGCAATAATTAACCATTGTGGAACAAGTAAATGGATTGGTTTTCATTTGAAACATTACTATCTCATATTTTCTTCTGTTGTGACCTAAATTTTTTGTACCACATGTCACTTTTGTCAGCTACATAATTCTAAAATCAATCATTCAAATTCTGTAATGAATCAACAATTTACAGCAATTTTAAAACACTTAAACACTGAATTCTGAGAATGTAAGGTGAGTTTTAATTCTAATTTACCACTTTCCTGATGTTTTACCTTTCACCTTTCTATATAACCTCAATAACACATGATGTTAATTAAAGGTAGAATGCATTTTTGAAGTTTATGTCTTTGCGAAGAATATATCCCATTAACTGCTTTAGCAGTTACAGCAAAGAATTCAAGAACTAAGAGGAAAAAAGAGGTATGTTTCTTTACAAATTAGTGGTCCTCTCATTTATACATAAAATATTTATTCTAAAATGAAACTGCTCTTATGATTTCCCATTTGCCATATGTCCACAGAGACTCAATTGTCTTTATTAAAAATATTTATTTTACAAAAGTTTCTTTTAGGACTTGACTATGAACAGTATCTTATTCTGAGCACCTGACCTGTGTAAAGTAATTAGGATTGGTCAAAATTATGCTTTGGGCATGTACAAAACAATCATGAGCTCTCCCTGAGTCCCTCAAGAAGAGGTAGTAACTTAAGGGGAAAAAAAATCATGGAATTTTATAATAGTTTTAGTGCTTTGAGACTTGGCTGCACCAGCTTAGCCCACAGCATCATTCCTGAATATATTAAGCTACTGAAAGATTTAATGACTGAGATTTTAGATTAAATTGCATTTTATCACATTCATGTGTGTAATTGTGTGAGCATGCACAGAATTTGTTGCGAAGAAATCCTGCAAACCATGGCTGAGTCATCAAATGCCTTTGTACTAGGACTCTGGTAAGTAGTTTGAAAAGAACAGTGTCTTATTCCACAGGTTTGTCAATATATGTTTTTTTATTTCTCTCATTCTCTCCAATTTGTATCCTCTCACATTTTGTAAAGGCATTAACAATGCTATCCCAAACTGATCAAAAGAAAACTCCTCAAATGCAAAATTAGAAAATAAATTTAAAGTAAGAAAGGAAAGTTCAACAGCTTTTTAATATTATTATTATTTATTTTCTCTTTATTCTTAAAGAGTAATAGCTTTAACTTGTGCAGCAGCCTTTGTAAACTGGTTCCATACCTGAATCTCCAAGACTTAGAACAGTGTCCACCACCTGCACTAACTGTTGACATAAAACAACAACATGCTTCTGCTTGGTCTGAGCTGCAAAATGCCTGCTCACATTCTTGCCTGGCCTATTTTGTTACTTCAGCAGATATGATCTTTGGAGGAAACCTTGTCTTTGGTTTTACCTGTGAACATATATACTATCATTTATGTGAATTAAATGACACTGAATAATGAAACATGAATGCAAGCCTGATTTTTTTTTTTTTTTGGACCAAGATGTTGAAGGTTTTGGGATCCAGTGACAAGTCTCTGCTTCTTATGAATAACTGCAATCACTCTGTACCCACAGTAAATATGAATTGCTTCTGAGCCGCTCTGAGTTGTGCCTGCTAGCTTCAGTTTGCTACAGATAATATACCGCTAAAGAATTCCAGGAGATGTCTGTGTTCCTGGCCTCTGATGCGCTATAGTGTAGTAGAGGCATCAGAATGAATTACACTCTGTACATTGCTGCTATTTTCTCTCATTTGTACACTGCTTAAGAGGTGTAAAAGAGCGAAGAATAGATGAGAATCTGGAATCTGGCCTTGTCTTTCTCCCCCTTTTTTTTTTTTTGTCTTTTGGTAATAGTTCTTGTGAAAAAAAGTTACTAACGAACACTTGAATATTCGTGAATTGAATGGTGGATGAATACAAAAGTATGCTGAGCATGACTGAAGGGAAATTGAAAGAGCCAAAGGTACAGTCTTGGTATTATTCTCCTAATTCAGCACATGCTCATTTGCTTATTGGAAAAGTGATGAAGATGGAATGTTCTAAGATATTTTCTCTGCAGAGATTCCAGCATTCAGTTTAGGACTTCAGTAATACACCTTAAAACAGAAAACCAAGCAAATGTGCCCGTGATTGTTTTTCATTATTCATAAAAAGGAAAACTAATTATGAAAATATTTATTTGATGTTTTATTCATGAGTTAAATTTTATAAATTGGTTGCTATAATAATACAGTTATATACCTTTCTGTTAGGTTCCAACATTTTCTTCTATTTATAGCCATGAAAGCTAAACTATAATGATGCAAACAGGGATGAGTGATTAGCATAATGGATGTACTGATCAAACAATTTCTTCAGAAATTTTCTCTCTCTGTTTTCAATAACTATAATTATTTTTTTTTTGTTCAAAGTAAATTGCAGCAGCAGAAAGTACATCCCTTTGGTGGCTTTTGCGTTCTGTTTCAAGTGAAATGCCTGACAATATGCTTCCCTTTGTTCTTTCTTAGTAAACACAAGTGAGTTTTCACACTTGTAATATTTCAAAGTCATTCAAATGGTAATCTTTAAATTGTTACGAAAAGTAAAGATTTTCACTAAAAATTTATTTTCATGTATAATACAAAACCTTATTTTCATAATGAAGTCTTATGGTTAATAGACAGCAAAGATTTTTTTTAATCAGAAACATTTTTAGTTTTTGAGAATTGATTAAAAAAAATTGAGATTATAAAATAGAAAGATAACAAAAAAGTAATGTTTTTTCTCAAAATTAACTTATGAAATGAAAACATTGTACAGTTACTGATTTTTTCCCATGTTGAATTAGGAAAAATTGTTTATGTCTGCTTACACTGATGGAATACAAATCCAGTCCTACTCATAAACAAAATGAGGAAATAAGGACAAACCTAATATTACTCTGAAATCATCCTTTAAACCTGACAATTGATAAAATGCAATTCAAGGGAAAAAAAACAAAACAAAAGAAAAGAAAAAACCTGGAAAATAGTTTGCTATTCATAAAATCATGGAATCATTTAGGCTGGAAAAGACCTCTAGGATCATTGAGTCCAATCTTTGACCGATTACCACTTTTTCAACCATGGTGGATTCCACTTCACAGTTGTTGCATAGGACCATCTCCATACCTGATTTGTTGCATTCAAAATAATGATTTTGGAATTAAACCATGAGAGTATAAGAAAGAAAGTGTCATTATTCCCACCGTGGCTTAATTAAGAGGAAAGGCTTTTGATTTCTACATTTTGCTTTTGATAACCCTCTTGTTAGTACAATACAGTTACTGAAAATAAGTTACATGTAATTTTTCCCTGTATCAGTCATGAATAAGGTAACAAAAAAAATGTGGTAAGCTGGATGTAGGAATAAAAGCATATAAAAAGGAGGATTAAATACTTTTTGAGGCTTTCTACTCAAGTGTCTTCCAGATTCTGCAGAATCAGATCTATAGGCCCTTAATGTGAGCCCAGTATTAATAACTTTATACCAAGTTGTGTCTTATATTGTAAGAACTTCTTTTAAGTGAATGAAATTGCTTTCATATGGCCGTAAAATTTGCCAAAAGAAGGAGTTTTAATATTTTAAAATCTGGCAGTTTATGCATTAACCCTAAGCCCTTATGGGTTGGTATGAACTAGTATCTGGTCTTTGCAAGTCAATCTATGAAGCAGGTTATAAAATTCTGAATTTATCATTTCTTCAAAAGAGTTCTTAATTTTTTATTTTATTTTTCAAAGATAAAATGTTCATAATCGTGTTTCAGCTTCCGAATCTCATATGAGGACAAATCCTCTTGGAAAAGTTAGTTGGCAACAAACTTCTTCACAACATAGTTTCTCTTCTGTTCTCAATTTTTTAAACTGAATCTGGCTTAAATTCAAATATCTTCTCTGTTTAGCTCCCTTGGGCATCCTGTCTTTGCAGGTTAGGAAAGCGGTTTATGTTCTGCCAAACAGTATGAACAGTCAGAGTAGGAGTATTGCCATCTTTCTAATGCTTGTGTACCAAAAGACTAGGAAGAATTCCCAGGATATTAATTGTTCCTAGATGAATTGTGAATGAAATTCATAATCAGTTAAGCCCTTCAGTTTTCTGAAAACCTTTATTAATCCTACTGTAATGTTAACCAAAAAGCATAGTGTAGTAGTATTGACCGGAGTTCCATAGGACTTTCTTTTTACTGTAAGTTCTTCTTACCCAATGAGGATCTTCATTTAAATAGATAATATTAAAATGCCTATGTGGTCAAGCAGTGTCTACTGCTTTCGATATAGTACAACAGCTAAGGGAGAGAGACCCAGAAAAGCTAGATATTTTTCTTAGCTTAGACTTGGGCCCACAGGGTGACTTTTGGCTATTTACTTTTCTTCTCAGAGCTATACAGCTGTTTACTTCTCATCTTTCTCACCCACTGAAATTTGTGAGGTGTCCTTTTGTGAAATAGTAATTACTGTGGTTTAAAGTTACAGAACCACATTTTAGACTTCATCTTTGTAGCCCAGCTCCTATCAAACTACTGTTCATTTTGCAATCACATATACAAGATAGGTGATCTGGAAGTGTTTCTCACAGATTACAAACATGTCTAATGCAGTTAGTTGTGCGACTTTTCCCAATGGAAACCACACAAAATCATGGTAAGGAAAAACGAGAAAGGGGAATAATACCCGGATGAATCATAATCTGTATGGAGTCTCCTTCATGGTGGAAAGTCTTCAGAATTTCTCCATGTTTTTGGGGCTACTAATTGCATGAAAACTTAATTGTTTTAATGGTGTCTTTATTTTTTGAGTTAAAACTTGGAATCTGTAACTATGTTTGTACACACACGGACACACATACAAGTATCTTGATGACGTATTTCCTTAAAATAAGAATTATCTTTCAGATAGTAAGAAGTGTTGAGTTTTCCCTTTATAGAAGAATCCAAACTCCTAAGGTGGAATTCATTCAGGAGGTTTTGGTTCTTAAAGCTCTGTGCAATGCTCTGTGTATTCAGACAGTCACACACATCTTTATCATTTCTTGGAGAAGGGAGGCTGGTGTTTTTTTGTTTTGTGGTTTTGGGTTGCTTTAGTGTTTGTTTGTTTTTTTTTTTGGG
>JAYRBT010000139.1:42309636-42354647 GCA_036023395.1 Myiotriccus ornatus
GAGTGATCAGGCATTGGAATGGCCTGCCCAGAGAGGTGGTGGATTCACCATCCCTGGAGGTTTTTAAGATGAGACTGAATGTGGCACTGAGTGCCATGATCTAGTAATCACAGTGGCGTTGGATCAAGGGTTGGACTTGATGATCTTGGAGGTCTTTTCCAACCCAGCTGATTCTGTTGTTCTATGATACTATGATTCTATGACACTCTCTTACTTATTACTTCCTCAACCAGGAACAAGAGTTGCCCCAGTATTATTTATTAAAGTCTCTTTATCAAGCCTCATATTCTCTGTAAAAATTTTTTTTAAAAAAGTTTCTTTTCTGCTCAAACCAACCCTCTCCATATGCTACCTCATGCTACTAATATTCCTGAAGAGACCATATTTCTTCACATGCTTGGTTAATTACAACTCCTGTGTGCTTTTGCTTTTCTGATGTGGTTCATACCTACTTTTGTCTTCATCATTTTTTAATATGACCTAGCTTCCAGTTTCTACTAACTTCCTTCTTGTGTTTGAAGTCCAAAAAGAGCTTCTTGTTTAGCTCAATTCCTAATAGGCTTCTCTTTCCTCCACAGTGGGATGGCTTATAGTTGTTTTCCAAATAATGCTTTCCTAAAAAGCTGCCTGTTCTTTATCCCACTCCTCCGTGAGTTGGGCTCCCAGTTTTTAATCTGTCAAAATCTATCTGTCTAAGTCAATGTTTGGGTTTTTTTCTTTTTTCTGCTATTCTATTCTCTTGTTTTAAGAAGTTATTCTTCATTCCACTGCCCCCTAAATAATTCTTCTGGATATTTAACTGTCATTTTACCAGTTAAGAGCAAAATTTCAAATAATTTTTCTGTAGATAGGTTCTACTTTTTTTTTTTTTTTTCTCTGTGAGAAATCAGATCAAAAAGAGTATAAAAAAACTTGGAAAAAGTACTGGTTTTTTTCTGGGTTCCTTCCTTACCAGCTGTAGTTAGAATCTTCCATTTCCCCGGTCCTGCCTTCTGCATAATTCTGACTGCTGATCACAAAAAACCTTTACCACTTCTTCAGATTGAAGTTATAACATAAATATTCTTTTCTTCAACAGCTATTATTTATTTATTTATTTATTTATTTATTTATTATTTATTCTTTATTGGGTCTGTTTATTTCAGTTTTAGACAAGGTTTTGATGGAAAGTAAATAATGTCTTTTCAATGTAGTTTAATGTCTTTGGTTATTTTTTACTGAGTTCTATGCCTTCTCTTGAATCCCATTCTTTTAGTCTTGCTTAAGAACAGTGTGACTTTTTAAGCCAATGTGTTTTTAGTCTTTCTGAAATATCTAAGGAAAAATAAATATTAATTTGATCTTGAAGTCTTAATGTTCTAAATGCATTGTGTAGCTGCTTCACTTAGCTCTTGTTAATTTGAGGAGAAATTTGTATTTTTTTCTTCCATTGCTGTACTCATAATTCAGTTTGATATTCTTTCATTTAAAAAACTGATCAGACATTAAAAAATTCCAGTGATTTTCACTATTATAACATTCAAAATGACCAGGTAACATATTATAAATTTCATAACAACTCAACATAAAAGAAGTAGCTCAGGTGTTTGCTTCTGAGAAAAACCAAAAGTTTAGTTCTAGTGACTTCTTTTCTGATAAGAAAATTAGGTAAGTGGTTCCTTCTATATGTACAAAGACAAGGTTGCAAGGAGGAGCAAAATCTCCAAAAGATTTAAGTTGAAGACCCTACTCCACAACACAAATGCTGTGAGTGTATTAGCTTGTTTCAAGAGTCATGTGTATGAAATGATGCTGTTGATGGAGGAGTAGTATTACAGACAGCTCTACAGAAAATCTAGAAAGTGCCATAGAATTTTTCAATAAAAACAAATCAAAATTCCTCTAAAATATTTTAATTTCTTTTTCAAAAAGAAGTCCAATCTGAGTAGTAGTAGTAGTAATCCAAGAGAAAAAGAGTGGGGATCACTTAGGAATCAAAAGAATGGGTTTTCTTTAAATGGACAAGTATTAAATGAATCTATCTTATATATTAAAAATATTAATATAAATTGATATCTTACTCCTGTGATGGTGGCAGGGAACCTGCTGTCTAGTCTAATAATTTCTCAATCTGAAAATTGCCATGCTTTTTTTTTTTTTTTGAAATGCTGTGTCCAGCTGGTGTGAGCAGAGTGGGGCTGCTGGAAGCCACTGGGGTTGCGTCTGGGGTCCTCCCCTCAATTACTGGGCATGACCTTGGGCATGACTTTGGGCATGAAGAGCTGGAACAGCTGGGGAGCAACTTATAATGAAATCAGGCTTCACCAAAAAGCCTAAAATGGCATTATTTTTTGAAAAAGTTATGGCTTTCCTAAACCCTCTGAACTGGAAAAAACCTAAAATACATCGAAATACTGTGAGAGTTAACGGCATAATTTTTCTATTATTTCTGTAGTCCGCTGGACTTGTCTGCTGGTCTGTGTGCTTGATTTCATCATGCTTTCAGCTCCTATGCCTTGTGATGATTACTTTAATCAGAGTCTGAAGTTGGTAGTTTTTTGCATGGCTACAGCTGGCAGTGTGATGCATAGCTTATATTTGCTTTTTTTCAGGTGCTCGTATGATTATTTCCTAATTGTCTATCTGGAGAAACGAGAGAAGAGTTGTGACAGAGATGGCACTGACGCAGTAACCTTCATCTAATTAAGGGCTGGGATAGTGGGAATACTGTTTGATTTCTGGTTAGGAAAGGTCACAGATACTTGCTGAAAATCCCCAGTCAGCTCAGTAGAGGCTTGACCTTGCGGCACATCCTCCTGCTGGAGCAGCTGATGTGATATGTATGAGACCATGGTAGAGGGAAAGGGGCTAAGGGGTATTTTCCCCTTTCAGATATTTCTCTGGGTCAGATTTCCTCAATGTAGCTATCGGTAAAGGTGTTAACTGCCTTTTGATGTTAGAGAATGACACAATAAGAGTTTTCTTTCTGCTTTTGTGTAGGAGTAAATAGATTTCTTCTGCTTATTTTATCCCTGCTGTGTGTTAACACTATCACAGACACACCAGCATATACAGGACGAGAGATGAACTTAACAACATTTATTTGAAATATGAGAAATCTGTAAGACCTATTTGACATAAAAATGTGCCTGAATGTGCAAACAATTTATATATTCTTTCTTTTGAGGATGTCAAAGTTGCTTATTATTTCCAGATTTGGAGGTAGGCTAGGGAAACAATAATTTTGAAATTATTACTTTTTCAGCCCAACTTCAGTGAAGCGATGACTGCAGGTTTACCCTGGATCTCTGGTTACCAGTTGTAGAACTGAGTCTTATAACAGTTAAGAGATAGATCCTTGAATTGAATTTACTGCAAGAAGGGAGTGCTGGGTAGCCCTTCTTGTGGCCAAATTCTGCCGTCTTTCAACAGTAAGGTCAAAATCTGGATCTACCAAGTAGCTGAAGAGAACCCTCTGACACTAGGTGATGATATGATGCTTTTAATTAGACAGGTGAATTCTTTCTAAGTTCTTGTGCTTCAATTACTGGTCCTGCAATGACAAAGGAAGTGTTCAAATGTGATGATAGTTTTGCCCAGTAGCAATAAATTATGAAGAGTTAATTACCAAAGCTATCAAGTCTATTATTCCTTGTACCATTGGTTAAATAAATTAGAAAGCCTCTACAGTTTTTAATTAGGAAATTAAAAATCTACCAATGGAAGTTACTGCACTCCTTTTTTGTTTTCCACCCTTAAGATGAGATAATTAGGTTTTCTACTCAATTTTAATCACAAAGAGAGTTATTGCAGTTCTTGACTTGGTGCTATGAATCAATTCAATATGGTATAGCATGGATTAATTCTATTGTAGGTAACTGAATAATATAGAGATTTTTATAATAAATATTCTTTATTTTTTTCCAAAAATTGTGGAATTGAGCTAAAAGCCCAATAAAAAATAATTTAAAAATAATGAAGATAATTTAAAACTGGGAGAAGGCAAACATAGAGAGTTTAAAACAATGCTTTAAATTGGAATAATTTTGATCTAGAAGCTCCTGCAATATATAACACAATTTTTATACCACCCCATACAATGTGATACAATCTTGTTAAACATAATTTCTGCTTGAAACACTTTCATATTCTAAGTAACACACAACTTCCTTATTTCTCTATAAAATTGCTGCTATTCAGTAATGTGGTACAAACACCTTTCTTACTATTTTTCATTATACAAATTTCAACAGTTATTTTTTCAGTGGAATTTAAACGTCCTCAGAGTCAGAACTAGAGGATGTATAGTTTCTGTAACTGATTTTACTGACTTAAATATGATATTTTGTTTAAGACTATGAAGCATATCTTTAGGATTTAATTTTTCCTTTCTTCTCATAATAGCATGTTACGTGACTCTTCTACAAGCATATGTTCTACTGCTGTTTCTCATATTTTTCTTTCATCACCTGAGCTATGAAAGAGCATGACTGTTTTATGTTCCAATCAATAGGAGATATTGCTATCTAATTAAAAATTCATTTTATGTTTCTGATTTACTGACGTCTAAAATTAAGTAAATAAAAGAGCAACCTTGCATGATATTACTCTATCTTTTCTGTTACCCTATCCAGAGTTCACCAAGTCAGCTCAGTATCATCACCATGTTACAGACTTTCAGTTTTCCTGCTTGTGACAGACTAGCTTGTGAGTCTGTGCTTTCTGTGTTCAAGTTCCAAACTTTTCTAATGCACACAATAAGCTTGAAATTTCCAAGAGAATGTTAGGTTTGAACTTAACTGAAAGCCTGAAGCACTTGCAATGCCTGCCAAGAGTGGTTGAAGTTGACTACAAAAGCAGACCTTTCGGCTTGCAAGGATTTACATTCCTGACCTATCTTGTTTTGTGTATATCCTTTCTCATCACCAATTGTATTCAGCCATGGTCCATTTCATAGGGCTACATAAGCATGGAGACCTGGCTCTTCACTCCCTGCTGTGAGTTACTTGAGATGATTTTTTCTTATTGAGCTTGCTGCGCTAGGTTGATACCTATAGGGAATAATTATATTCTAAAGAAAGAAAAGAAATAAGAAAAAAACCAGTGAATATCAAGAATGAATTGAACCAGACAAGCTATGTGCAAACAGACTAAACAGTCAAGAATGGGAACAGAGAAACAGGATAGATGAAAGCTTGCCAGATAAAAGAGGGGAAAAGGATGGAGGGTTGGTAAAGCATGGCTTGTTTTTACACCTGCCCTGTACCCAAAACTTTCTTCTTTTACTTTTTATTTTCATACACATTGCAAATTTTTGTCTTGTTCTGCATGAAAAAATGTAGAACAAGCATTCTGAGAGTCATGGTGTTGTGGGTATCTGTGGGTTTTGTTCTTTTTCCAGTTACGGCGGAAGTACAACACTTAATACTTGCAGAACAATTTTACAGATTAAAGTGATTTAGTCAAAGCTTTGAGAAAGTTCTGAAATTATTCACTGGAGCCCCACGGACATTTTAGACTGCCTCAGTACTCTATCAAAGTCCCTTGTCTTATTTCTAGTCATGCCCATATTATACATGGATGCAAGAAGATTTATATTCATCGTACACTGCAATATATAAGCTCTAGTTCTGTAGGGGGTGTGTATGTTATGTATATATAATTTCAGAAAAGTTCCTGAGGAAGTATCTTTTTTGAAATATTCCACCATGGGACAAGAATGACTTTATTCATAACATTAATTGTCTTTGCAGTTCTGTTGTATTTTCCTTATTTCTGTCAACAATATACTGCTGATTTCATAGTCCTTATTCAGAGAAAGACTAACGAGCCCTTTGAGGACACTCTCACTCCACACAAATGTTAATGCAATCCTTCAGTATCTGATTACTATTCTATTTGTTTTTCTCCACTTCATCACAGACCAGGAAAAAGCCATTTACTTGCTCCTGGACTACTGTGATCTCTCTACTCAAATGTCATGATTTGGTGTGTCAAGAGAAGGATGGGCTTCTTGAACATCTCCATAGAATTTGGCTTTTTTTCATGGGCACTTCTGAATGCTACCTGCTCTCTGTTTCCTTGGATCTGATCCCAGATTACCGGCTGCTCCTAGTCTTCCTATGTTTATTAAAATATCACTAATACAAGATCCTATCTTAGAAACTTCTGAGGCATAGTAACTGCCCTTGAACTTGAAATGCACTGTAATCATACAAAATATCTGTCTTTCTGTAGGTGATGGCCATATGCAAGGGAAATTGTTCTCTGTGCTGTGTTCAACATTGCCAGGAACAGACAAGAGATGTACGTGGAGAACTGGAAACCCTAAGTTGCATGTGTCACCTTCAAGTCACTGTGGTGTCTCATGACAGTTAAGTGATTTGGGGTTCCATCCTCAAAGTACAAAGCCATCTGTAGAATAGCTCAGAAAAATGTGGAATGTATCTCAGGTATGTCTCAGATATACCTCGACTTCTAAATGTGATTTTAGTGTTTGTATTAATACAAACATCTGAATTACGTACAGGCTTTTAATACAAATACTCCAACATGCTTTGTGTGCATGCATGAATATGTGTACACCTGCACATTAGCCTAACACATTGGTGTCTCCTTCAGCGTAGCTTTTCCTTCAGTGTGCATTGTCAGGATTCTTGACAAATTTTAGCATTTTGATCATGTGTCATATTCCTGTAGCTATGAGTCTGGCTTCCCCCAGAAAGCTCAACAGTCTTTTCACAGAATGTTCTCTGGTCATACTGGGAGCAGATGCACAAGCCCTGTGAAGAAGATACATTATTCTTAGTAGTTCTGCCAGAAACACTACAGTGACACTTGCTCTTTTTTCAAGTATGATCTGAGTGCACTGTCGTCAGAGGATTCAGTGATGGAACATAAATCAAAAGTCTAACTTTTTAAAAATAAGACATATATAGAAATAATTTATGTTGAGACCCAAGAACTCAGAAAGATATAATATAAAAATTATAATGCTATTAAAACAAAAAACAATGAAGAAATTTGTTTGATTTGAATGTTCATTTATTGGTCTGTAAAATGTGATGTAAGCAAGTAAAACAATTTTAGATTACGAATTAATTTTAATTATTTCCTTATTGAGGGTATGCTTTCAACTCTTTCAACTAATTTTCATAGTGTACAACCGCTATAAAATGAAGCCCATGCCACCTAGTGCAATAACGCAGGGAAGGGACCAGTCAAAGAAATCAATCAGTAGAAGGGGCCTTTAGCTAAAGGTCAGACAACATTGTAGTAGAAACCTTAGGGATTTTTTCAAGCAGCTGCTAAGAGAAGTTGCCTTTTGAGATGATGTTTACTACAGGTTTTATTTGGCCTTCCTTCACAACCTGTGTAAGATTCAGAGATCACTTAAATTCCAAATGAAAGGTCTTTCCACTTGTATATTTGTAATAATTTTACTAAGAAAAATGGTGAGCTCCTGAGGTGATGAGACCATCGTTGAAGTTGGATGTACTTGAAATAACTTCAGTGGTACAGATTTCTTTGAAAGCCTCTAGTACTTTAAAAGCAGTTAATAAAAAAATGGCTTTTTTTGTATCGCATTCATTAACTTCAGTTTTTCTTTCACACAATAATGTTTCTGCAGACTGATTTGGCACTTGGGCACATCACATGCAGCTATGTCTTCCTGTGTTTTATAAGCAAAGAAACTGAAATTTCAGAACTTCTTTTCATTCCCCTTCCTCTTTATGAATGAATTCCTTTCCTAATATTTAAGCCATATTTTTCTTGTGTGGAATATTCATTTAATGCAGTAGGCTGTACATTTGCATTGGAATTGGAATATATTTCCCTGACTCAAAAAATAAGAGTAGAACAGATGGACTAATAACTAGGCTACAAGTAGATGCCTGTGAATCAGATGGTAACAATCTTACTGTAATGACTCTTTTAAGTTTCAGCTCTTTCTGGAATTTGATCACAATAGCTAAATACCCTTTTTTAGCTTAAAATGTCAGCAGTTTAAGGTAAAGCCCTTTCATTAGAGAGTTATTGTGACAAAAATAAAAAAAATAAACTTCAGAAAGGCAATTGCTGCTACTCAACTGGGATAAAAAATTGCCATCATTACCACTGCTTGCTTTGCAACTGAAAAGTGTCATAATAGGAATATATATTACGGTGGTGTTAAAATCTAGAAAATTTACTGAGTTGCTCCTGATCTCACCTGAATACTTCTCTGCACAGCTGAAGCCATGTCAAGTTGCCTTGACATTCATTACGTGCTGTATTTCTCAAAATTTGCCTGTAGACAACTTCATATGTATCCTACCTTTTTGTCCTTTGGTTGTCCTGATTCTACAGCAAGACTGTCTCTTTTTCATAAAAACAAATGAGAGAGAGGAAGGAAACAATATTTCCTGGAACTGTCAGCTGAAACACTAATAATTAGGGCAGCCACTATGTACATAATTTTCACCGAAACAAACCCATGAACTCAATTTTTATAGATACTTACCTCAGTATCTTTTGCTTTTAAAACTATGAATATTCTGTTATGTATGATGGGTCAAACTATGTACTCCACTGATGCTTTTGCTCTTCTTTCCAGTTACTATGTACTTATTACAGTGGGTATAGGGCATGACAAAGGTGAGGAAAGACTATTTAATAAAATACTACTGTGGGCCTCAATTTATGATGTGTACAAGCCTGTTCTTTCCATTCTTACTCAGACAAATCAGAAGCTGACACAAGCGGGGCTTTTTTTCTGAAAATATGGCATAGAGTCAGTCTTTTATGAGTGCAAATTTGGACTTTGAGTCTTTCCATAATTTATATGCTTATTGCACCTTGTACTTTTCTTGCAATGTGTCTGCACTGGATGATAAAAAAGGTGGATTGTGGTTCTTTGCCTCTAGACTAATAATTGGAGAAAAATTAATATAAGGCAAGCCTAAAGACATTTTGCTGCTAATATCCATAGCTTGAGGGTAATAAAATTTTGAAAGGCCCTTTAAGTTGATGATGAATTTAACAATTCTGCTATTCACAGTTTGTACAACTGTCCCCAAATGAAAAAAACCATAAGAATTCATAAACAAGTACCGGACAAAAAAGTCTTCTTGACTGAGGTGCAGACATATCTCTAATTGCAACAGCCTACACCATTTTGTCATACAAATGACAAATGACTTAATATTTTATTTATGCCCTGCTCTTAGCACCAAAAATTGTAATTCTACTAGAAAAATATAAAAAGTTTATATTCAGACTTCCTTTTAAGCACTCTTTCTACCCTTATCACTCCATTTCATACATCAACATGGTCTCTGTGTTAAGTTTTGAGACAGTCTTCATCTTGAAACAGCATTTCAGGTATTCTTTTGGCTTTGTAATCAAAGATGCATATGGGATTTTTTAAAGCTTCTTTATAGCAATTTTGTCTTTTTCTCATGGAGTATACAGGGGTCAAAACAGGTGACAGCATAATACAGGGGAAGAACAGCTATTAAAATAGAAGATTCTCTCACAGACTACTTAAGTCACTAGTGAAAAAATGTCTTTTGGCAGAGCCCGATTTGCAGATCATCTGATCACTGATTAAGACTTTTTCCCTCTTTCAAGTGAGGTGTGATAACATTAAGAAAGAAGAAATTTAGCTTTGCTTCTTGCAAATGGGTTGAACATTTGTTACTGGAATATGATGAAAAAGTTATTAGATTCTCCTGTGCTATTATATTAATAGATATGTTTCTGATGTTCTGTTTACAACTCTATGACATTGCATTACCTGATGATAGTGTTGTATTCAAATAAATAAATATCTAAGTATGTCTTTCTAAATACTCATACAAGTCTGTTCACAATAGTATCAGAACAGCTCACAAAGGCTGTTTCAAGTGAAGCTAATTAAGCAGGTAATTATTTTCAGCTTTGTCAAAATAAACTGCAATTTGGAATCTGTGTGAGTCTGTTTATTTGGCATTTTTTCCCTTACTCATTGATGTTTGCAGCTAGTGTTGGGCTTGCCTCACCTAATTCAAGACAAAGCTCCCATTAGAGTGAGATTGATGGGCTGTTGAAACCTGAGCATTAATTTCTCTGTGGGGTAGTTTAGACCAAAGTCTGAAATGAAGAGCTATATATTGCACCTGATAGAAGTCTGCTCATTTAACAGATGAAACTATGATAATGAGTGCTTGTCAAGGTCAGGTTTTTGTTAGACTTTCATTTTATTGTAAGCCTTCCAGACATGTCAGTCCTTATTCTCAAGTTCTATGAAAGTGTTATGTTGTATGTAAAAAGCATTTAAAGAGGGGTATTCAACTTAGTAATGTTAAAGCGGTGATGGAGAAGGGCACTAGACTTATTGTGGAAAGCTAGAAAATATAATTCTACTGGAAGCAGATGGTAATTAGTAATGAGTGTCTTCATCTCAAGGTTAAAGATGTGGGGGGAGTACATCTTATAGCAGTAAATCTTATTGCAGTGCAGCACTGCAATTTTATGTCTAGAAACAGACAGTGCAAATTAAGAGTAGCTACACACACTGAGCTCTTCACTGATGTAGCAAGATTTAGTAACCATAATAGAACTTAGTTGATCTAAACCAAATACTAAACCAAGTATGTCTTAATTATGTTATTTCCTCTACTCCTCTCTCATTACACTCACTTTTACTATAATGGGGAGGAGAGAGGAGGTGGAAGCAGACCTGAAATTTATAGTCTAGTTGGCTGAAATCAATGGTAGTTGAATAATGAGTAACTGGTTTAAATTTTATTTTGGAAGGAGGGAATGTTTTCTCTTCCTAGCACTTAAAAGCAACAATGGCATAAATAGCATCTATTCTTCTGTCCCCCAAAACCACCTGTAACACATTCTGAAAGGTGAAAAAACGCATGGCATCCTTTAGAAATTGAAGAGATTTCTCGAGGTATACTGGCTTCTTTGCCTATTCTGTAAAGTAACAATCCAAAACAGGATTTGGTTTGTAAAGATCAGGAATGTTTATGGGCCTCTTCAAATGGCACATTTTTGTTTGTACGTAGTAAGATAATTATCTCTGTGATAGAGATTTTGTTATGTGTTTTGTCCACTAGCTGTGCAAAGATAATTTTTTCAGGACATGGGCTCACTCATTTTCTCTGTCATTGTTTTGTGATCTAAGAAATGTGTTAAAGTTTCAGCTTAAGGTCCTTCCTATCACCACTAAAGTTCAGGTTGCCAGCTCCATTCTCTTCATCTCTTTCCATTAGATATAAGGGAAAAGAAGACATGGGGACACAGATAAAGGCATGTTCACTGAGTTAGGATGATAGATAATTTTTTACTCTCTCATCTCATCTTTTCTGTCTTCCCAACTAGAGCCAAATGTATCTGAATGTAATGTCAGTTGAGTGCAATGTATTCAAATTTCCACAAGCATTTGTGTTACTGCATTTAATTCTGAATATGATTTCCACTTTTCAAACGAGTACTATTAAAAGGCAAATGCATTTCAATACTTGTCCTCTGATCCGTTCAGTAAGGTATGCCACTTAAAGTAGCACATGTATAGTAGCAGTGACAGGAACAAAATATGACAAGGTGCAGAAGCTGTTAGGTTCTCAGAGCTTGACATGAATCTTAAAGTACTCAACAGTTTTCAGTGATCAAAGAAATACACTTTATTTATAAGCATAAGTGAAAGAACCATCAATGTTGCATGAAGGCAACTTAGGATAACTGGTGGCTATGCTATGATAAGAAAAACCCCAGAACTCTAGGAGACTTAAATTAAAAGCTTGTCTGATGCTAAATGTTCCAAGTAAACCCAATTCCTGAGCAGATCTCTAATAATATACTAATGATCATAACAATAGGTGATGGGAATATAGTGGTGCAGTGAGTTGTTAAAAAAACCCACCAGCTGTCAATTGCTTTATTTGAATTTTCTAAGTTTTATAATTCTGTTTGAGCCTCTTAGAAACACAGTAATTAATTTGGTTTTCTTCTTTTTTTTTTTTTTTCCTATCTGTCAAACTCTTTTTTCTTCATTTCCTTCGAACTCACGGTGTAACTGAATTTAACATCATTCTGCTTCTTACACCTCCTCATTTGTACAGAAAACTGGTGTTAGAAACACTTTTGAAAAAAAGCAAATCCTTTTAAAGAAATTGTTAAGCTCCTACATATTGCTTGGTTATCCAGAAACAGGTGCTATTTGTAAATTAACCTTAAATAATTCAACAAAATCTTAAAAGATAAGAATTTACATTAAGCTGCTAAGATTGCTAAATTTCAAAGAAGATACTGTAGATGCAGCTGTAAAACATTAGAATATTCTAGAGTAAATGTATGTTCAAGATTCTCATTAAAGACTTTGGGGGTTTTTGAGCTGATAACCTTACCAGGATTGCAGGGCCGCAATGAATTTCATTGTTAAAAGAAGTTTCTTTACTACTTCAAAAATAACAGATTTTTCACATTCCATTTCAATAATTCTGGTTATTGCTACTGTATGAATAATCTAGTGCAAGTTAACAAACCTCTTATTGAAGCAATTTGCTGAATGACGTCACAAAAAAGGTCATACAAGTCTTGTTTCTGCGGAAGGAGTTCATTGATCCTGGACATATCCCAACACAATAATTCTCTTTTAACTGTTTCAGAATTCTTTTAAAAAGCTTTGACAACATTCAGTTTTACATAGTTTTTTTCATTCTTACGCCATTTTTTATCTTAGTCTAACTAAACCTTACTCTTCAGTTACATGGATCACCTTGTGGTAGGTCCTAAGATAACTCTCCTCTTCTTGGAAACCTCTCTTATCTGCATTTGTGGGAGGCTTCCTCATTCCTGCTGGCATTCATTATCAAAATAATGCCAGATAGAACCAGATGTGGGCCTGTTTTGAGTACCACATACTTCCCACATAAGAAAAGAACTATTCAGACTTAGTTTCATGAGTTTATTTCTAGAGACACTTTGGCTCCCTTCATAAATTTAAGGCTTCAGAATACAGGAGATATCAAGACAAAACTTCTGGTTTTACTACGGCAAACTTAACTACCCAAGAAATCGCTTCTGTTATTACTGCTTGAAAAGTTTTAAGCGCTTTCTACACATCTGTCAGACAGATTGGAATATCTGTTTTGCAGAAAACATGGCAGTTTGCAATGCAGGAACCTTGGAGTCGGGTCTCTGATCTTTTCTTGTTCGAGTCATGATCTGCTTTGCACAACAGACTTGCACGTGGGTCTCTGCCATCCTTGATCCTAACTCCATGAGACTTTCTGCCGGGGTGCCACGGGGATTGGTTAGCCGCTGCCAGGTGACACGGTCAGCATAGAAGGAGTCTCACCAGCTGGGGCGCTCAACCCTGCCCCTGTGAGGGAGCAAAGCCAGCCCAGGGATGGCAGCTGGGGTCTGCCAAGAGTCTCCATCTGCAGGCACACATACTGGAGATTTATTAGGGTCTTGCTTCTAACAGAGATTGCTCCATGTAGGAGTAGGTCTATTTTACCATAAGATTTGACTAGGAACATGAAAGGCTTCCTGTCCCTGGGTCTGAAATACTTCTGATTTCATTTTCCATATTAAGGTCATGGATTCAGTGGCCTTATCTGCATGGTCACCTGCATTTATGGAACATTAGTTCAGTTTCTTGAAAAATAAGAACCTCTTTTAACATCTCTAATTTTTTTCAACCCATATTTCAAGGAATATTTGAACCTTAGACTTTAAAGTAAGAAGTGGTAAAGCTGGTGAGCTAAGCACTGGTTTTTATTCAGAGGAAGTAGAACAATTATTAGACTTTGTACAACATGGCTGTGGACAAAATCACTTCAAAAGAAATTGCAGCTGGGAAACAAACTTCTCTGAACACAATAATATCAGATTCATCTAATCCAGCCTTGACACTCAGTCACTGAAACACAAAGAAGTTAACACATAAAATTAATTTTTTTGCAGAAGCCAAGAGGGGGCATGGCTTAGGGGGTGTGCACAGAAGGTTATTCTATACCACCTCATGTCATTGCTGAGGGCAGGAGTAAGGGACTCTCACTCCCAAGGAGAAGGACATTCTTTCTATTTGGGAGAAAACATGTCAGGGGACAGACAATTGGTATTGCCACAGGCTTTTTTGCGTAAATACTTTCTTTGTCTTGTACGTTTTGTGATTAATATTGTTGCTGTTACTGTTCGTTTTCTTACTTCATTGCTGTTTCCAGTAAATTTTTCTTCTCTCAAGCCATGGTCTTTGCCTTTCGTGCTTTCAGTTGGAGGTGGATGGGAAGCGAGTGGTAGCATGGTTTTAGTGGGAGCACTAAATTGTAGAATACCATTACTAAACCACAACGAAGTCCAAGCTCTGAAAATATTTCTGTGAATAAAAGTGATTAGGTTGCTTCTGGAATCTTTTCTCTAATTGCACAAAAGCTTTTACTCACCTATTAACAGCCATGGCAGTCATGTAGCTTACTGATAAACACTCTTGTTGGTCATAACTAGTCTGTAAGGATTCACTGGTTCTGTGAAAATAGTATTCACCTCATCAAGCAGCACCAGAGCTCAGTATTTGGGAAGCACAGAGTGTATGACTGCACTAGGTGGTCTACACTGTAGTGGGAAGGGATCAGTGGAGGTGCAGTTATCCTCCTTTCTCTGAAAAAAAATAACTGAATTGATGGAGAAGCAATGTCTCACAACTCTAAATTGTAGTGGGAGAAACTTCTACACCTATTTTCTAAAACTTCTCTGAATCATTACGTTATGACTTAATAGGAAATGTTAAGTTGCCAGTTACTTAAGTTGTTTGGATCTAACAGTTCTTTTGAGGAAAAAGCTCTAAGTTGGCCACAGAGGCTCCTAACTGGCCTGCAGCAAGAAATGGCAAATAGCATGAACTGAGGAACTCAAGAATAGAGTCTGATTGGCAGTAAATGTTTATCTCCAGGCTTCATCACTTGCTTAGTGTTGCAGGTACAAGCTAGTGATTATCAGTATCTTTCAAGCTTTTCAGAATACTTCATAAATTTAGTCTAAATCCAGAAGGTAGCAAACAATATTTTCATAGGCATTGAGATTAGTTTTCTCAGGTACATACAGTGATTGGCATTTGATTTGTGTCAAGAGACATACCTTTAACTATTTTTGTGTTTGATATATTTTTCTTGCTATCCAATGTTTTAAGTGCAAGTTCTGTGAGTAAGTAATGACCTATCAATAAATTTGTCTGATAAAACATATGTATTTATTTGAAGAAAAGTTTATGGTGAATTGAGACATGCTTTCCTTTTGGAGATGATAGAAATGTTTTTCTAAGCCTTCTTTAACTTTGCCAAAATCTTCAAAATTTTTATTATTTTCTTCTGCATTTCAGCACAAAGTTTTCTTCAATTACTTTTTTAAAATAAGTTGAACTTTTTTTCCTAGAAAGTCATTTGAGTTTGAGAAACAAAGTTAAACGAATTGCTCTAAAATCATGGAAGAAAAGTGTTACATTTGGATGGAGTTATGGTCCACTGTAATGTGATTTCAGTTCAGTGTCCTATTCAAGACAGAGGCAGTATTTGAAAAATGAGATTTCCTGGCATGTGAATACTATTTCTCATTGAATAGTAGTTATGAGATCAGAAACCATTTAATGTTCATTTTGTTTATTGTGCAATTTAATAAAACTCCCTGAACTAGGATGTTCTGAATGCCAGGTGATTTTGTTTCGTTCTGAAGATTTAAAGGTAAGATTAACTTCTAAGCATTAGTTAACAAAGAAAAAAAGAATGTCCAGTGGAAATTGCTCCTTATTTTTACTGTGATGTTAAAGTATCTACACATACACATACATAATCATATATATATTTGCTGACACACATGTAAGAAAAAAAATCTTTCTTTATATGTATAAGAAATTTATATCCAGCACGATATTGACACATATTTTATATTTTGTTTTCTGCTAAAAGGGCCCACTGTACCCACTCTTGATTAACGATGTTGAGATTATGATCAAAAAGAGAATTACCAGAGAGTAAATTTTCACAGCAAAACAATGAAGAAATATACATACAGAATTGCTACATGGCTGTTTTCTTAGCCCTTATTGAACACTGTGAGAGAAAAAGTGATACGACATAAAAAATTCCTGTGTATCCATTTCACACTGTTTGCAGTTTTGCACTTTGTACCTCTTAAATGTGAAAACATAGAACAGATGTCTTATGA
Organism: Myiotriccus ornatus; assembly: GCA_036023395.1. NCBI lineage: Eukaryota > Metazoa > Chordata > Aves > Passeriformes > Tyrannidae > Myiotriccus > Myiotriccus ornatus. Next base: position 42,325,813 of record JAYRBT010000139.1, read on the forward strand.
ATTATGTATATTTCATAACAGAGGACAATTGTCAAACGTATTTTGATACTGAATAATTCATGGCTAATCTGCTACATCTGCAGAGGGACTGATCCACTTCTTATTTGAAGAGACACTTCATAGATAACGATATGAGGTGCCAATATGCACTTGCAGACCAGAAAGCCAACCATATTCTGGGCTGCATCAAAAGAAGTGTGGCCAGCAGGTGGAAGGAGTTGATTCTGCATCTCTACTTTGCTATTATGAGACTCCACCTGGAGTGCTTTGTTCAGCTCTGGGGTCCCTAGCACAAGAAAGACATGGACCTGTTGGAATGGGTCCAGAGGAGGGCTGTGAAGATGATCAGAGGGGTAGAACACCTCTCCTATGAAGACAGGCTGAGAGAGTTGGTGTTGTTCAGCTTGTAAAAGAGAAGGCCCTGAGGACACCTTAGAGCAGTGTTCTAGTCCCTAAAGGGGGCCTGCAAGGGAGCTGGTGAGGGACTTTTTACAAGGGTAGGTAGTGATAAGACAAAAGGTAATGGCTTTGAACTGATAGAGGTTAGGTTTAGGAAGAAAGTCTTTACTATGAGGGTGGTAAAACATTGGAGCAGGTTGCCCACAGAAGTTGTGGATGCCCCTTCCCTGGAAGCGTTCAAGACCAGGCTGGATGGGGCTCTGAGCAACCTGGTCTAAAGGAAGGTGTCCCCGCCCATGGCAAGGGAATTGGAGTGAGATCCCTTTAAGGTCCCTTCCAACCCAAACCGGTCAATGATTCTATGACTCTACAAACAAAAAATAACTGAGGTAATTTTCATTTTCCCTGGAGATATTTTAGGCATGAGGCCTACTAAGGATTTTGCTGTCAGAAGTTGCAGGGGTGAGTAGATCTCTTTAATAAAAACTTCAGGCACTTCTTGTGTTGGTCACTAGCACAGGGAATTTTCATAAGCTTTTCTTAAGCACTTTTGGGGGAAATATAATGTGGTGACATGTATGTCAAACTCCTGAGTTTAAAGAATAAACAAAATATACTGGCATTTCTGGGTGTCATAGGCTCAGTATATACCAAAATAAGGTTAAAAACTCCATACCACAAATGCCAGGAGATCATTTCCATCTGTAATTTAGAAAAAAAAAATCGTAGAATACTTGAAGGATACTTGAAATTATATTTGTTAAGTATAGGATAATTTGAAATTGTTAATACATTCCCTTGGGAACAAGAGGAAAAAACTCCAAATTAAAAGAAATATAATTTAAAGAAAATTTCAGGAATAATTAGTTTGTTAGATGTTACTACGTTGATAAATATTTTATACAGCACATAATGCATGTCTGACAAATTATCAAATGGAATATTACAAATTAAGGGCATCTTCAGATGATAAAAAATGTCACCTGAAATCAACAAATCACTTAAATGATTTGGTGTGCATTTTATTTACCACATTGGTGATCTTAACTTTTCTACTTGTAAGTAAAACAGAACAGTTGAATTCTTTAGACATTAGACAGATTTAAAATCTTTTTTACTTAGCAATGAGGACAGTTGATGGTGTGCTCAGGCATGCAGTAACTTCATTATAAGACAGAATTTTAAAAAAAGCAAATGACAAGCAGACAAGACTTGTTTTATTCAGTATATTGCAAAGAATTAGATCCACAAACAAGCTGAATGCCAGGAACTAAATAAAAATAAAATACTTTTTACCCCAGAGTCCAACTTGCAATTCAAACTGTACAGCAGTCAAGTATCAGAATAATTAATTTATAGTGTGCATTTTTTTTCTAATAGAAGAATAAGAATAAAAAAGATAGTTAGACAAGGTGAGTGTTAAATCAATATTTACTCAAGGTGAATATTAACTTTTCAGACACTGACTAGCATCTATAATAAAGGCAATTTCTTTTCATTATATAGAGAGTTCCATAAGGTACAACTTTTGGTTTTGAAATGGAACAAGAAATTGTTTACAGACATTAGAATCAAACAATTCAGTTGTTAGCACTTTTTAAAATTTGAAATACTTCATTAAAATTTTGACATGCAACAAAAATAAAAAATTTTCAATAAAAATTGTTTTTATTCTGAAAGAGGTGAGTATAGTAGTTTCATGCATTAAAATGCTTTCTATTGGTTTTTTTTCATTCAGACCAACCTTTGCTTCTATCTGATTTCCAATACCAAGTGTTCAATGCATTTGACTAGTAACTCCTATTGCCTTTTTTAGATTGTGTTATGATCAGGTTCTTCAAAATTATTAGAGAGATACCTCTGCCTGAACTGAGGAACAAATGAGACCATATGTCAACTGAACAAAGCCAATAATATGGATTTTTATTTAACAGTAAATGTGAGGTAGAGAAAGATAGAAAGAAACTGAAAAAAAAAGAAAGAAAAGAGGGAGAGAAAGAGAGTGTCAGAGAGACAGATTAGGCAGATAAAATATCACCACTCTGTGAATTCTGACAGCATCCCATTGGTCCTCTTCTTCTGGTCTTCTCGGTGGTGAGTGTCCCAGTCTTGTCAAAGTGATGGTTGCAGTCCAAATCCATGGAGGGAAGCCCAGGGTAGTGAGGGAAGAAGCCTGTGTATGAACAAAGTCCTGTGTGGTGAAGGAAGAAAATCAACTGGTGAATGAAGTCCTTCATTAGTCTTAGGCTAGGTGTGAATGCCCCTGGTACCTCCCCTGGAACTGGGGAGTTTACAATGGATGATGTAATACTGGATCACAGGACATTTAATGAGTATTTGGCACCATCTAAGCTGTTACAGCTGCCTGTTGTGTCAGCCCAGTTGAGTCCATTGTGGCCCAATCAGCAGAGATGAATATTTTGAGGCTATGTGTGAGCTGTCTGGATGCTTCCCCAGATAACTACTAAGTCATTTGTGTAAGGACAAAGAAACACTACACCTCCTCACAATATTTGCCTCTTTCCTTATCTTGTTCAACACCCAGCTTGTAGCCTGAGGTGGTGGGTGTGCACGGCCTCAGCACCTGGGGGGTTACTTTGCACATCGTCAGCCTGCCTGACAATCATCAGATTGTCTGAGCCATTAACATTCCTGTTACTCAAACTTGTGGATACATTCTTCTCCTAGGATAATTGGACAGTAGTACCACCCATATCTCAAGTTCCTGTCACAATCCAAATTAGTAGGCATATTCAGGAAGGGGTGGGCTTTGGTGAGCAATTGCTTCTTTGGACAGTTTGCTACAGTAGACAAAAGTTCTTTAGTGATTTTAATGTATAAGACATAAACCCTTTCAGTGTTTCACAGATTGAAAAATAAAACCTTTCTGAATTCTACCAGTAATTTGCCAAGGCAGAAAGAATGTTAAATAAAGGCACTGTTTCATTAAAACTTTCAAGACCTAATTGCAAAAAGCAACAGAAAAAACATGAAACAGAAACAACATGAAACAGAATTCTGGTGTTTTGTGTCTTGCAGAAACTGAGTGCTGTTCACAGTCTTCATGTTTTAGTGGGAAAGACTTGAACCAAGTGGAAGACACTTGATACTCTTTAATCAAGCTCATATAAAAGAAACTGGTGAGCAACTGCTAGTAAAATGAGATCATTGAGGTGCAGGAACCATAGTTACCCATATATACCCAATACACTTTTCTCCTTTCTCCAAGTTTTAGCCAAAGCTGAGAAAGGAGAGAATGTAGAGAGGATAAATGAAACAAATCCACTTAAGACTATGGAATATTTGTGGAACAATCCTAAATCCTTTAGAGTTACTCTGTTGGGATTTGTATTATCCCTGACAACTGTAGCTGGATGAAAGCCAAATCAAACCAAAATTAAGATGAATGTTTCAAAGATAAAATCAGCTGCTATATATGGTAGAATGAAATTATCAAAACAATAAATATAAGCACAGAAGTGATATGAACTGTAACAAATCAAACAGCAAGATGGTATAAAGTAATTGGGATGTATATTAAAGATCTTAGTTTTAAACCTGCTAAAAAATCTTAAAGAGAAGAAAATTCTTAAAGGGGAAAAACAAACCAAGATGAAAATTGTTAGACCAAGTAGTTGGGCTAAAGCAAAAAATCTCTCAAATTGTTACTCACTGTTCAAGTATTCAGTGTTCTGCACTAGGATCCAGTAAAAAACCCTACACTGTTTTTGTGCCTGAAAGACTCTGGGAACTTTATTGTACTGAGCAAAAATATCTTCAATGACTGCTGTTAACAACTTCATTATGGCTGAGCTAAAAATTGTCTATGTCGCACTGAAGGTCATCTTTATTTTTTGACAAGTTTCTATCCCAAATTCTCTATCTTTTTGTTAGTCTGATGGTTAGAGAACTGTCCTAAGAAATGAAAGATGGTATGTCTTTTACAGCTTTAAAGGATTTAAAATCCTGCCTCTTGACTTCCTAAACGATAAGTTCTCTACAACACAGTGGAGGGGGAAAAAATTCCATCTCTCCTGTTACACACACACAGCTGTGGTACTAAGATTCCAAAATTCATCAGGAAAAAAGTGTTTTGCTGACTGTGTAAATGAACTTTGTTCTATTCCAGTTTTGCCTATTCCTTCTTGCCCTTTTATTGAGTAACACTGAGAAGAGACTGACCATTGTCTTCTTTACTGCCACCAGTCAGATATGGTTAAGATCCCCCCAGAGACTTCTCTTCTCTGGGCTGAACAGTCTCATTTCTCTCAGCCTCTATTCATATGACAGATGCACTTATCCCTTAACCATCTTCATGGCCCTTCCGGCAAGTCCATGTCTTTATTTTTCTGGGGAGCCCAGAAGGGGTCCCAGCACTCCAAACGTTTCTCATCAGTGTTGAGTAGAGGGGAAGAATCACATCCCCAGACCTGGTGGCGATAATCGTCCTGATGCAACCTCTGTGACACAGTTGCCCTTCTTTGCCACAAGGGCACAATGCTACCAACAGGACTTCCAAGGTTCTTTCTGCAAAATGAAATTTCCCTTGAGTGTGAGTATTTGTTATTGAGTGGGAGTCCCTTCAGCATTTCCAAACTTGTCACTTCTATATACTTGTCAGTGCATTTCTAAACCCCTTTCCTCTTAAATTCCAAATATTTTAATTTATTCTAATGAAGAATGTCTCTACTGAGTTACAAAAATAAATTTCACCTCCCAGATTTTTAAGACATTAACTTTTTTCCTAAAAAATAATGTCCTTTGGGTTAATCCAAATTCTTAATGAATTCATATTTTACAAAATTATCCTCCCATCCATAGTAAGCCATTCCAGCTTTTCCTTTCTTTCAGGAATAAAAGTCAAATGATACCAAACTGGGACAGTACTTGAATTCTTACGAGAAATGATGTCTGGACTTATAAATGGGTATTTTTACAGTGCCATATAGTGAATTAAACTAATAACATACAATAAAATATAATAATTTCCAAATCATGGAAATTTTGCATGATCTTCAATGGAAATGTATTTTAGAATTTTAGCATATAATAGTTGAATGGTACTACTAACATTGATTTAATTATCAAGAACTTATAAGGAATACAAATTGTAATTATGGTTCCAGCTGGGGAAATAACACTCCCTTAATTTGCTGTTTTGTTGACAATAATTAGTGATTATAAACAGGTAATGAATGCTTCAGATACGCTGAGGCCAAAGGTTAAATCTAGCTATCCATAAATAGTTTTGGTTAAAATTATTTCCAGCTATGAGTTAATATATATTTATTTTCAAAAATGATAAAACACATTGACATTCTGGGAATTGTATTCAGAAATATAAAGTTAGAATTACCTTGTTTCTGCTAAGTGCAGATGTTTTCCCTGTACTATGCCTGGTGCACTGCATCTGGCAATTCTGCTAGTCTGGAGTGAGATGTAAATGCTGCATTTGTAGGGATTGTAATGTGAAAAAAAAAGGTAGTATGGAACAGGGACTAGAAAGAGAAGTGCTTTGTTTGTTCTGTATTTATGACAAATATAGGAAGGATTATCAGACTATGCCAGGTTTTCCTGCTGTTTTTGCAGTTTTCAGAGAAGAATACTCATGTTCTGTTTTAGTTTATAGCACTGTGCTGTTTTGTCTAGGGTAGAGTTAATTTTCTTCCCACTGCCTAGTATATGGGGCTGTGTTTTGGATTTATGCTGAACACAGGGTTGATTATATAGAGATGTGTTTGTTATTGCTGAGCCAAGGCCTTTTCTGCTTTTCACACTGCCATTGTGGCAAGGAGGTTGGGGGTGCATGGGAAGTTAGGAAGAGACACAGCTGGGACAGTTGACACTGACTGACTAACAGCATATTCCATACCATATGACATCATGTTTAGTATATAAAGAAGGAAGAAGAGGGAGTATTAGGAGTGATGGTGTTTGATGACGTTTTCCCAAGTAACTGTTACATGTGATGAAGCCCTGCTTTCCCAGGGATGGCTGAACACCTGCCTGCCCACGGAAAGTGGTCAGTGAATTGCTTGCTCTGCTTGATTTGCATGTACAACTTCTGCTTTCCCTATTAAGCTGTTTTTACCTCACAACCCATGAGCTTTCCAGCTTTTACCCATCTAATTCTTCCTCGATTCCGCTGTTGAGGGAGTAAGTGAAAGACTGCATGGTGCTTGGTTGCTGTCTGAGGTTAAATCATGACAAGCATATACAGAGGTCCTATTCTGGTCCAGTCCAGCCTACCATAACTAAGGTACTTTCCTAAAAGGATCAGAAACAGAACTTAATGATGAGGTAGGAGAATTGGCTCTGAGCCATAGGATACTAAGGGGTACTCCTGGATAATACTGAAAGAAGAGGAATGTTAGTGGAGGAAATATATAAAGAGAGAGACCTGAATGCCCCAACAACAGTTTCAGGCAAAGCAAAGAAGGGAGGGAAAAAAAAAGAGAAAATCACAGGATTGTTGAATCATAGAATAATTTGGGTTGGAAGGGACCATTAAAGGCTATCTAGTCCAAATTCCTCAAAATAATCAGGGGCAAGCAGGATCTTCCACTAGATCAAGTTGCTCGAAGCCCCATTCCACTTGACCTTGAATGTTCTCATGGATGTGGCATCTTTCACCTCTTGGGGCAACATTTTTGAGTATTTTATCACTTTCGTTGTAAAAAAACTTCTTCCTTATATCTAATCTAAACTGACCCTTTTTTAGTTAAAACCATTACCCCTTGTCCTATTGCAACAGACCCTGATAAAAAGTCTGTCTCCATCTTTCTTTTAGGCCCCCTTCAGGCACTAAAAGACCACAATGAGGTCTTCCAGGAGCCTTTCTGCTCCAGGCTGAACAATCCCAATTTTCTCATTACAAGAGGTGCTCCAACCCTGAGATCATATTTGTGTCCCTTGTTGGGACTTACTCCAACAGATCCTCGTCTTTCCCCAGAAACATGATTTGTTACAATACTGTGTAATTTTTTAAAAGTTAGGGTGTTTTGTGTTTTTGTTTGTTTATTTGAATTGTTTTGGTTTGGGTTTTGGTTGTAGTTTTTGTTTGTTTGTTTTTAACTTTAAAATCAATTTATTCTGGGCTTTGCCTTGCAATTCAGGTATCAACTTTGTACACACTAGTCATACAGAATATGTGCAGAAGTCACAAATTGTGATTTGAATGCAAATATATTTGAGGAAATCATTAATTGTTTTCAGAAAATCAGATCAGCCCTCAGAATGAAAAACAGTGATAATTGTTTCTTCTTAAACAGGCAGGATTGTTGTTTAATATTAAAGAATGTTCCATAATTTGCATATTTTTTCAGGAGACTGATTTTACCTCAGAGTGAAGGTGACCACTTATTAACTTGTGTATCTGTTGGATAGATTGTAGAAAAGTTTTATTTTCTAATATAGAATACAGAAAATTCGAAATTTCAGAATGAATTCTTATACAAATTCCAGGGAAACAATGTAAATATTCAGAACAACAACTTTCACAGACAAAAATTAAAAATAATCTATTTTTGCCATTCATTCCATTTCTGTTTCTTTTTGGGTTTTTGGCCTTCAGAACAGAAGCTTGTATCTGTGTTTAATGATAGATGAAATAGTATGGGTGTGAAATCTAGAAAGAAGCACTAAACACATAGTATACTGTAAAGTGTCAAATATTACCATTAATTTGGCACTTTGGGAAAGGAATTTTTCATAAACTGAATAAGAAAAAGGTCAGAGGAAAAAATAGTGAGAAAAACAGAACCATCTGATTTCTCTTCAAAGAATAAGACAGTAATGATACTACTTACTCAGATGATGCCAATATATGGAAATGAATTGCTTTTTCTGGAGGTACTTTCTAAACTCTAAAAGACATGATGCTGTCACTTTGCATGTTTCTAAACAGATGAAACACAAATATCATCTCTTTTCCTCAGTTTTCAGGTTACTGTTTCTAGGTACTTGGCTATTTGCCATCATAATGAAAATGCTGGAGTTGGCAGTGTTCCATGAAATTGCAATAGAATGCATTGTAATTGCTTTTGTGGGAATAATAATGATCAAGATGAAAAATATACTTTGAATCTACTAAAAGTTGGGGCAACATTAATTTCTTTCTTTCTCTTTCCTGCCTGTTTTTCCTTCTAGTTCATTTTCAGGACAAGAAGGTAATTTGTCTTCTAGACAGAACTGTTTTCCAACAACATGCTGCATGCAATGAGGTGAGGCATTATAGTGCCGAAACCAGACTTCTGTTGTATCCTTGTGACACTAATAATTGCATTATGCTTTCCTCCAACACCTTTACTTAGACAATACCTTCTTCAATCTTCAGTGCACCATTCAGAATTCTGCCCATATGCTAGAGTATAAGTAAATCAGGTGGACATACATTGATTTACAGATTTTAATTTTATTGGGCATTCAAAGAATTCTAGCAGTGAAAGTGAGTAAAATAGTCACAAATTTCTATCCTGCATTAGTACACATTATAGAAGTTCCTAGAACTAATGTCCCTAGAACTAATGTCCCTAGAAGAGCATTCAGATCGTGAGAATCAGATACAAATAGATAGAAAATTAGAAAAATGTTAGGCTTAGTTAAGCCCAAGTAATTTTTTTTTTGTTTTTCAACCAGTGGACCAAAGAATGACAATGATACAACTTAATTGTTTATCTTAAATTTTAGACAGTGTTTGACATCTTTGATGTCTAGACATCCCCTTCTCTGGCTGTTTTAAATGGCAGCATATATAAGTAACCAAACTATTTTCCAGGAAAAACACTGCCCAGTGACATCATTATTCATAAAATTCTGAGGCAAAACCCCCACAGGTCTCAAGGCTTGTCCAGCCTGGAGAAAAGAAGATCTTGGAGAGAAATATAACAGCAGCATGCCCATTCCTATGCAGAGATTATCAAGAAGATGGAGTCAGGCTCTTCATTCACAGTTTTCTAGGGTGGGAGGAAAAGAGACAATGAGCACTGAAAAATTATTCACATTGGATATAAGAAACACCTTTTTCTGTTATGAGAGAGTCAAAGAGATGAAGTGGTTGCCCAGAGTGGTTATGCAATCTTCATCTTTAGAGGTTTTCGAGACCTGGCAGAATAAAGCCCTGAGCATTCTGATCTCAGCTGCTAGCTGACCCCATTTGAAGGAGGAGTCTGGATTAGAGGTCTTCTGAGCTCCCTTTTGAAGTGGCTTATCCTGTGATCCTAAGATTCTATAATAAGTAATTCCTAAAGCAGGAAACTGTTCACAGAAAGTCTCTTCTATAATTAACACCCCCTCCCCCACACCAAAGCACCACCACCACCAAAATAGAAAAAAATTATTCTTAAATGTTATAAATTCCCAAAAGATTTTCTACACAAACATGAATTTTAATATTATACTGGACTGTATTTTTTCTGCATTTAGTGATCTCTATGCTCTGTCAACAGGAAATCTCATGATAGGACACTTAATTTAGAAATGTCATAATTCCAAAAATCCTCTTTTTCCATGCCAGTTAAAGCTTCACTAATGTATATCTCAAATAATGGCGCTTTTTTTTTTTTTTTTTTTTAGTTTTTTTTTAGGTTTTTTTTGGTGGGAAGGAAAGCTTGTTTTATTTTTCTCCAACTGTAACAGTTCATCTTTTAAAGGTTACCTTTGCCTCCAAACCTTGCCTTGCTTATATCCCAGACCATCGTGGGTACGGATACAAAACCACTAGCATTTCTTGTTTCTCTTAAGTTCAAAGACTCTTTGTTATGATCTTTTGAAATGCAAAGATTCAGTTTCAAGGTTTCTGCTTGATTACTTTAATAAAACTTAAGGACACATTTCATTAATCAGTCACGTACTAGACAATGAGTAGTTTCACATCTGGCGTTTGCTACTGCACACCTCAAAAGCAAGCAATTTTTTTTTTTTTCCTTTTGGTGTTCTTGAAAGTACCTTTCTAAGTGAGGGGAATTCCAGTTCTCCAGGAGGGAGAAATTTTGTAATTGAAGGAACAAAACAGAGTTGGCAGGAATGAATAATTAAAAAAAACCCTCTCTCCTAATTAGATAGCATATTCTGTCTCCTTAACTTTGTAAAAATTTAAGATTCACTTTGTGAAGTGTAGGCTAAACAAGGTTGGGTTGCATAAACAGAGTAAATGTTATAGCCTGCTACATCCAGAACATTGGCTTCTAGCCCTGTGGTAAACTGCCTCAGTTAGAGGTCTGAATGCAAGAAGGTAAGAAATAAAAAAAGTGCAAGCAATATCGGTTTTGTTTTCAATATAAAGTAAGAACATCTGTTGGATCAGATCAGTAATTCTGCTTTAGACATTGGTTAGTAATAGCAATGGATTGTACGAGACAGGGTAACTCTAAGATACACTGTCTTCTTTATTGTTTCCTGGAAGTAAGTAGGGCAGAGCATTTCTGGCAGAAATGGTTAATTCTAGATCACTGTATTTAGTAGCCAACAATCAACCTGTGCTTTTAAACCCATTTATACTTTTGCACACAAAAAGTTACTGTGGTAATAAATTATTCTGTAAAAATATGAAAAAAAAATATACCGTTAAGATCCATAGATATTTACTGTAAATCTGGGTCTGCAAATTTAAATAGAACTGTTCTTTTCCTAGTAAGTAACTTGTACAGTGATGAAACAGGTTTTAATTACCTGTGTGTCATCGCCTCTGATAATTTCCAGTGAGATCCAAATCCTAAACTGAGTTGTCTCATAGCATCAGAAGCAAAATATCTACATTTCGTGCTTTGCTTAGTGGACACTGTGACTTTTTCAGTTTTATCCACTATTTTCAGATCATTATGAAAGAATTAAGATTCTTTTGTTGTTGCATAAGAATAAGAGGACAGCATTAGTTATGTGGTATGGTAGTGCATGGAGGACTGTGCTTGGAGCACACACACCAACTGGGCAGCACATCCTGGCTTGTGTATCAGAGTAAAGGTGGTGGATACCCAGTAAGTCCATACAGTCCAGTAAACCTCAAGCAGCTGTAGTAGCTGGTACTCGAAAGCAGTCTTATCACTGGTCAGTTGTCTAGATTTGTGTGCATATGTTTAAGGTTCAGAAATCTCTTTTACTGTTTTCTTAAAATCAGCAGTACATTATTGAATGAAAAGGAAAAATAATTCAGCTTTCTTGTAAGTCTGCAGATGATACAATACTGGAAGGAGCTGTTGACTCTCTCAAAGGCAGGGAGGCACTACAGAGAGACCTCGACAAATTAGAGGACTGGGCAGTCACCAACCATATGAAGTTCAACAAGGGAAGTGCCGGATTCTGCACCTGGGATGGGGCAACCCAGAATGTTCGTACAGACTGGGGAATGAGATACTGGAAAACAGTGCCACAGAAAGGGACCTGGGAGTCCTTGTCTGTGGCAAGTTGAATATGAGTCAGCAGTGCCCTGGCAGCCAGGAGGGCCAACTGTGTCCTGAGTGGCATCAGGCAAAGCATCACCAGCTGCTCGAGGGAGGGGATTGTCCCGCTCTGCTCTGCACTGGGGTGACCTCACCTTGAATGTTGTGTGCAGTTTTGGGCACCACAGTATAAGAAAGATATTCAGCTATTAGAGAGTGTCCAAAGGAGGGCAAGAAAGATGGTGAAAGGCCTTGAGTGGAAGCCGTATGAGAAGCAGCTGAGGGTGCTTGGTCTGTTCAGCCTGGAGAAGAGGAGACTGAAGGGACATCTCATTGCAGTTACAACTTCCTTGGGAGAGGAAGGGCAGTCACTGATCTCTGGTCTGTGGTGACCAGTGACAGGACCTGAGGGAACAGCCTGAAGTTGTGTCAGGGAAGATTTGGGTTGGATATTAGGAAAATTATTCGTCATCCAGAGAGTGGCTGGGCACTGGAACAGGATCCCCAGAAAAGTGGTCACAGCACCAAACCTGAAGAACCTTTCGGTCAGTGTTCTCTGGTACATGGTGTGACTCTTGGGGATGGTCCTATGCAGAGTTAAGAGCCGGACTCAATGATCCTTCTAAGTCTCTTCTAACTCGGCATATTCTGTGATTCTCTGATTCTCTGAAGTCACTTTGACATCTAGTGACAAGAGATGATATGTAAGAGCCTAACATAGCTATTATTCCATTAAATTGTTATCATAACAACCTCTGTGTTGGATACACAACATGGGTTTTTGCTATTCTGCAGCAAACATCTCTTCTGTATGAGTAATTACAGAATAGTTATCTCAGTTTAACTCATATCTAATTACATAAATAGGCATATATGCCCTCAAACTGCTTTTAGCACACTGTTCTGGCCTAGGAATCATGCCTTTACTTGCTCATATTCACGTCTTAGAGGTGTTGGCCCAAAGCTTCTTTACATGAAAGTTTATAAATAAAGATTGAAAAAAGGTCTTATTATTTCTAAACTTCTTTTTACTTTCTTTCAAACATGATATATGGGCATATTGAAAGTGATCAAGATGGCAAGATTACTAATGCTGCAGTGCTGAAACATTTTTATTTCTTACTGGAATTCAAAAATATTTTCTGGAATTTTACGAAAACTGATACATAACAAAGGAGAGACACAAATATTTGTTTTAGTTTGGTGGGTAAGAAGCTTGCATGTTGAGACAAAAGTTTCTGCTTGTGTGAGAACAATTTTTCATCCAAAAATCATACCAAACCAGACTGTTCCTGTTGGTCATCTTATCCACAGACCACTAACTATGTTGTCTGTCTTTCTGTGTGTTTCAGATTTTGATTTTTTTTCCTGGTAAAATCTTAGCAAGTCTAATCATCCTACTTGCTTTCATGTCCCTGCTTTCTTTTTTTCTAGCCCTCATAGGTGAAGATACCGAGCAATGGTTTTTCTAAAATTGGGTTTCTGGGAAATGACTGACCTCAGCGGAACACAAAATTTTAGCAAAATGGTTCAACCAATTCTAATTATTGTGTATTAAACAGTTCTGTGATATGCCTGGGTGATTAAGCCATATCTAGCATAGTTCTGGTGTTTAATGTTTTAACTAATAATATTAATTAATAAAGCCCATTCCTTGGTATGGAATCAAGTATTCACATGAGCCTTAAACACTGAAGGCAGCAGAAAGCAATAATTTATAACAGTGCCAAAAGTCACTCTGCTTTTATGAATCACAAAATCACAGTCAAGTTTGGAAGGTACCTCTTGAGACCATCTAGTTGAACACCATGCTCAAAGGATGAGCAACTGAAATATTTTGCACATGGTTTTGCCTCACTGCATTTTTAATACCTCCAGGGATAGAGACTCAATAAGTTCTCTGGGCAACCTGTTCAAGTGTTCAGCTGTACCCACAGCAAAAAAAGAGTCTTATTTCTATCTTAGGTTCAGATTGAATTTCCTATATTCCAGTTTGTGCCCATTTCCTTGTCTTTTCACTGGGTACCACTGAGAAAACTTTATTTTTCTTTATTGATGCCCATCAGATAAACAAGGTCACGACTCCTCAGAGCCTTCTCTTCGTCAGGCTGAACATCCCCAGCTCTTTCAGACTTTCCTCATAGGACAGATCCATTAACTATCCTCATGGCCCTTTGCTAATCTAATTCCAGGAAGTCCATGTCCTTCCTGTATTGGACATCCCAGAACAGGACTCAGAACTCCAGATATGTCTCACTAGTGTTGAGGAGAAGGGAAGGATCACATCCCTTGGCTTTGAGCTGATTATGTTCTTCCTAATGCTACCCAGGATGATGCTGGAATTCTTTGCCACAAGGGCACATTGCTGGAACACGTTCAGCTTGTCCAGCAGGATAACCAGGCCCTTCCTTGCAGAACAGATTTCCTGTCTGTTGGCCCCCATCCTGTGTTGATGCCTGTGGTTGCTCCTCCCTAGGTGCAGGACTTTGCATTTCCTTTGGCAAAATCTCACAAATATGATTAGATCTTGAACTTCATAAGAAAGTTATCCCATTTCTGCAGCCTACTAATGAAATATATTAATAATTATGGAAAATCTTCTTCAGTGGCTGGATGAAAACGAGAACAGTAATCAGAAATCATTAGCAAGAATAAAGCAAAATGCCAGAAACAAAGTCAGAGGAGGAGTACCAGTACCCTTACAAACAGTAAAATTCCAAATCCTCTAAAAGTTTTTGAAGTTATTCATTTGAGCAGGAGTACATTTTGAATAAGTACAGTTGTTGACAGGCAAGAATAAAATTAGAAAATATAAATTTTAACAGGTGAAACTCAATGAAGACTGGCAAATATGTTTTATAATCTCACGAAAACTTGCATTGAGGCTTTCATATTAGAGTTTGTGAAAATTTTCTTAACCTGATTCTTCTGCCTGTACTCAACTTACCTAGTATTTATCCCAAGCAAAAGGTTTAAAACAAAGCAGTTAAACAAACTGTTATTATAAATCAGTTAATCTGTTTAATTATAGCTCAAAAATTTTAACTGTAGTCTATGTTTCAGATGGAGTACAGGCTTCTAGCTTCTAGAAAGCAAATTGTATCTTTCTTCATCTGACACATGGATCACCTGTGTATTGTAGCATATGAATGCTTATTGAAATGGAAAGGCTGAACTTAGCATGCAACATCATCTCCCAGTTCCGTTCCTATCCAAGCAACTGGCATATATGACTGAATTTCTTCCTATTTCTCTAGACACATGTATTGGCTTGAGTAATTTTATCCAACTCTGTGTGTCCTTGAAATTCCTGGTGTGGTGCTCAAGCAGACAGACAAGAGCAAATTTGTTGTCTAAATCATGTAGGTTTTGATACGGGTTTGTAAAATAACTGGTGCTTTTCTTTTGGTTCTGATTCAAAAATTTATCAAGTATTTAATTGAGATTAATTATTTGGTTTACTTAACCCCACACAGATATTTGGCAAAATTTCTTCAGAATTCCATGCAGAAGTGATTTGTAATGACTTTATGAAAAGTGACATTCCTGTAGATGGAGATTCATTTATCTCCATACTCTCACCTTTTTTTCTTTAATCTGTACAATTTCCAGATGCCTCAGGGGTTGAATGATAAAGTAGGTGTTCCTTCTCAGTTATTTTCAATGTGTGCATACAACACATTGTTTATGATGTTTTCACAATATTTAGAGGATCATAAACTATCAAAAGCCACAGTGAAACTTCACTGTAAAAATAATTCATGACAGAACAAAGCTTTTGGAGGATACTCAATTATAGCTTAGATAAAATCATAAGACTGATGTTGACCCATACTCCTTGTATGGGTCAATATTTGGCATTGACTTTATTTTAAATTTTTATTTCCTCAGAAAGAGGCTTATAGTAAAAATAGTTTTCATTGACTTGTATGAACATAAAGGCAGAATCAGGAACAATAGGTTTTAATATCACTCACTTTTAACATAGGGTTATAGACATTTCAAATCAAGCAATTAAAACCATGAAAATGTTCTTGTCAAACTGATGGCACAGTTGTAAACAAGAATTATATCAGGCCCTTTTTTTATAATTAACAGACATGATATAATACAGGATTGCAAAGATTTTTCAGCAAAGGCAAACTTCATGGCCCATATTTTGGGCCAGAAAGTAAATAGATTGTCTTAGTTGTCACAAATAAAATATAAAGAAAGTATTTTCACTGACAAATAGAACCTGAACATGGAAATATTTGGTGTTGTTTATAAGAATTAGAGGTTGAACTGAGTTTTTAATTTTTTTATATATAAAACCTCTAGGACAACCTCCATGCAATTTTTGTGTAGAACATTATAATTTAATTTCTATACACAAACATACAGGGTGATGATATTTTTTTAAATTATTGTTGATAAAAACAAAAATATTTGGTTAAAATATGATCACATATATTAAAGAAAGCTGATGTTCATGATCTGCATTCTTATGAGTAGGAAAGATATTTCTTTTTTCTTTAGTATGAAGAATGAGATGCTCCTTTATTCATGATAGGCTTGTATATCAAATATGGTACAAACTTTTTTTATAAGAAGGACTATATAGAGACAGTAGCATAATATTTTTCTTCTTTAAAAGAATTAAAGTAGTAAAACCCAAGTGGAAATGAAAATAACAATGCTAGTTTACTGATTTACTTTAGAAGTTATTTGACCTACAAGGGTATTATCACCCAGTTACTTTAAAGAATTTGTAGGAAATTGTGACCTTTCTAAGAAATTATAATGTTCTCTTACTCAATGCCAAGCATAAGTTCCTCCCCAAAATACAAAAGCAGGCTGAGAAATTACTGGTGGTAGTAATTTTTTTGTGTGTAAAGATTTGATTTTGTGAACAAACCAGGAAAGAGCAGAGAAACTGAGACAAGGTGTTAAGCAATGACAAGTTGCAGCCTGAAAAAGCACTGGTAGCATAGCCCTGACAAGAACTATAATAACACCCCTGCAAAACTGAGGGCAAATGGAACTGTAAGCAAAAGGACTATCCTTCATATTTTGATAATCCTATATCCAAATAAACAAGACTTGGTACATTTTCTGTAGATGAAAAGGATGATCTAAACCCCCTATCAGTTCCCCTTTCCATCTGGAATAACACTCATGTCTCTAACACTACCTAGCTAGATGTTTCGAGAGAGATAACACTAGTGATAAATGTGTGGGGAAGTAGAACATAGCAATAAAGTTCTGAGACATGCTTGACTTCTTCAGGCTGGGATGCTTTTGAAAACAAAGCGGGTTTGAATGAACCACTGGTCTAAGTCAATATTTCAAACCACAGATATTTGAAAGAAGAAATCAACACTCAGGAGCATATTTCATCTTTGTCATCTTGAGAACTAACATAAAGATTAACAACTTCATTGCTAGTATTCTGTTCTATCCAATATTTTCTAGATTAGACTGACTGATCATAAATGTAGAAATTAATTGTTTTTCTTGGAACATGGTGCTTTTTCATAGTATGTAGTCTTTGCTTAAACTTCCTTACTTTTCAAACATTAGGGTGTAGAGAGGAAGCCTATGAGCAGCAGCTGCAGTCATTTGGAGACCAGTGATAGGACCTGAGGGAATGGTCTGAAGTTATGTCAGGAGAGGTTTAGGTTGGATATTAGAAAAAGGTTCTTCACCCAGAGGGTGATCGTGTACTGGAACAGGCTCCTCAGAGAAGTGGTAAGAGCACCAAGCCTGTCTGAGTTCAAGAAGCATTTGGACAATGCTCTCAGGCACATAGGGTGATTTCTGGGGTTGTTCCATGCAGAGCCAGGAGTTGGACTCAACGATCCCTGTGGAACCCTTCCAACTCACTATATTCTGTGATTCTATGATAATAATTAATATGATGATAAAAATAATAGGGTTTAGACATATGAGAATCAGAAACAACATCAGTTACCTTGGTCAGCTTCCCTCTTCCAATGCCTAATTAATTTTTTTCTAGATGAACAAACCATCTGCATGACATCAGTATGACTGGGCCTAAAAAGAGATCCTTCAGATCAGTTAACCAGCCTCTGGAGATTTTCTTCAGGCTAATGACCTGAGGAGTAGAATGTTTCTTCTCTTTGATTTTAATGTCTAAAAGGATTTCTGTCCACTTCCTCTGCATATAAGGAACACACAGCTACTGCTGTGAGTCTCTAGTATATAGCTTCTAAATAATAACTCAAACAATCTTTTGAAGAAGAGATCTAAAAGTATATCAATGTGCTAAAATGTTATGTGGACAGTATTAAAATCATACACAGAAGGTTGACCTTCTTTCTCAAGGCTTGTATGAACAACTGGAAGACTAGATGGAAGGAATCCATGTACAGAGATCAAGAGACAGATACATTGCTTCTGACTTTTACTCTATTCTCTTTTATTCCTTCGGATATTTTACTAATGATTTTATCTTTTTGACAATCAAGCAACTATTCTTTTGTTCCTTCAGGTGGAATTTTAACAAGGTAATTTATAATCAGTAGATGATAATCACTTTTACTGGCTACAGAGAAAGAATAATAATATCCAAGCTGTAACAGCTGAAGATAGCACTCCTTCAGGTCATATGGTAGCAGCCTGTGATCTGGTGTTCAAGGTCCCGTACGCAGGTGAAAAATTCTAAATTTTCTAAACTGAAAGGCTAAAAAATTTCATTATCTTACTGCTGTTAACTTGACTTCCCTTCCTTTCTTATAGTGTTTTTTAGGTAGTATTTTTACTGCAGTTTTATTGAATTATAATGAGGTTGGTTTTTAACACAAACCATCTTTTGTAGCTTTATTGCAATTGGAATATTAGTCTGATTGTGATGGCTGAACTCGTAATATATAAATCCTATTCCTTTCTAATTTCTTGAAAGCTCAAACTAGAGACAGGCACAGAAGCATCTACAGAATCATTATTCTCAGGTTAGGGTCTTTTGAGACAAAGAAAATAATGATGCTTTGATTTAGAGGGATTTGATTTGGAGTGAAACTCTAGAGCATGCCTATGTTTCTCTATATTATATTGAAAATTGATAGGCAAGAGGAAACTCCTAGCTAAAAGTATACTTATTATCTTCTAATAAATTCACTAAAACAGAATGTTGAAGTTCCTTGTGTGAATTCCACTGTATAGTGTTCATTTCCATATAAAATAACTGACTTATTAAAAGTATTGTTCATCACAAGACAGTGTCAAATAATCCTGTGGCTTTCACTGCATAAAATAACACTTGTCTTGATTGCTGCAGATCAGCTTCTTTCCCTTAAAAAGAAAAAGGCTGAAAAAAGAGTAACTGACACACCAGTGAGTGCTGTAATAAATTTAGACTAATGCTGGTGACAGCGGCCTTGGGAAGCATATTCACATTTACAGGATTGATGTCTTCATTTCTTTCAACCTATACAGTACAACAGTAATATAAAATATTCTCTGTAAGTTCTTCCAATTAAGAGTATGTCAGTTGTGCCTTTTCAATTTTTAAAATAAAGTTTGTAAGCACTTGTATTCTTCATAATAAAAATTTAGATCTTTCATGACCAGCTAAAATAATTGTCTGCTTTTATTAGCTCATAGTATCTTGGGTTGACAGAGGGATAGTTTTTACATTTTCATTTTCCAGAATGATTCTTGTTGCATTTTTTTCAACTTGCTCAATATTTTTCTGTATTCTCTGATAGAAAAAACATATATATATATGTATATATGAAGGTATATGTGTGCTTTAATATTGACAAAAATTGTTAGAAAATGTTTAACTCTATATATTTCTGTGCTAAAACTGAAATAATGTGTTCAGAGTGCAGAGTTACATTCTGAACAGTATGTTTACAGGTACTAATCATCAATTATTCAATGAAACTATTACGTCTCTTATTAATTTAAATCTGAGAGAATGGAAGATGACTGACTTGCACACTTTTCCACACAATTAATAAGCAAAAGGTACAGAGAAAGTATCTTTGAATTTGGCTTTTCTTTTTGGTAGACATGCAGTAAGCAAGATATTCTGTGTGGTTACCACATCTAAGTGAGTGTAAAGGTTATTTCAGAAGAGAAATGTAACTTTTATGGACCTCTCTTTTTTTTTCTATTTTTTTTTAGATAAATATCTGAAATTGCCATAGAATTACCTGTGAATAAAAATTAGACTGGATAAAAGTGTAAATAAATTGTGTCTTTCACATTTGTAGAAATACAGGTGGTGATGTGACCTGAACATCCTCTACAGAAAAACTGGTTCTTCTACTAATGTAGCTTAAACATTTATTTGGAGAAAGCCAGGTCAAAAAAAACAGAAAAAGCTTTCTCTCTCTAGTTTCTCTCTCCACATAGTTTCTCTCTTTACTTCAAAAAAAAATCATGCATAATAAACAAACCCACCTTCTATGAATAAATTAGTAATTATTGTGGAGCTAAAACTCTCTAGGCTTTACTCTCATCAATAAACAGTACTGTGAGTCTGTCAGGAATTAAAACCTAAACTCTGTTGCATGCTTGGACATTTATTCCTAACAAAGAGTATATATATCTCCAAATTCCTACTGTTGGAACAACGAGCTGTTTAAAAGAGGTGGAGTAAGTTCAGAGACAATGGGAAGAAGAAGCTGTTTTCTTCACTCTTCTTGAAACTACTTTACTGTTCCCTTCCTGTTTCAGGAAGATACAGATACATAAATTAGCAGAGTTTATTTTCCCAAATGCTTAGCTTGCTGAGGAAGAAAGTGACAAAATGTATGAGATATACACACAAATACATATGGCTATATATGCATGTATGTACAGATGCCAGTTTAAGGCCATGAAATGTTTAAGGCCAGAAACAAGTCATGGTCCTTTAATTTGACCTGCTGTATTTTAGGAAAGAACAGAATTTCACACAGAATTTTCACTTCTGCAGAATGCTGAATCACTTGTTGCTGACTTTGAGTGTATGTTAGAAAGGCATGGATAAGCTGTAAGAAAGGGAGGCAGAACATAAACTACATGCTTTTAAATTAAGGCATTTTTCATATTCCTATTCTGGAATTATAATACACAAATGCATTCTTTTTGTAGTCTGTTTTGCTTTCTGTCACCATATAGACACTTGATAAAAGTATGCATTAAAGCTTTTGGAAATGAATCACACATAGAAGGAAAAAACAAGTTTTCTTGTAGTAGATCAGAGCAATAATAGAGGAAAAATTATATTTTATAAAATTGATATCTGCCTTTCAATGAAATGCAACAGAGCATAACCTGAAGCATTATGACTAAAATATTTCTTTTGGCAGAATCATCAGTTCATCTTGCCTTATATCAGTATCACAGAACTGTCTACATTGCAAGTACCAGAAATTATTTTGTTCCCCACCTAGAGTGCATTTTTATAACATCTGATGTGACAAAAAAAAAAGCTGCAGCCAAAGGGAAAAAATTAATATAAATATCTAATGCACTTCCACAATGATATCTTACTGAGTTATGACACTACAGCTTCCACAGACATTCCACATTTTTGCAGAATGTGGTGCAAAACCTGAAATCCTTTGAAATTAAATCTCAGACAGATCCGTATCAAGTGGGTAGGCTAGAACAGAACAGAAAAGAAATAGAAAAGATCAGAAGAGAATACACTGTAATTTATTTTTGTAGGGCATCTCTTATACCTTGAAGTGCTCTACAAACTAATGAGTTAACTACTTGCAGCAAAGCAGCCATTATGAAAGGATAAGCTTTTATACACCAGCGTTTCAAACAAGTCCCAGCAAGCCTTCTGAATTTCAAGCCTAGTTGTTAGGCCATATTGCTTGTTTCCAGGGGTAATTGTGCTTGGAAAATTGTAGGTAAAAAAAAAACCTAAAAAAAAAAAAAGAAAGCCCAGCAAACTTGTATTACTTTTAAGAACTTATTTTTAAAATGTTGACTTTACAAATTTACAAAAGTGAAAGCTTATCCTTGGAACTCAGTAGTTTTGTTACCTTGGGTTTTTTGCAGGTTTTTTTTCTTTGTTTGTTTGCTTGTCTGTTTGTTTGTTTGTATGTTTTAGAAAAGGTGGGGAAAAACTAAAATTAAGACACAGGGCTGCTATGAGGGCATTTGTGATGTGGAAGAAATGTATCAACCAGAGGAACAGTCAAGTCTTAAAATTCAATTTGAAATGATCAAACGCTGAGGAAAAACTGAAGAAGGGAAAGAAGCACCAATACTTCATCTCCCCCTGTTTTCATTCCAAAATTATGCTCAGAGGATGGCGACAAGACAAGTTTGAAAAGCATTTATCTGCTACAGAAGAGATACTAAAGTTCTTGTTCAGATTTTGATTGATATGCTTATCTACATTAAGTCTGTATGGGGGATGAATATATAAATTTCTCTAGTTTATCAGGTTAGGAAACAAGAAATGGTTCAGGCTTTGATAAAGCTTTTGGAAAAAAAATCTTAGTTTTCCCTTCAAGCGATCTTGAATTTTAATTTTCTCTATACCTCAAAGAAACAAATTAAATGCCTCAAACAGATGAATAAAAAAAAAAAAAAAAAAAGAAAAAGGAAGAAAAGGTTGTTACACTTATTCAAAGGTCAAAAGTGTCTTGGTCTTAGGAAAAAAAACCCTAAATTTCAATACTGTTTATGGAAAACCTTTCCAAACAGGGAGCTAAACAAAACTTGATTTTGAGAGTCATGTAAATGCTGTGACATCGTAAGAATAGGAAGATCCATCAAAAGAATGTTTTTAAAATTAGAGAAGCATGAAAACACAATATCCAGAGTTTAACAGACCTTAAAATATTCAATCAAAATATCTTGCCTAGTGACATTTTACTGTATCTATGCACAGTAAGATTTAGATATTCACGAGGGAGACTCTTCAAAGAAGTAAAACAATGAAACAACCAAGACACAAGGAGGTTCTACATTTTAAAGTATCACCATTTGAGATGCCTATTTAAGAATTGTTCAGGGAGGTCTGCACATAGAGCATTTTAGTTCCTGTATCCTCACAATGTAAAGGCAAAGAATTACTACATGTGGCACAAAATGTAAAATTAAAGGTAAAATACCATAACTTCCCCAGAGGTTTTTAAGATGAGCCTCGATGTGGCACTTAGTGCCATGGTCTAATAACTATGGTGGTGTTGGATCAAGAGTTGGACTTAATGACACAGAAGGTCCTTTCCAACCTGGTTGATTCTATGATTAAAAACATGTAAAATACAACATAATATTTTACAGTGAGTGTTCTGGAGTTTCTTCAGAAAGCACAGAGTCAAGACCACAATGACACTTGTTGAGATACAGTATAGAGGAACAATCCTCAGACGTGAAATTATAGCTCAGCACTAGCCTCTGAGATCATCCCTTACACTAGACTTGCAGCTCAGGTCACCAAGTTGTTTCAGGGGAAGTGCTATATTCTTCTGAGAGATCAAAGAAAACCCCTGGTTCTCAGAACAAAAGGAGTTGACAACTGGAAAAGCTTCCTCCTCAGCACCCCTTTCCCCTCTGGGAGTAAAAGCAGGCCAAACGAGGGCTGGGTGTGCCTAACTTCTACCTTCAGCCTGATGCAGCCAGGCAGTAAAAAGAGCTGTGGAAAGGGAAGTGTAAAGGGGAGTGAACATGGACTGTGGATCCAGGATTCAGCTTCCAGCTGACTCTGGCTGCCACTGGTGCTGTAGCACTGACAGCTCTGCTGACATCTCCAGGGAAATAGTTTTTCTTCCATGCCAGCTGGGAAGAACAAGCTGGAGTTGAATTAACTCATTGATACAGATGAGGGATCTATTGAAATGATTCAGTTGCTATTACTGTGATGCTGTAAGACTGTTCTCAAGTAAAATTTCTTATGCTATGCCCAAAGTAAAAACTACTTAAATATCCTGGGTGATCAAGCTTCATGACTTTCCATTTTTCCTTTCAAGCATCATCAATTTTAAGACATTTTATAATGCAGTTTTTATAAAGTCTCAGGGAAGATGACAGCAATATTTCTGTGTTGGTTTTTTGTCTCTGAAAGATGGAAAGGACCAATAAAGAAAAGAAGGTGTAAACCTCTGCATCAGTTACAAAGCAGCTATCAACAAAAACGTACAGTTTTAAGACTTGATTTTGCTGCTATTGAAGTACATAATAAACTGTGGGTGTTTTACAGTTGTACTTAAGACCTTAAAAATTCTTGCTGGAGAAAGAAGAACTTACTTTCCCTTCTTAGTACTGTCTTTATGAAAGATTCCTGTTGAACTAAATACCTGTTGTCTAAACATGCCTCTAGATTTTAAAAAGAACTGTACGCAGTCATAGAATTCAGTGGGACAAATAAAACCATACCAAAAAAGAAATCATTCTTTTAGCAAATAGAGTAGGGTTTTTTACTGATTTCAATACGATCATATTCTACTTCTATAGATAGGCATTTTCTTTGACCTTTGTAATTTACGTCCATGAGGGCTGTTTAAAATCAAAAGAGATAAACATAAACTTTTCCAACACATTTTTCTAGTACTAACAGTATTTCCACTATATGGTACTTCTGTAATATTCTATTTTTATTATTTTCTTTTATTATTTTTATTTTTCTAGTTAAGCCACAAGGTAATAAATAACCTTTCCCATTCTATTTAACTGCCACTAGTGTTCAGAAAGACACCTGAATATCTAATTGTTTTGGTGTTTTACAAGTTAGAACAGGGATTTTATTACTAATAGCAATGTTTCATATTCTTTCTATTTTATGTGTTTTGAATCTCTAATTGCTGAATGGATTCATATTTTCAGCTACAGTTTGGATGCTTAACTAGTATGAAAAGACTGAGTACACCTAAAAAATATACAAAACAATTGTCTGAACCCACCCCAACAGTAGGCTTCACACCAGCAATATACCTTAAACCTGATGTTAAGCTGCTCTAAGAGCTTGGTGAAACAACTGCTTCATTATACTAATTAGCTGCACTCTGATTATTGAGTAAATTGCACAAGAGAGAAGAGATTTGAAGCACTCTGTGTGGGTTTTAGAGCTGTATGTGCAAGAGCTTTCAATAATATCAGTTATTATATCAATTAAACAGTAATGATGACAATTCAATACATTTCCTGAAGAATAATAAATGGTGGAAACACTTCATGATCCAAGGTGAATATGAGGCCTCTTAATACTAATTGGTCATTAATTCCTTAAGAAAAGCAGAAAGAAAAGATGCTTGTGAAAAAAAAGAAAGATAAGATGCTTGTGACTTTCACAAAATAAACACAGTGATTAGAAAGAATTAGAGATATTCTCCGTCCTTCTTTTCTGTAATAGTTTCTGCTACATTGTACATAATTCTATGCACTTTCACTTGACTTGTCATATCTATGTCCTGTCATACAGAGAGTGGTTGACTTTTCTTTCTGCATGTCTTTCTAGGAATAACATACTTACTGTATTATCATATTACCATTGCCTAAGTAAAGAAATCTTTGTCCCATAAATTTATAACAATTTATAGAAAACATTTAACATTGATAAGTAATGACCTATTGCTCTTATGGTTTGGGATAGTTTGGTAATCATGTAGATTGTTTGGACTACAGTGATTATTTAATATGTTTCTGTCCAGGTGAAAAGAAATATCATGTTCTTCTATCAGTTAAAAATTACTCAAGGTTGAACTTGTTTTTTTAACAGAAATAGCATGGAAATGTCTTTCAGTTTTAATAACTGGAATATCAAATTATAAACTTATTTATACAGAAATAGAAAATTAACTAGCTGATAGCTTTTCTATTTTCTTTACAGAACTTGATAACATTAAGCGACATTATTTGTAATCTAGGATAATTATTTTAAGGAAAGGGTGCTATTATGCACTATTTTATATATGTAGTCAAAGTCTATTGCTGTACTACATGCCTGTCTTTCATGATGGAGAAGATAACTCCTACAGTGAAAGTGGTACATTCCTAAAAGAAACCAATTCTTTCATGTGAGAGAACAAGACAAAATGAAGAATAAATCACATGAAAGGAGAAATATCATATTAAAAAGTGTTGTCCTATGGTTGCAAAACAGAATTGAAAAGTGAGACAAAAAAGAACACGATGAAAATGGGCCAGTACTCTTAGTGACTTCAGTAAGTTTCAATAGATCGATATCTACTTACACATATATTAATACATTATTCAAAAGTACCTAATTAAATTAAAGAGAAATTTTTATACTGTTCTAAAACTGAAATAACCAAGAATTCATGAAGAATTCATTAAAATGAAACACAGAATGAAGAATAATTATGTTCTGTGTTTGAAGCAGAGGAGGATATATTCTATCCTATACATTGTACCTAATACTGGGACCTTACCATGCAGTTGAAAGCAATTTATAAGACTGCAATCCATACCAGAGAGAAAGCAGGAGTCTTCAAAATGTGTCATCAGTGAGCCATTGAAGGAAAATACACAGAGATTAAGTTCTCTAAATCATGATTATTTTCTGCTTCGGGTATGAATGAGTGTCCACAAATAAACTTGTCAGAGTTTTTATCCCCTTCCTTGTTCTCAACATAAACAATACAGAATACAGAGGAAATGTAAGACACCTTTATGTTTATATTCTTTTTGAAAACCTAGACCCCCCACCCCCGTGAATTACTGTTTTTCCCATATAGATGTACAAGTAGTAAATTGAAAAGAGTTGAAAAATACAGTGTATTGTACATCTCTGCATTGATAAAAGTGGGCAGTTAAGTGGAGTAATCTTCTAGAACAAGGCAATAACAGATAATTTCTGTTGCTTAACCTGCTCCTGAGAAAAGTGGAGGTATATGCTACCCCTTAGTTAAGAACAGAAGGAAAGTGACAATTTACTCCAGCGTAATATGAATTCTTCTGACATAGTGACCCATGCTCTTTCATCTTTTTGTCACTGCAAAAGATTTGGAAGAAATAAAAGAAAATATCTTGTGTTTGTGGGTTTACACATATTTCTGTATTTTTCTCCACATGTCAAAAGAGAGTCAAAGCAGAATAAAAGTGTTGTCAGTTTAGAATGACATTTTTTCTTTAATGTTTTAATACTGCTATTTCCTTATTCCGTATCTTTGTTTCTTATCTGTCAGTACCCTGATTATGTTAACAAGAAAGTAACATGAAGTATATTTTCTAGTAGTAAAAAACATCTGTTGTTGTAAGTGAAATACGAATGAGCTGCTTTTAACTAGAAATTCTGTCTCATAAGGAGTTATAAAATAGAACTAATTCATATGGTAAAATAGCTGACTGCAATTCTTGAATTTATAGAATTTATTTATTACATACAGTGTTAGATTTTAATTATTTGAATGTAATATATTGAATGTGGAGTGTCAACTATATCTGACATCAAAGAATCACAGAATGGTTTGGGTTGGAAGGGACCTTAAAGATCATATAGTTCCAACCCTGCTCCTGTGTGCACGGATACCACCCACTGGGTCAGGTTGCTCAAAGCGTCATCCAACCTTGCCTTGAATACTTCCAGGGAGTATTCCAGGGAATACAACTTCTCTGGGCAACTTGTGCCACTGTCTCACCACCCTCCAAGTAAAGAATTTCTTCCTAATATCTAATCTAATCCTACCCTCTTTCAGTTTAAAGACAATCACCTCTTTTCTGTCACTACATATCCTTGTAAAAAGTCCCTCTCCAGATTTCCTGTAGGTACTGGAAGGCTGTGTTAAAGTCTCACTGGAGTTTTCTCCTCTCCAGACTGAACAACCCCAGCTTTCTCAGCCTGTGGTCATAGGATAGTTGCTAAATTAAAGAATTAAGGCGCCAATGAAACTGTTCAGAAACCTTTCAGTGGAACAATTCCTTCTGTTCTATTACTTTTATGAGAGTCCATTTTGCTAATATTCTGATAGAAAACTATCTGCTATTTAGTACTGGCTAGTCCACTAAATCTGTCTTTTAGTCTTTTGTTTTCTTGGCAGGTGGGATGCTGAGAATTTCCAATCTGATTTCATTGCACTATAACATGTTTGAGGTGGGTATGCTGCAGAAGTGGTTGAAAGAGTGATCATGCAGCCATGTAACTACATCTTGTGCTCTCCTCCTCCCCTTCAGACATTGTGCATGCAACCTGGATGTACCTTCCAAGACAGACCAAGAGATTTCAAGTTGTCCCTTTTTCTTACCAGCCTGGTTCTTACCACCATTCTGGGTTCTGAACAGCAAGAGAATCCCTAGAAAAGCTCTAAAAAAAAAGCCACTACATAGAAAAAATTATTTTTAAACTTGCACCTGTCCTGCATCATCATCCAGGCAACAAAAATTCAACAGGCAGTTAAATACTTACCTGGAAATAAATAAATAGAAAATTTTTCTGTTAGTTTCTTTTCGTATGTTCAGAATTTTGATAATTTTTTTCTGAGCTGAAGAATCTTTATCCCTGAAATGGTTTAGGATTCACAGATTAGGCAACTTTATACCTGCCTCCTTGCAGGGTCCAACTCTAGTAGTTGTACACAATTTATGCTCAGTACACAGTAAGAACGCCTCAATTATTGTCAAGAGAGACCAACATAATCATTTTTTTACAGAAAATTTCTCCTATTCCTTAGGTTTTTTGTTGTCCTCAAGATAAAGGCCCAAAACACCAACATACACAATTTTCCCCTTAAATGTACTCAATATAGAACGACACTGATCTAAATTGTATTGAACAAACCCCAGCCACTAACAACCCCTAACTATGAGCAGACTAACAAGATTTTAAATAGTGGTCAGAGAAAGGAAGCTGGGGAACATTTTTCTAAATGTAGCCTCCCATTGCATTTTTATATAAACTACTATTAGTTATGCATTGAAGAGTTTGATTGCGTTCACTAATATTCACTACATTAGTTTGGTTACACTAAATGTTAAGCAACCTACTTCCTGTTAATATAAATGGAGTAAATTGCAGCTGTAAATACAAAGGCAGCTACATTAGACAGCTCCCAAATATCTCAAAGCAGTTGCTGCAATGCACTTCAAAGTTTGATTTTTCCCTTCCCTTCCCTTCCCTTCCCTTCCCTTACCTTCCCTTCCCTTACC
>JAYRBT010000139.1:42354747-42369876 GCA_036023395.1 Myiotriccus ornatus
CCTCCCCTCCCCTCCTCTCCCCTCATCTTTCTTCTCTGCTATGTCCTTTTATCACAGAAAAGGAAAGCATTTAATGCTATCCGAAATAACTGAGTTTACACAAGCAAGTGGTCCAGCAGGCTTGTCCTTACCTTTGAAACACTGAAAAATAAAGTCAGGTTTAGTCATCTTCTAGCTCTTCAGCTTGTCCTTACACTGTTTTCCTTGCTCTTCAGTTCCCCTATTTGTTTACTTACATTTTGTCTCTAAATGAGAGGTTCAGTATTTTAGTTCTGCTTACTGCTCACAGAAAGAATACATGGGAGCAAGTAGCCAATAGATATTTTGCAATTTTGCATTATATTAATTCAAGTCAGGAGTTTTCCATACAGCATGATTGCTGAATAAACAAAAGTCTCATCTTGGAAACAGACAGAGTTTTGCAGAATGAAGTGTGAGTTATTTTCCTACCAGTGAAAAATTGCAATGTTAAAAACTAATTGTCCTTGTGGAAATTTTGAGATACTTAAAAAGCCCAAATATCTCTCTGTCTCTCTAAGAAGTGCTCCCCCTTTATACATCAAAAAAATTAAAGCTCAAGACTTCTATGTTCTAGATATTTCCTTTGCTGAGGTGAAGTTAATGCTATGATGTGGGACTTATATGTATTTGGTTTATCTCAAATAAAATGGATTCACCTCTGAGCTACTTCTGGTGTATATTAATGTCAGAATATGTAACAGTTTAAACTGTAAGTGAATTACAATAACCAAGATCTGGAGTAAGGAGGAGAAGGACTTGCTGACTACTACTTAACAAATGATGTGCTGTAAGAAACAGATATTAGAGCGTATCTACACACTTGAACACCCTAGTACAACTGTCAGGATAAATGTACATTCAGCATCTAAAGCTTTTCACAGCTGGTTTCAGAACAAATATATGAGGGCTACCTGCAGGGTGATCCATTCCCTGCATGTTTGGAAAGACTTGGAGTTTAACTGAGCTAGTGAGTGTGTCTCTAGGCTGAATGTAAAATTTCATATGCTTTAAAAAACATAACAGTACGTGCATTTCTTACAAAATTTAATGCAGCAGAAACACTTCAAAAAACTCTTCCACCTGTCTGCCCAGATAAGAGCAAACACACTGTATGTGGCTTATTTGTCACATTCTTAGGCAGTCATTCCTTCTAAATGTGTGACAGACAGAGACATGAATATCGTGAGCTGTGTTATGCACAAATTCAGCTCATTTACATTAGCATTTAATGCCTTCCAAAAAGCTAGGCACATGCACTACTTTGTGTATTACTCAGTACAAGTTCTGCCAAAGTTGTGATTTGGAGCACCTAATCCTGATGATCAGGCAGCTGTAGGTCTGAACTGAACCAAGAGGAAGGACTGCCCTATCTCGGGGAAGGAAAGACAGGAGTTGAGAACCTGTGACTACCACTTCCCTTGTCAGTCTTGGGTATGATATAGAGAGCCAGCAGTCTGGGACCACACAGCAAGAGGTCAACTTGACCAAGTATTTGTGGGTGAAGTAGCAGTGCATAGAGACTCAACGTCAGGTTTTCCAAGACGAGACTTTATTATGTAAATGATAAAACCTGATTAGGAGATTCACCTTACATAGTCATAGAAGTCTGCAAAATCTGAGTTAGTGATTTCAAAATTCCTTATAATCAGTTGAAAGGAAAAGACGAAAAGACACTTCAGGATACAATTTGTCTGTCATTTTAGACTAGGCGGATAGTATCCTAGTTACAGATTTTATTCTTTGCCCTTCCATAGGCAGTAAATTGACAGAATGAAAATCCAAAAAGTAGTTGTCCTTACAAGGACAGATAACACAAATGTTGGTCTTTGTTGAAAGGTCATAACCAATATCCTGTACCTGAGCAATAAGAATAGTGTGAAATCTGAACAGAAAATATACACTCTGGTAGTCAGTTGGCTACTCATTACTGCACAAATTTCTTGTGTGTGTGATATTCTACAGTTCACAAAACACAGACTGTCCTAGCTAAGATGACATATTTACACTACGGGAAGTGGTAGTCCCGGTACCAAGTCCTCAAATTGTCCAGCTAGGGGGTTGAGTACTGCAGGAGAAGGTAAACCCATTGAGTAAAGACAATATTTAAGAAATGTATTATAGCTGAACAATTGCCTTCTGCCTAATAAAGAAACATAAATAAACACTAAGCCAACACATAAAAAAAACCCACGAAAAACAAAAAAACAAAAACCATAGTATAGGACAATAAGAGAAAGGTTACATATACTACAAAAAAATAAAGTTGAGCAGCTTGCTCTTTTAACTTGTTGTCTGGTTTCTGAAAGAAAGTATTGCAGAGAAATGGTTGATCTGCTTCCTCGTGCTTTGTGGGTTTTAAATCAATGTCTCTTTTTTTGTGGGTTTATTTTTTACCACCTGTTAATAGCATAAGTGGTAAGATCAGATTATTACTGTTTTTTCATAGTAAAATAATAATTTTCAAAGTCTTTAGAATATTCAAAAACTCAACAAAGTCTTCTAGAAAATGTTATTGAAATTTAACTATGACAATTACCTTTCAAATTTGGACCTAGAATATTAAAATACAAACTGTTGCAAGAATACTTCTGTTAATATGTGAAGTTTCAATGAGCATTAACTATTGTTTTATAGTATTCACCTAGAAATTTATATTATGATAAAATAGAGCAAATGAAGTAGATGCACGGTGCATCAATATTTTTGTCCATGAACTTCTACATCCAAAATCTCTTATCTGCTTGCTGAAGAAAGATGTTTTCATTTCCAATAGTTGTGTAAATATTAGAATGTGGTCTTGAAATGTTAAGAGAACAAACTGTGATTTTGTGGAAAACTTTTTTGCTGTTGAATTAAGATTTTTCCAGATTTCTTAATATAATATCCATAGCAAAACAGTTTTCCTCCATTTTGCAGCTGGGAATACTCTGGATCATCGGAAAAATTACTTCTTTAGTTGTGAACTCCCTGTACACCCCCAGATGTTTGCCATTTAGGATTTTAGCACAGATAGTATATGACAAATACTGTAAAAGCAAACCAATTGTAAGTCCATTCCTGCTTCCATGTCAGACAGGACTTTAAATCACAGAACTACTAGTTTGTCTTTGCAGATAATGAAAAAATAGAGTAAAAAAATCTCTGATTCAGTGATTTGCTGTCTTTTATCATGTTTGTTATAACATTATTCAAAGCTAATGGTACAAGCTTGTGCTTCTTTACTTTTCTCTCTCTTAAGGCCTCAAATTTAGTATTGCCTATTGCCTGTCTACAGAAGATAATTCCTGGCACACCTCCTGGTATGACTAGGATTATTAGCTGAAAAATTTAATTTGGCACTTGATATATAATATCCCAGCTAGACCTCCACATGCTTCATTATTTTGCAAATAGCTTTATATGGTTCAGTTGCACCGATAACAAAAACATACATAAAAGAAACAGCTGATGTATGTGTGGATTAGATACTTTCAAAAAAATATTTTAAAAAAGAACTTGCTATATAAATTTCTTTTTAATTGCCCTTGAGAAAAAATGTATTTTCTATCTGAATGACTAATGTACTTATTTCTTATTCCATAAAAATTCAAAAGGGTGCATTAATTAACATTTTTTGGCTATTACCATGGTAAATGCCCAATAACAACAACAACAATAATAATAATAATAATAACTGGTCTTATTCAGTACAAGGCACTATAACTATTTGCTATTGAAATCCGACAAATGGAAAAGGGTTGATACAGAGTAAAACACTGCAATTTGCTAACTGATGTTCTACAGTTTTCTCCAAATGCAAAGCCCACACTATCCCCAGAATCTTACAGTCTGAAAGATTATTTGCAAAGTGACTAAAATTAGATATAAATAGAAAATTTAATCCATGTACATAATTATCTGATGAAAGACATTTCTATATATTTGCATATACACTATCTAAAGACAACTACAGGCTCAGTTTGATTAAAATACAGCCTTAGTGAAAGAACAGAAGAATGCCTACGCAGATGCCTTCAAAAGCGTGAACTCTAGCAGGGTCACCTCATACCATAATTTATTTTAAATTCTGGTAGTTGCAG
This sequence comes from Myiotriccus ornatus, assembly GCA_036023395.1. Classification (NCBI taxonomy): domain Eukaryota; kingdom Metazoa; phylum Chordata; class Aves; order Passeriformes; family Tyrannidae; genus Myiotriccus; species Myiotriccus ornatus. Next base: position 42,358,848 of record JAYRBT010000139.1, read on the forward strand.
CAGTAAGTTTTAGCCTTATTCTCTTTCCTTTCAGAAAACATGCAAAGTAACAAATAGCTCACTGATTGGAGCTATTTTAAACTTAGCAAGTAAAATACTTAACATTCTTTTTCCATAGCATGTTCTCCAGTCATCTCGGGAAATAAGTGTTCCTTATAAAAAAGAACCACACTGAAACAATTCAGATACTTAAAGCCTTAGGGTGTCTGCCAGAACTTGCTTTAATGTATTTGTTTTGCGAAATTTAAACAAGGGACAAAATATATATATGCATACCCTATCATTATGCAATTTGTCTTTTTAAAAATTATTCTTAGGGCTAGGCATTTTCAGAGCCATAAAAATGTTTATAAATCAAATTATAAAGTGATACAGTAGATCTAAGTTTGTTTAAAGTACAGGACCAGGAGTCATAAGAACACAGACTTGGTGTGACTTCATTAATGACATTATGGGATAAGCCTTTCTGCAACATTTAAGGTTAAGTATTCATAGAAAAAGGAAGGCAACATAACCATCAGGGAGGTGGGGACACACAATTGGATATGTTCCCCCATGCTGCTGCCCGTCTGAGACTTCCTAAAGTGAGACTGACAACTCAAAAACTAGGCTTATTTGGGATTTAGAAATATTGACTGCGTTTCCACCAGTAACAACCCCATGACAGCAGCATTACTGTCAAAAATGAGGTATTCTGTATATCATATAAATCACTGTCTAAGCAAACTGCCTTTTAAAAGGAGAACTGAATTTGCTCAGCTGTGTGCTCTGTTTTTCTGAATGCATCAGGGGGAAAGGGTATAAAAATTTTCTTTGTGTCAGTCTTCACATTCCTTGTGTGTTGATCATTTGCCTCTTTAAAACCCTCCATATTTGTAGATGTTCCCCCCACCCTCCTGGCCCTGCATTATGACGTGTGCTCTCCTTTCTCCTGTCATGCTGTATGTACTCAAGGAAACTTGCTTTTTGCGATATCTGAGGTTTGATTGGCTTCTAGTTCACTGGATCTTCCCTCTTGTGTTCTTCATGACGGACGAGATGTTTTATTTTTTTTCCATGGCAATAAGCAGAACCTTCCTAATCACTGTGCCCTGAGAGAAGATAACAGGGACTGGCCTGTCACTGACACTGACCACCTCCCTTAACAATCATGGGTACATCCCATCCAGTGTCAAATTCAGTGTGTCGAATTGACTTGAGTGGTTACTATCTTTGATATTCCTCTGCTGCTTTTGGTACTTCATTCACCCATAACCTGTCACTGGAGGTCTGAGAGATGTGAGAACAGAACTTGTTATTCAAGGTCAGTGTAAAGAGAACATTGGTTGTCTAAGTCTGCTTCCATTGTCTTTGATTTTAAAGGGTCATTTGATCCTAAAACACAAGGCTCTGCCTGCAACAAGAGCTACACAGCTAGGTGTTAACTTGCGTCCATGGCCATCTGTCCCTTTCCCAGTCACTGGCAGAGCTGGGGAGACCACAGTCTGACTTCCTGTGCCCTCTGTCTTAACGTCACACAGCCCTATAATCATCCTTGGATTGCTCAAGACCTTCCTGGTCAGTAATATTGGTATTGAAATGAATGAACGGCATTCTTTTTCTGTGAAAAGAGAACAGTCTGTGGGTTGGACAGCAAATTAAATTTGTACCATTACTGTGGAAAGGCAGCGCAGAGTCTTAGCACATGTCTGCGCTTGTCTTAGACTGAGTGGTTGTAGCTTGGTTTAGTAGTCAGTGACTACTGCCTGACCTGTTCTGGCTTGAGCAATGGGAGCTGTCTGTGGTAAAGCCCTGAGGATCCCACGGAACCACTGTGCAAAAAACAACAGATGCCTAGGGTAACAGGGGCTGAGGGATGCTGAGGAGAATCTTTAAAACTTTAGCTGGGAAACAATGAAAAGAAAGCAATAAATTTCAAGAAAATGTAGGAAAATAATAACACTTGCACCCAACTTTGAGAAGAAATATATCATTGATCTCATACTTCTCCTGGGAGGGAGGAGGAAGAAATTATCTCTTCATAAATATCATAATCCTCCCTCCAAGGACAACACAATGCCAATGACCCCCCATGGTATATTCTGTTTTCCTTGAAAATTAAACTTTTATCCTTGGGTTTCAGAGGGTCATCAGAAGGGACAATATACAATTTTAGTAGAATAGTGTTTTCATGTAACAAATTTACCCATACTATTAACAAAGCTATTCTATGTAAATTTGGATTATGGGTGTCAGGATTACACAATTTGGACTTCTAAGGTGTTAAAACCTGGAATAACAATAAATCTTTGTATTCCCCTTAGGTCTACATCTGTGGTGTGTTCCCTTTGGCCCACAACAAGATGCAGAGTACTGTGTTCTGTTCTGCTTTACCACTGTTATTGCACTGGATCTGGCAGCCCCACGCAGTGACTCTAGGCCCACTGTGAGTACGCCTCTGCGCCAGCTGTGGATTATTATTTTTTATCTTATTATACAAAGTATTTTTGGATAATTCTATTCTGGGTAAGAAGTCTGATTAATCTGCCTGAATCAAGCAGTCTGCTTTACTAAGTGTATGAAGTTCCAGTGAATAGCACTTAATAGTATGAGCTTCTGTGTGATATAACAAATTGAGGGAAAAGTGTCTTTCAAGATCTTCTCCAAGGTACAATTTTCTACTGAAGTTTCAGCTACTTGAGTGTGAGATAAATCTATCATACTTCTAATTTCAGTGATGTACACACAATGGTAATCTAAATGCAGTCTCTTGTACTGTGCTAATGCAGCGTGACCTGGGAATCATAAAGGAGATTGTTCATAAAGACTATTTTGCTGAAGATTTATTAAAATAAGTAACAAGATTTTCTTCCAGACCCACACAAGTAGGCTATCACCCCTGAGTCACCTCTGAGTCAGTATACCTATACTGGTTCTGCAGTGGTGAAGAAACAAACTGTTGTGTGTTTTATGTAATGGAAATGCATAGACACCTATATGCACATGCAGACATGTGTACAGTTCCAATATAGAACATTAGATTTGTTTAAAGAATCCTTTAAAATAAAATGCTAAAGAAAGACAACATCTGCATCATAGAGTATGATTCATGCTGAATGCTTACTAATGCTTGCTTCTTCTAAAAAAAGACTTAAATTGAGTCAAAAATCCATATCCTATTTTTCATAAAGTCAAGTGTTAATTTTAATCCTCCTTTATTTTATGAGTCTAGCATATTGTCATGGTTTAACCCCAGCTAGAAACTAAATGCCACAGATGCTCGCTCACTCTCCCCCTCCCCTATGGGATGGGAAGGAGAATCAGAAAAGAGTTAAAACCCATGGGTTGAAATAACTGAAATAAAGTAAGATATAATAGTAATAACAAAAATATTAATAATAATTCTGATGAAAAGGGGAAAAGGAGATGAATAAAACCCAAGAAAGACAAGCAATGCACAATACAATTGTTTCACCACCTGCTGGTCATTGCCCAGCCTGACCCAAAGCAGCTCCCATCCAACGCCCCACCGTTTCATGTACTGAGCATGACATTCCGTGGTAGGTAATACCCTTTTGGCCAATTCAGATCAGCTGTCCTGGCCATGCTCCCTCATAGCTTCTTGTGCACTTCCTTGTTGGCAGAGTATGGGACACTGAAAAGTTCTTGACTTGGGGTAAGTACTACTTAGCAAATATCAACAAGTGTGTTATCAACAAGTCTCATTCCAAATCCAAGCCACAGCTCTGTGCCACCTACTTAGAGGAAAATTATCTCTCTCTCTTAACTCAAAACATGTGAAACTCAAACAACAGAAGAATCCTAAAAACTGAATTTTCTCAAAAAGCAGAGATGTGCAGTTCTGATGACAAATGAACTTTATTGTAATATATCAGAAACTGCAGCAGAGTATATGTTTTAAAACAAACATTGCCTAGAGGTCTAAGCAGAGATTCACATTGTACATAATGAAGCTCTCCAGACACTGAAATTTTATTCCTCACACATTCTCATATGCACGTTGGCATTAACAGATGAGCTTTCCATGGAGACTGCATACACTGCTTGTCTCGCAGAAGATTTTCATGTATATTTTCACGTACAACTCATTGAGTGTGTTCAAATACATCATATGCTTCAATATTTTGTCTTTGTAATGGAAAAATATAGCCATTGGAGACATTTTAAGCCATGGAAATATTTCCATATATCCCTAAATATATATATATACACATATATATATTTAGTTTCTATTCTTGATTTTCTTTTATCCCCGTACGTCTATCCAAGTACTTGAAACTGCTCAAGTGTATTTGCATTAAGACACCAGCTGGAATAAAATTAGGTACATTTCAGCAACTTAGGTGGCACTATAATACTTCCCGGATTGAAGAGACATCTGTCCACTTTATTGATTGATATATATACAGTTACATATAAGGAACAGATGAACTGTCTGACATGACATAATTTCTGGGTGTTTATGTATATGATGTTTCTTACATTGTTACATATTATCTGTTTATCTGTTTCTGTGCTGGAGGCTGCTGCTCCTTTAGCAGGGATGGCTGACTTGATACATAGGCATTACTGAACTTTTGCCTGTACTCTGGTAGATTAGCATGAAGGGAAATCAACATCCCTTTTTTACCTTAACATTGGGTTATAAACTGCAGGAGTCTGGGAACTGACTCATGAGTCCTTCAGTGGGGCTTACTTCTCAAAGCTGTGTAAATGAGAAAAGGGTTAGTAAATTCTGAAACAAATATTTGTAGCCTGTATTTGTAGATCCTGACTCCAACTCACTGTGTTTCCTGAGATATTTCCAGGATGTATGCAAGTTATGTAGAAAGTTGAATTATTTTTTTTAAAGTTAGATGACCTTTTGAAAGTTTTAAGAGTAACCAAATAGTAGCTACCTCAACTACATGATGAATGAAAACAGATTTGTTTTACCTGAACCTGGGCTGTCATCTTAAATGAATGAAGTCTACCCTAATGTAGTCCAATAGACAACTAGCAATGTATCAGTGCAGGGAATTACTCATGTACTTCAGTGCTGGTGCACTCAGTGCAGTAACAGACTCATAAACAAATAAAGCTGAAAAAGGGAAAGATGGATTAAAACCACAACCTGAGCTGCCTCTGAGTCATGGGCTTTTGCTAACTTTGGGGTAAAATATAGCACTTGTCATCTTTTCTGTGCTTATGACAGTCTCAGGAACATTTAAGAGGAATAAACAGCTTTCACTTCAAAATGGATTTCAATATGACAGGAATAAGAAATATATAATGAACTAGAAGGGTGTCTGTGAGTCAGTCAGATTTATTTCTCTAACATTATAAATAATATTTGTTAGCAAAAGAACTTCCAAAATGTTTTAAGTATTCCCTATATACTACAAACTACAGACCTGGTACCTTCAGAGTGTTGGTAGAGATTTGGCTTTGAACAATACAAGACATTAAGCTTGAAACACCAATATATGTCTGACCTACACCTTGCAAGGCAGAAGATGTATGATTCTTATTGTTGTGATGATTAGAGGTGTAAGAGTTCTCACCTCCAAGATATATTATCCTGCTTCTGGCAGCTACCAAGAACCCGTGCCTTACAAAGAACCAGAGAGGCATCTTAATAATCAAGCTTTTCAGAGAAAATCTTCTCTCAGCTCTTCAGCATTTCAAGAAAGTATACACTCAAATAATTTCCTCTGCTTGAGAAAGGAAGAGGGTGTAAACTACCTGAATAATATGTGAATACTGCTCAGTAAACACTATCCAGTCAAGACTATCCCAAAATATTTTCAATTAAAATATGAGGTAAATTAATTGCGGGAAGGAAAATTATATAAGAGACTACATTAACTCATGGGAATCAGCATGTGCATTTTCCATGTTTTAAATTATAAAATATCTCTCCATGTTATAGAAAATGAATGCAGAAGTTGTGAGAAGGAAGAGAAACAAAGCTGCAATGCAGGAACAACTGGTCAGGGAACTATTATAAAATTTATAATAACAAATCCACAAACCAACCATAGATATGCTTTTTAAAATATATATGTTAGTTTATTTGACCAAATTAGGGAATGTAGGTGCAGGGTGGTCCTGCAGCCAATTGGCAGAAACTTTAGGAATTGGCCTGATAATATCTGCATCCAATTTTATCTGATAAGACTTATCCTTTGTTCTTTGTTCCTACCTAGGACAAGTTCCTCCCTTTAATGAAGCCGAAAAAGATGTATGTGACTGAGAGGTAGGACAGGAAGGGGTTGAGGAATGTGGTTTCACTGCATCTACTCCATGCAACTAAGTAGGAAGGAGAGGAAAGAAAAAAAAATTGAACTTTTTATGTCTTTGTGAGTGAAAAGGTGTCTGATTTGCAATTCATTTTGCCTTTTCCCTAACCTTCCCTAATCTTCCCTAATTTGGATAATATTTGATCTTTTGATATTGTAACATAGAAATTAGAAATTTAATTAAGTTAATTTGGTAAATCTCAGTACAACCTAACACAATTTCTATAGCATTGCAGTCTCTAATAGTCTGTTGGAACTTTTTCTACTTTTGCCTGAAGTGAGCGTATTTCAAAACTGTGCATCCCTTCTGTTTCAACATCTCAGTCCTTCCAGAATGAGAGATGATGTAATAATTTTGGATTTTAGAATTGTTTTCAAAGTCACTGAACATCACAGGAACAAAAATCAGGTAACATTATTCTTCCTGGAAATCTCAGGCTCAAGATTCTTGCTGATCAGTAGATCCACAGGCTGCAAACCAACATCCTGTGTACTGGGAGTCAAAGACAACTGATACTCTATACATGTTCTCTTCACTTGGGCCTGAAGATACAGCTTTATATTTCAGCAGACTCCTTTGTCTCAATGTTTTTTTAGTAAGCAAAAATCTTTATTAGACTTTTTGATACCTATCTTGAGTAGCATACTAATTTGCTAGTTCACTAGTTTACTAAACTACCAGTCCTAGTGTGAGGGAAGAATCCAGTTATCTACTTGTCTTTGTCAGTCTGAAGTTCCTTACCTCATGTAAAAAAGGTGATAGGGACAAATTCTTAACTGTTAGAATTGCCCCACATTTGGATAGAAATTTTCAAGTCAGACAGTACAAAGATATTTATTTGTCTTGTAAACAAAAATCTCTAAGAAAAGTCTCAGCAGTAAAAAAATTCAGTCAGAAGAGGTATTCCAGAGGTTGTTTGGCACAAAAATGATGACATGACAAAACCTGCAGAACTTGAAAAATTATAATCTTTTCAATAAAGTTGCAGAAAATCAAAATGAACAGTTTCACACTGTGGTGTTATCTTCTATTAAAAGATCTATAACAAGCAACTTCCAAACCCAGCATGAAACCTAATTATAGAATATCTTTGCTGTAGTTGTTTCCATTTACATCTCTTCAAGCACAGAAGCAAATAATCCAGCCTTTCCTACAACATCAGCGTGTTCCTGACCTTTCCTGATGACACTTCTGACTGAATTTACTGCATTTTGAAGATTGATGCTGTTGGCACTGAGGTCTACGACAAAGCCTCAGTTTACTCCATTGGAGAAGAGCTACGGGTAATGTCAGATACGTGACTAATTACATAGGAATTCTTTTTCCCTGTGCATTTCCCTCCTGTACTGACTTTTTTCTCTCCAGTCAGCCCGTCCACAAAACCAAAGTCAGTGTTTCTGTGCAGTAATAGAAGCAGCAGCAGTGGGTAAGATGCAGGTATATTTACCGCTGCTTTCTTGCCATTTGCCATTTTACTGCATGTAGCTCTCCTGGAAGGTACTCATCACACCACTCACTCACCAGGGCATTGTCTCTTAAGATTTTCTTCAGTCATTTGAAATACAAGTACATATTTATTTTTAGATGTATTAACTCTTCCCACTGTTGGACCACAAAATAAAATTGTTAAAAAAAGAGGGATATTGCATCACCAAACTCTATAGGAACCTATTTCTATTCAGAAATTAATTATAATGGAGTTGTAGGAGACACAGAACTTAATTGGTAGTAGCTGTTACAATGTGTTCAATCTGGAGACTCTGATATCCATCCTTCTGTCATTGCATGGACATTTCACTCACATAAATATAATTGACATATGTATTGTTAATATGGTGAATATAGAGCTATGAGTCATATAAAATTGTGGAAGTTACAGTGTTTTGCTTTTTTCATAAATACATACAGGGCTAGGGGCTCAGACTGTGTAAAACTTACATATCCAAATCAACTATACTTCAAATGTGAGAAAAAAAAGACAGTTTGTTCTCTTATTTCTACTACTCTTATTGCAAGAAAGATGGATGCTTCAGGAACAAGCAGATCTGTGGCAGCAATACCCCTTAATTTCAAGTTTGGGTTTCTTCTGTTACTGATCCTGCCAGCAAAGATAGAAAGGTAAAGAGGGTGAAAACTCTCCTCTGTGACAAAACTTTCCTCTGAAAAATGACCTGGCATTTCACAGGCTATTGCCACCTTTCAGAACCTTTCATCTCTAATCTATATTCTCTTACATTATCATTATGGCCTAGATTTGCTCAGGCACTCAAGAACTTAGTTGGAATTTGAGTTGCAGTACAGTTGTTCAGGCTCTCTGTTCCTAGGGCAGTGACACACCACTGGTATGTAAAATAACACTTTCTGGCCCAATTAATAGTTAACTGATGAAAATTAGAACAATTGATCTAAGTTTCATTTCTCTCTAGAGGTTTATTTATTTACTTCAAACCAAGCAGTTCAGCACCAGTGTCTTAGAATTTTAACCACTTGAATTCAAGGTCAGGCACATTTTCATATATATTGCATATTTTGTAACTCTCTCAGTTGGAGATAATTGCCTCTGACTAGTCCAGCATAAGCTTCTTTCCTAGAGTTTCCTACTCTGTACTTAAGATAGACAGTAACAGTCTCCATGTATATTTTTTTGGAGCCTACAAAGGCTTGTTAACATGACAAGTTACCTGAATGTTAGGCTTAGTTTCTGTTTGAAACTTGCCAACTGTGATTGTTCATACTGTGCATGATCCCTTAACTTATTGAGTTAACAATCCACTTTATTTTGTGTTTATTTAGTTGTCTGCACATTGATCCTATTGTTGCTTTTCTAAGTTAAGTAACTTATTAATTAGCTTGAATGGTAAACATGCTTTTCAATTTGCCCTTTAAGGATAGTAGTATGTGTTTTTACTTTACTTCCATGAAGTCACTGTTCCTCCCCATTCTAGTAACCACCTCTCTATTAATCTTTTCAAAATTATATTTGTTTCTGTTATTACAGCTTACTATGAATCCCTTGAACTGAATACATAATCATTTGTGTAAGGCTATGTTTATGACATTTCTTATCTGACATTGATTTCATTTGTCTTATGTTATTCTGCACAGAATAGTAGTTGGAATGTGTTTTTGTGTCAATATCCTGAAAAGACAGCAGAATAATTAGTTGTATCAAGGCTGTGTGAGATATTGTCTCTCACCTTGTCAATAATGGGTTTCTGTAACTCAAAAAAAGATTATAAGCTTCTGAAAACAACAGTAAAACTAGTATTGCAGGGATTTAAAGTGTTGGGATTTTTTAGTCCTAATGTCTTAAGACTATAACAAGAAGCTTTCTGTGACTCTAATAATCAGTGTTGAAGATTAACAGCATGGTCATTTGATGAACAGATAGTCACAGAGGAATTAGATGGCCTGTTCAGACCTTAAAAAACATACCTTTGAAGCATTGCCATTGTCACGGAAAATGTGTTCAAAAGAAAAGAAACAAAAAATGAGACTAATTGCCTTGCACCATCCTCCTCTGAATGTGCAGCTATCATGTGTTAAAGTCCTTGGGGGAAAAAAACTTACATTATTAAATTATTCTAACCACGTTTAGATTCCATGTTTTAAGTTGTGTTTCCTTGCACAAAAGATAGTTTCTTATCACACTATTGCTTTCTTTGGGAAGGTTCATTAAGGAACATCATATTTGAATTTTATGAAGTCATAACATTTTATATGGGAGACCTGAGAAAATAGCAGTTTATTTGTGCAGAACAGTGATATAGAAGGATCAAAGGTATTTGGGCAGAATATGTTTGTGTGTTTAGAAATCGGTTCCTTTTTAAGCAAACTTTAAAGCCAACAAAAAGCATGAGTTCTCAGCAGTGATTCATTCATGAAAATTTGAAAATACTTATAAAACTGCAGATTTTTGTGGTTTTTTTAAGGCAAAAATTACCTTTCTGCACCACATCTCACAGACTAATTATCCACAGAGCAGGGTGGGTTGACAGGGGATTCATATTTCTTTTACCATGTTTCAGCTCACCATTTGGTAAAATGAAAATATCCTAGCAGTTCTGAGGTTTCCACAAGATCAGAGGATGGTATATGATACCTCAAACCCTAGGCAAGGAGATGGATTGTGAAAAAGTTATGTTTTTATGCATCTGCACTTCAAATGTGCCACAGAAGTATACTTACTTACTTCTACCTGAAGTCTTATTCACAAATAGGTCTCTCTGAGGAACCAAGATGAAGGAAGACATGGGCCTTTTTGAGCAGAAGCTGGCATTCAGAATCTGTAACAGCAGCTCAGTGTTTCATGATCAGTGGAACAAAGTGAGTAGCTTCAAATGAGTGATATACATAGCCCTGCACAGTCAAGGGTATGACCACAATGTTCGACTCACCTCTGTTGTGGTGCTATCATCCTCAGTTGTGGGGAATTCACGATGAGAAAAATCTACCAGTTTTCCCACACTCAGAACAAAGTTTTTTAAACATGAATTTGTAACTGAGTTTTTAATTAAAAACTTGTAAAAAAATGTCTTATTTCCATCCACATGTAAAGCTGCTGGGGAATGACAGAGGAATGGAAGTGTTGCTTACAGGGATGGCAGATTGAAAAGTCTCATAAATCAGCACTTAAATTGACTGTTTTAACCATCATGAGATTTCTGATGTAGTGTGACAGTTTGGACCTGGCTCCCTGCCAAATGTCCAAAGCACAGTATCAGCTCCCCCTTCCCCCTCCCTTCTC
>JAYRBT010000139.1:42369976-42391000 GCA_036023395.1 Myiotriccus ornatus
GGAATACTGGGTACTTGGCCACTTCCTTGGTTACAAACTGGTCACCAGGAAGGCCTAGACTAAAACCATCACATGTAGCTCTCAGATCTTCCTTTCCATAAGGATTTGCTCCCTTGATGGAACTCATGGAGACCTTGCTTTAGTTTTCTTTGTCCCTTCTTTGTAATGATAATCTATAGGTTGATGAAAACAAAATATTTTCATTTTCCCTGCTGTACTTACTGCAACAATTTGAATATTGTCTCTTGCAAAAAGAAAAACTGTGTGGCAGGTTAATAGTCAAATTGTATTGAAGTCTGTTGTGTTTACTAATTTTCATACTCTAGTTGCACCAGGTTGCACTTCTTCGGATTTAAAGCAAATCAAATAGCCATTTTGTTGAATGTAAGCAATAGCTATAATAAGTAAAGCATGCAAAAAAGTTAGGGAAATAATTTGGGTATTATTTGTATGTTCTTCTTGCTTAAACTAGTTTCTGTTCTTCATTACTGAACTCTTTCAAAAAGATTGATGAAATTTCTTAGCAACATGCATTACTCTGTGATCTTTTAGCACTCTTGTAGTTTTAGCAGGTTCCTACATGGTGCCACTAAATAATGTGATCATTTTTACTGGATGTTCTCTGAAGAAAACAAGGCCACAGTTATACAAAACAAAGTCCCCATAAATACTTCTTCTTCTTCTTTCTGTACTGCAAACAGGTGACTGTATAGGGAGAAAGAGAGTGGAAATTGTTAATAATAGAAATAGACATATTTGCAGAAATTATTCTGAGAAATGCTGAGAAATGAATCAGATGAGTGTCTGTTGCTCTCACCAGGTGATTCTGTTATGGGAGCTTCAGTAGAAGCGTGTAAGCCTCACACACTGGCCAGTAATGGTGCAGTCAGTTCAGGAGGAATGGCTCTCCCTATTCAAAACTCTTGTAGCCATTCCCAGTGGCATGATGAGCTCAGCTCTGCCACTGAATTGCTAAACCCCCATTGACATTCCCATCAGAAAACAGGTTTGAGAGTTCTGCCTCAACATCAACTTTCTAGGATATGTCTAAAATGGCCTTTTTCTCTGAAAAGGTGTTTATTTGCAGCTGACAGGACAGCAAAGCTTTGCTATCTCATGATTAAAAACTTCTTCAGATGTGATGCTATTGACTTTTGAGTTCACTGCAAATAACCCAGCTCTGATGTGGGGTTTGGGAATTTATTTTTTTATAATTTTTATTTTATCTGAACCCATGGAAGTGAAGTGAAGCCAAGCCCCCTTAGAAGACAAAAAACTCTATTCCTCTGTCCAGTTCCAGTACCAGACCTCATCACTGCATGAGTTAAAACTGTAATTTATTTTCTGGATTGTTACTTTACCTCTTCTAGGACTTCCACTGTGTTAATTTAAGGCATTTTATTTTCTCACCTAAGGTGTTCTATTGATTCAAAAGTAGTAATTTACTGTGTTTTATGTATTGATGAAGAAGCCATTTAGAAAAACCTCAAACATATTTCCTGTGTATAATTAGTGACTTTATCTCTGTTATGTTTTGAAATATAGTTCAATCTTCTCTTGAGAGATGTTTTAAGACAGCTTCTGTTGTCATGCTACAATGGGGAATGACCTAATGTATCTCTGCACATTTTTTCCTTCTTTAGGATGCTTTTATAGAAGCACTGCAGTTGGAGACCTAATATACCCCTAACTATGAAGTACTTACTAATTTTTTAAGAACTGTGGGATTGTTAAATAAAGCTTATAATTATTAGTGAGTTTGGGGTTTAGTTTTTTTATTTTTTGACATATATGCACTAGCAACTAAATAAAGTTAGGGTTCATTGTGTAACTATGTATCATCTTGGAATGATGTCATTAGTTACATTCTCAACCTTTAAAAATCAATCAAGCTTACTATACATTACACACACACTGGTGTTCAGCTGAACAGGTCGAGTTTCTAATCCTTTAACATGTTGCTGAGCACAGCTTAGACTCATTTTTGGCTTAACTGTTTTGTGCTTTAAGGGAAGGTATTTTTCAGATCTCAGGCACACTGTACCACAATCACACATCACCTTACAAGTGTTGAGATGATAGCATCAAAAGCCATTCTAGGAAAAGCTGTACCAGGTCAGGCTAGGAAGCAAGAAAAAAGGCAAGTAACACTTCTGAATACCTTTTCAGCCTCCTGGGTCTAGGTGAAGGACTTCCAGTGATATCTCTGTATTTAGAGATATTAATAGATTATTTTCTCCTGTTGTTTTCCTTCCAGTCCTTTTTCCATTTCCTGAGATGATTCCCAGTTTTGACTTACACTAATTTTAAGTATCTTATCCACAAAAATACACTAAAAGATCTTCCAGTTTTCATAATGCTGTTCCATTTTCAAAGTCAATCAAGGAGAATGTCAAGATTCCACACGGATATAATCGGATCTGTAAAAATGAGCTGCTCTGCACTGAATATTACTGCTGCAGTTGCTCATGCACTGCATGTTTACACTGAAATTTCTCTAGGTTGTATTTAGATGATGTAGCCGTCTTTCCTTGTATGCACAGGAAGAATGAAGTTTTGTGAGAAGAGGTTTGACTCATTTTATCAAAGTCAGTAACATGAAAATCATAATTTGTTTAAGTTTCAGTAAAGAGAAAGTCAAGACTCATATGTGGAAAGTCAACTGTTTTTTATGTTAGAAAATATATCATTCATAGGAGATGGTTGATGTTCTAGGTAACGTTATGTGTAAGTAGAGGCAAAAGCATTAACACTGTTTCCAAGAACAGGGAGAAAAATATCCTTAGCATATACAATAATTTCAAAGATCATATAAGGAATCCTGTAGTTACAACTGATTATTCCTTTAGGCAGCAGGAATAGAACTTGGAGCAGAATGTCAGGGAAACAATTTGCTAGAGAACACTACTAACAAGATCTGCACCTGTCCCAAGTTCATAAATATATTATTGGTTTTAAAATTTAACACATATAATCAGTTAATTTACATCAGAGTAAATAATGATTTTGCTGGTTTTTAACAGCTAAATATCTAAGACTCTAAATATTTAAACAAACAAGTGGAATTCCAGAACTTTTCTGTGAAACCTGAAGTTTTTTTCTGTCTGCGTGTATGTTGCTTTTACAGGCTCATCATCCCACTTAAAATTCTACATTTCCTAGAGAAGAACAGAAAGGACGTTTAAGAGAAAAACATACCTTTCCTAGTCCGGGCTGGATATCTCATAAGTGAAAATAACTGACATTCCACTCTTCAATTATATTAACAATATTTTCTTTAACAATCCTTCCTTTTTCTCACTTTTTAAGAAATGATAGATACTCACCCCTTTGTATTTAGATTGCTTGCACAGTCCATACTACTATCTTCCTCAAGAGAAAGTCAACCACTTCAGAAAACCTACCAGTGTCACAAATAAAGAAAACAATATAGTACATATTTTGTTTTGGTTTGTTTTAATGAAAGTACTTGGGTTCTGGGCTTGTTAATCTTTCCATCAAATACATGGTAATAGTTTCAAAGTGTTAATTCAGGGGACCAAGAAGCAACTGAGATATTCAGATGGACATTCTCTGACATGATACTGTAAAGCAGAAGTATCCTGAGGGTCATGCTCAAGTCTGGATGTGCTGCCTTTACACACCATTCACGTGATTTAGCATCTTCTTTCTCTGGCCTGATTCACTAAATATACTCAAGTGGAAAGTCTCAGATATGGACCGATGTTTAAGAAGCACATAAAATAGTTGGATGTCCAGGTTGTCTTTGAAAGAAACATGAATTAGTGGAGTTAGACGTACAGTGTGCTCTGAATGCTGTTTATCTTGCAAAACCATCAACTTTACCATTAATTCTGTGATTATTTTACTGATGATCTTAGTTCTTTTGTCACAACTCCCTGAGGGTTTATGTTTAAACATAAACACAAGCCAGAAGTGGAGATTTGGAGGGCTTTTATAATTGCTTAATTGCTCCCACTTGTGCATTTTACTTTAAAATGGTGATTGCAAGAAGTTCAACATGTTGAAAAACTAGTCACAGTATATTGTATGACTTATGTTCATCACTCATTGTCAGTTTAAAAAAGTGGAGCAGTACAGTTTTCTTCAGGTACTATTTTCATTTCAATTAGTAGCAACTTTTTTTTTTTTTTGCAAAGCAAAGTTTAATTTAAAAATAATAGTTTCATTGAACCTGAATTGCTTTGTATGAAACAATCTGGGTTTGACTTCACTGGATCTGTTGAAGGTACTAAGAAGAACTAGATCTTTTCCTAAGGCAGTCAGGGAAGCTAGCTATTTCAGTTGTCATTAATTCTTTATGATAGAACAAAATAAAGTTACCTATTATGAAATACACCTCTTTTCAGTATCATTTTACACAGATTAGTTACCTGAGATTATTAGTTTAATAGAGAATATTCATGAGATTATTAGAAGCATTTATTCTACTGGAGGACAAAACACATTCTTAATAATTCCTATTTTTAATCAAAAAGCTCATTCTAAAGCAACCTTTAGCTGAAACACTGTCCCCTGTTTCTCCTTCCAGTTATCTCTAAGATGCAAACTGGCAACATAAACTGAGTTCATCTCTGATATGGAAGTAACAAGATTTGAAAAAGTCGTCTTGAACTGTCCCAGAATACTTTTCCATCTTTGAAATAAAAGTGAGTTAAATTACTCAGTTTAGTGATGGTAAATGATAAACTCATAAAAATTATTGTTCAGTTAGAGCTATGTACTCCTTACACAAGTACACCAAATAACTGGAAGCACATTCACTTTCTAGATACTTAGAAGCCAAATGCACTATTATTTTGACTTTATATTGTCAAGACTCCTGTTCAATTTGATGAGAAAAATCTTTTCCATTTTCCACTGGCCACAGTCTTCTCTTGGCTCAATGGTAGTAGCTATGGTATCATGCCAAGGAAACTGTCCAGTTAAATGTGATTCCCATGTTCCACTGAAGAACTATGCTTTCCATTTCAGAAGGAAGGCTTTCTGAGTTTTTCTCCCCCTAGAAATATTTCAGCCCAAAAGCAGGGCAACCCCAAATTTCTACACTGTAAAATAATAGCTAAAATAGTATGCCTTTTCCCTCTAGGTATACTCCTAACTTTAAGGTAAGCAGTTGCAGTGAGGATTTAAAGATCTGTCCCCTAATACCTGTGAAAATAAAATCTTTTTCTTTTATAGTATTTATCTCTGGCAGTTAAAATAGTGAGCTTCATATGTTTCATTTCCAGAGTGCTGGAAGAGCTCCTTTTGAATAGGCATCTGCTAAAACATTTTCTATCAAGAAGAAAGGAAAACGTCTGTTCCAGCCAATTATTTCCCCATCTCTCTTATTTTGATCATCTCCAGCGTCATATGGAAGCCATCACTGTTAGAAAGTTAAAATCATATTTGTACCAGACAAACTGACTCCAAATATGGATTTTATTTTTGGACACCACTACATTTGACATGATCACTATAATAAGCCATTTCTTATATTTAAATTGCAAACATTTCTGTGGTAATTAGGATACAACATACTCTCCATCGGATGTCTGCCTAGCTTGGGTAGTTTTCAGAATAACAATTGTCCAAAAAGCTCTGGTGCAATGTGAAAAAGTCAAACAGATGGAAAGTTTTAGTTTATTTTAGTATATTTCTAATTTTTATTTAGCTAAAGCACAGGGCAACAGAAAGTTTAATTAAATGTTAAATGACTACTAAAAAACCATACCATACACAAAGTTATGGTAATATCAACAGTACAGGAAGGAAATTAATATTGGTCTTCTTAGGAAACACTAAGTGCTCTATCTTATAGTGCATTTACTAGTCAGAGCATGAAACAATAGAAATGAAAACTTTTAAATCTGACCATTTAACATGTCAGTAGAGCAAGTACTTGAATATGAGAGTTTGGATAAATTCACATTTATGTCTGTGAATATTTGATTTGTCCCAAGGTAATGGAATTTACTTTGCAGCAATCCCAGATTGGTAATAATATTTCATAGTTCACTTTTCTTTCACACGTATTCCAAGATTTTTTTTTTTTTCCACACAGGAAGGGATAGAAACCTGTGGGGTACTCAGTCATCAGAAATATTCTTCGTTTTAACTCAGAATCCATGACTGACTCACTGTCTGACTTTGATGAACATGAAGTTAATATTTCAGATAGTTCAAATATTAACAGAACAAAATGCAGGATCTTATTGACGACCAAAGGCTCAGCTGGAATGTCACTTCTCTGTTAATCAATTAAAGACAAACAGAAAAGTCATCTGGGCTCAAACAGCTCAGACCTGGATCAATAAAAACCAGCAAAATTATGTTATTATTACAACTTTCTGAAAAAGGAATCAGGGTTGACATAGAATATTTTGGAGAGAATTATTAAAAAGACAATAATTTATAAACATACCAATAAGAATAATAGGCTAATTGCTTCTTAAATGTTTGAATAATATTTTTTCCTCAATTAAAATTCTGTTGCATGACTAATATGGAAATACTACATTTAAACACTTCATGACTTTTAGTTTAGTGAAACTAAAACTAGGGGAGTGAGACTTGCTAAATTTTCCAAATAACTGTTTGTTTAGGTTTCTTGTTTCCTAACTGGGTTATATGAAAGGAAAAAAAGGTAATGGTGAGGTAAAGGAAACAGCTATAGAAACACCCACAGTTATGAATTCTGAATACCTTCAGTAGTACTAGATACAGAGTGATAAAAATTGGACATATTTACTGAATTACTGCACATTTTAACTAAGCTAGTGTAAAGCTAATATGCTTGTTTCTTAGTGCTTAATAAGGCCAAGATTTTGACAGGGTTTATAATAACTTTGCCAACC
This sequence comes from Myiotriccus ornatus, assembly GCA_036023395.1. Lineage (NCBI taxonomy): Eukaryota > Metazoa > Chordata > Aves > Passeriformes > Tyrannidae > Myiotriccus > Myiotriccus ornatus. The sequence goes on from JAYRBT010000139.1 coordinate 42,376,837, forward strand.
TGAAGGCTACAAATATAGAAAAGTCTTGCATTTCTCCTGAACTGTTGGACTGGAAGTAAGGGACAGGGAAGTATATATACAAAATTAGTGAGGTTGGCAGGCTCTCAGAAGATAGTCTTTTTACAGATTATGATGTATTTTATGTCCTAGCAGTGTTCTCCATTTGTTTGTTCAATGTACATGCACTCAGGTAACGAACCTTTTAAGTTTTTTCTTAGATATATATGTAATTGAGAGGGAGGTTTATTTTGCAGATAGTTTGTTGCAGAGCTTATGCATAGTTTAATTGCATTAATACCTAGGGTTTATTTCCTTTGTGATTCTAGTCTCCACATGAGAAAAATCAATAAGGTTTGGATCCTTGTTCAGATTTTGGAGGATAATAGCCTTTCCTACCCTTTCCCCTCACAATTAAAAATACTCTGTTTCAAACTTACTCTTGTTGCCCAAGTTTCTTACTCTTAATTAGGACATGTATTCTGTCTGACAATTTCTTACAGGAGGGAGAAAGAATCTATAGTGGACAGGCTAAACTTTCCCTTTTTATCGATCAGCAGAAACCCATTAGCTTTAGTTTTCTAACTCACACTGGCACTTTAACTGGAAAGGTAAAATGGGAATGCTTTTACTTCTAGCTGATGGAACTATACTGACTACAGCTTAAAATGTGATATATAGAACCACAGCTAAGTTTTGAAAGTGAACTTGTTTGAAATTTTGGATTTGTATTAATTTCACACAGAACAAAATTTAAAGCTAAAAACTAGACTAAAATAATTAGGGAGAAAAGGAAGGAAAAAATCTAAATCATTCCCTCATATTCTGCCTTCAGAATAGAGGTTAAAAGTTTCTTTCCCACTTCAGAGAATAACAATAGTCATAGAAAGGGATCTTTGTATTTAAGAATATGTGAAGTTGAAAGGCAATTCAGAAATACAATTCAAAGTCACACGCATAGAAAGGGGAACCCTTACAAACATTTGTACAAAGAAGATCTTCAAACAAATTTTGTTGAGAATAAAAATAAAAACAAATTTGAAACAGAAACATTAGGCGTTCACATCACTGAATGGGCCACATTATTGATTCTTGAAACTCTAGAGCCTCTATTTTAGAGCACATTTGCAATAGGCTTTTCTTAAAACTTGAATATCCATGAAAGTCGGCATAGTTTTGAAAGAACTCACAGGCATAAATCCAAGTACATTCTACATTACTATTTTTTCATGTTTTGTCTCTCAATTCAGTTCCAATTAAGTTTTATTGCAGCTTTTGTTAGTGCCTAGAAGTACCAGCCAAATTATGCCAAATGTTTTCCAAAGATAATTTTACTCCCTTGTTACATGTTGAACTACTATATGTTGATCCTAGTTGTAACTATTGCAGTGCCCAAGTGTTATTTTGATCTCAAATTGCTGAACCTTTTGTGGTCCTGAAGTACAAAAACTCCTGTGATTACTACTAATTGCAACTTTGAGTTACATCTACAGCACCTGCCACCTTTCTTTGTACTTACACAAATGACTCATTTGTGATAACTCCCCTTGGGGATGCTTCAGGACAATTCACTCCCATGGCCTGAAGATATTCATCTGTGCTGATGGCCATAATGGATCCAGCTGTGCTTAGAAGGTGGTCTTGAAAACTACTGTGACCCAGTGTTAATTATCCAGGGAAGAGCTCCCCGCCCTAGAGGAGGTACCAGAGGCATTCCCACCTACCCTGAGCCCAATAAAAGACCTCACTGGAGTTCCACTCAGGTGATTAAGGGGTTTCTCTCCTTGTTCTGTGGGGCTTCTGCTACACAGGGCTTCTAACACCACTTACTGGATCAAGAGGAGGACCAGAACTTCAACAGAGACCATCATCCAGACCACCAGGTTTCCTTTCCTTTTATTTTGCCCCCAGAGGGATCACATGGTGCTCAGCACAGGGCTGATGAACATCGTTCTATTCTTGTCCCAGAGTATGGGGTTATATGTCTGTCTTTATGGATTAAAACCAGTTTTCTCTGTGTCATTATATTTATTGTAATCTCTTCAGTACATTATAACTCTGATTTTTAATCTGTCGTGAGTTGCTTTTGTTTCTCCCACCAGTTTACTTTTAAACCAATGCATTCAGTAACTGTACAGTGAGACTTTTCAGCAATTAATACAGATGTTTTCTGTTTTATACATGTGACAAATAGATCTGCCTTCAACCCATATATGGCTTTGTTTAAAAAGAGCAAAAGTTTTGTAGAATAGAAAGTACATAACTAGAATTAGTCCTATTGGATATTATCAAAGAAAAAGTAAGCATGGTTGAAAAACTAGTCTGGATTTCACCTTCCAGTTTTCCATTGTCATGCACACCTAATTACTTAATTTCACAAAATATGATTTTTAATTCATTTGAACCTTTAATTTATTTATAGAAAAACTTCCAGGACAGAAATTTGTTCTGGCAGACTAACATTAAGGAATGTTCCAACAATGTTTTTTAAATACTGTTATTTTATCAGATAGTCAAGTTCAAATTATACATGTCTATAACTAATTAAAGCACCCTGGAAAACACAGGCTGTTATTAGATAAATGCACTTGTGTGTCAAAGTTTCAAATATCTATCAGATTCTGAAATAAATATTAATGCTTGTTGCAGTCAAACCATTTTGCGTTTGCAGCTGTATAGTCAGTCACAGAGAAAGGTCTGAAACCTCATTAAACAGACATACTTAAGTTCCGCAGGAGAGATTTAGACCTCAGTTATACCCCTACATGTCCAAAATAACTCCATTGTCTTCCACTGGGTTTTTTCCAAAGAAACTGAGATCAGAGTTGGGCTGGCTCGTTTTCTATGGTAGTCCTGGCAATGTTAAGCTCCCCTGATGATTATGGCTGGCTCCTGCAGCACTTCAGAAATTCTTAGTGTCTTTAGGAGGGTAATAACTATGGGGGCCTGACCTGTTCTCAGGTTTTGGACACTATGGTACGCTATGGGGAAACACAGTTGTCTGATGTCTTCTTGCCCTCTGATATAGGTGTGTTTCTCAGATAAGTGATGAAGAATGATACATTTATTTTTAGTGTAGTCTGAAATTTCATTCATTTGCTTATGGCAATCCATGATGTTGGTTAAACAGTGAGGACAAAATTCCCATAAGATTCAATCTGCTGAAAATAATAGGAATTTGTTTTAATTCATGTCTCCTTTACATCTCCCTTAAAGATGGAAAATATTAAGTTTGAACAAGATGCACTCTTTCCTACAGAATTTTAATAATTTCATTTAACAGTTCATCTGAGTATGTGATTTGATGTCAGTTCATTATTTGAAGTATAATCTTTGGCATTTTACAAGCAATTTAATGATGTGGTTGAAAAATCTTTATCAATTACTTTACTCAATTAATCTCTTACTAGTAGCCAGAGAGCCTATCAGTAGTAAAACAGTATTCAAATTCATTAGAGAATGATCAGTCTATCAGTTATGTTGAAACTGACTTTAAGATTTCCTGACACTTTTACATGTTTTTTTTTTACAATGGGTTTCTGTGATTGTGCTTTTTGCTGTTAAATTCATGAACTGAATCTGAAAAGAGTGATAGAAATGAATATTACACTTCAAAATAGGAGTTGAGATGTAGGATGGTATACCATGCCATCCGTAAATATTAAGAGAAAAGTGTCCTAGTCAGGTAAATAAAAGAAAAAGAAATATAAGAAAAGAACTGTGCAGGGAAGATAATAGACACGGTGAATACTGATGTTTCACTGGAAAACCCAGTCAGTGTGACATAGGGTTGAAAATAAGTATGTCCATCTACATGGATTCTTCTTAGGACTGTACTAGAACTGTACTCTGAAAGTAACAAAACTTAAGTCTTTGACAAACTTTTGTTACATTGAGATCAGCAATATGCCAGAATGCTATGCAGAGAAACACAAGTTAACAACCATCTGACAAGACTGTACTGAACAGATAAGCTTAAGCTGCTTAACAGGGTATGAACAGTCTCGAATCACGTCCTTAGGATCCTTTTAATAAATTATTCTTCAGTGTAAAATATGTAAGCAGTCTTTGTAGTTGTCCATCCCATAAGATGCTGAGCTGTTAACTGTGTTCTTTCGGAGATCAGCTTGAATCTGTTAAAAAAGAAGACAACAAAGGCAAATTTCTTACTCCAAAGTATTCTAACATGCACTTATTTGTAACTTCTCGTAAAAATAAGTGTGCTAGAGTGTATCAGAGACTAGAATGCAAAACCAGTGTCATGGTATAAATAACATTTTAAAAAGAGGAATAAAAATGCACACGTTTGAATGCTAGCAAGCTAACAAAACTGACAGAAATAGTAAAGACCCCTTAAAATTTCATCTACTGAGGTTGCAAAATGAAAACTGCTGTGGATCATATTGGTAGTTCCTTCCCCCAAAAAAATCTAAATAATCAGTTAAAAAAGCTGAGAATTGCTGTTTTGAAAAGTAAACTACTATATAGAAATGAAGGTGGTTTTTTTTTTTTTTTTTTTAGTATATAAATAGTATTGTACAAATGTGGTTAAACAAATCAGTTATTTGGCTCACATAGATTTTTTTTGAAAAACAGTTTTGTGTTCATTCAGGTGGATAGTCTCAGAAGGGAGGGAGGTATTCTGGGTTCTATATCCAGAAAAGCAACTTCGAATTAATTTTTCTACACTTCTGAACTTGTCAGTATGTCTTAAATATCTTTGGAGCTTGCCCTACCTCACAGGGGACTTAGGTGCCTATTTTTCTGATCTCTCTTGCACTTGGTTGAGACTGTTATGTACATGTTTAAATATTGTATTACCATCACAGGGTTCAGTGGACAGGGAGGGAACTATCTAACTAGCTCAGGCATGCCCCAGAGGAGGCAATTTGCTTTTGTTAAATCTCAAGAAAGAGATACAAAGTGCGTTCAAGTCTTCTGGTTCCAGACATCATGCTGACATTTCAGTGAGATACGTGCGATTTCCACTGATGGAACCACATGCTGCACCTTGGAATCTTAATTCTTTACACTTCTGGAATAGAGATATGAGTGTCAATCCAAGTCTCCCTTTTACTTTTTTCCCCTGAACTCTGCAGATTCAAAGGAGGAAATATGTTAGGGGTCTAATCCAAAAGCTGATAATTCCTCCTGCTTGCATCAAACCTAATCTGCCAATGTTTTTTCAAAAGAATATGCTTACTTTATTTAGGAATGATTCTGAACATCTGGTTTGGTATGGGATTCTTGCTAATGTAATCAGTATCTTTATTTAGATATATTTTTCCAAAAGAACCCCTTTTATTCTTGAATATGGATATATCTAAATGATCTTACAGTATTTGTAAAATATCTTCTGTTGCCAACTCTGACTTGATTTCATCCCTAGTGTTATTTTCAGTTTTCCTTGTGTGCTTATGCAGGAGCCATGAGTGGTTTCAAAACTGAAATCTATTTCTCTGGTAAATAAGGTGTTTAAAAAAAACCCTTTCTGTTGCATGCAGTTATGCCAAGCAAAAATACAGGCTACTACAGTTCTGTTTAAGAGTTTAGGTTAACTGAGGGTACTATCATTTCTAACCCCTATTAAAGTTAGCAGATATTATGTTTCCTGTGAGAATGCAATGATGAAGTGTTAAATATGAATTTGAATTTCTTAGCTTTTCTCATTTCGTGCCACATGCCTATTGTTTTTCTAGCTCAATTGCCTGATGGTGATTTGTTGCATGTAATTTCTACAACTGTGTGTGCTGGAGACAAGGGAGTTTATTGATAGTAATGAAACTTTGTTACAGATTTCATATAACTTTCCTTTAAGCCTTTTTTTAACAATATTCTTTTAATTGGCATCTTCCAAGCACTGTGGCTAACAGCAGCACACAACGACTTTGCAAAGGTTCTATTTATAAGGGAAGGTAAGATTCTGAGACAGAATGAAGAAGATGGGGAATTATATTTGAATTAAGGGGTCTTACTTTGTACTACGGGTTTCCTTTTATTTGTTTGTTAATGCCACTTATGCTTTGGTAAAAATACAAGTTTGATTTTCCACAATGGAGTGCAAACAGGCTTGAAAAAAATGCAAAAAAATCTTTACTTTTGATATAACGGGATATTATTTTAACAATTCAAAAGTTTACTAACTGTATTAATTTTATAAGAAGAAGAAAAGAATGTGCAACTGAAAACCAAAGCAAATGCTACTAGAAATGCTCGAAGTAACATTAGGTAGTGGAAAAAAAAAACCCCAAACCCAAACAGAACTAAACACAAAAACAATTAATGCGAACAATTTTCTTATTAAATCTCCCTTTAGATTCTTGACAGAGCTGTAGAATCATAGAATCATAAAATATCCTGAGTTGGAGGGGACCCGTCAAGATCATCAAAGTCCAAATTCTGGCCCTTGACAGAATAGCCCCAAGAATCACACCATGTGCCTGAGAGCCCTACCCAAACACTTCTTGAGCTCTGTCAGGCTTGCTGCCATGACCATTTCGCTCGTGAACCTGTTCTAGTCCACAGACACCCTCTGGGTGAATAACCTTTTCTTACATCCAACCTAAGCTTCCCCTAACACAGCTTCATCCTATTCCCTCAGGTCTTATCGCTGATCACCAAAGAGAAGATATCAGCTCCTGCCCCTCTGTTTCTCTTTGTGAGGAAGCTGTAGACCACAGGAAAGATCCCTTGCTTCTTTGAGTATAAAATGCCTGTTGCACTTACTGAAAAAACCAAAAACATTCCATCTAAATTTGCTACTCTGATGTAATATGAAATTCCAAAATATAAGAGCATGTTATGCAATCCTTTTAGTAATTACTTTTGTGTGCCAGCAATGGGTTCGAAGTAATCAATTGCCTTTTATTATTTGTTAATCCTTGAGTTCTGGAGGGGATCCTTTATGAAGAAGATTGCAGTGTGCCAAAAGACATAATGGTGCCCCCAAGATACTATAACATTGGTTTAAAATATGTTATTTTTTACCTTTCATGAGACATCAAAAGTGCAATCATAACAAACATACATTTTTAGAATAAAATTTTATTGTCAGCCTACCATTTACAAGTAGAAATTAGTCTTCTGGGTGAAGCACCTCTTTCCAGTATCAAACCTAAACCTCCCCTGACACAGCTTCAGGCCATTGCCTTGGGTCCTGTCACTGGTCACCACATAGAAGAGATCAGTGCCTGCCCCTCTTTTTCCCCTCACAAGGAAGTTGTAACTGCAATGAGATCTCCCCTCAGTCTTCTCTTCTTAAGGCTGAACAGACCAAGTGCCCTCATCCTCTCCTCGTACAGATTCCCCTCAAGGCCCTTCACCATCTTCGTTGTCCTCCTTTGAACAGTCTCTGGTAGATTAATGTCTCTCTTATACTGTGGTGCCCAAAACTGCACACGATACTCAAGGTGAGGCCACACCAGTGCAGACCATCAAATAAACTGCTTTTGAATTAAGAATATGTCAAAATGTATGTTAGAAAGGAGCCTTATTTGGTCATTCTTATGAATTACTGCTGTTTGTTGAAATGTTCCATACTGAGGGACTGAAAAATTATTGCATGGATATACTCAGTTCTGAGAATATTAAGGAGACTGTGAAGTATTTTGTGTTATCCTCAGCCTTCAGTTTTGTTGTGGTTTCAGTGAGGATGCAGTTAATTTCTCCTCAGTAGCTGTTACATTGCTGTGTTTTGGATTTGGAATAAGAATGATGTTGATAACACAGTGATGTCTTGTTTTTTGCTAAGTTGAGTTTATGCTAAATCAAGGACTCATGCTCTGTCAGTGAGGGGGTATGCAAAAGAAACTGGGAGGGATCATTGCCAAGACAAGTGACCTGAACTGACCAAAGGGATATTCTAGACCATTAAATGCCATGCCCAATATATAAACTGGCAGAAGTTATCTGGAAGCAGAGCCAATCTGGGTTCAAGAATGGGGGTCTGGCATCAGTCAGTGAGTGGTGAGCAATTGTATTGTTCATCACTTGTTTTTTTCCTTATTATCCTTTACCATTATTACTGTGATTTTACTTTATTTTCTATTCATAAACTTGCTTATCTCAACCTACGAAGTTTTACTTTGATTCTCCTCTCTATTCCACTGAGTTACAGACAGGAGAGGAAGATTGAGTTGCTGCATAGTGCTTAATTTCCAGCTGGGCTTAAACCACAAAAATTTTCCTGCACTATTTTCTGGTCTCTTGTCTTCTCAATGTTATTCTCTCTTTGTTTCTTTCCAGGTGATTTTCCATTTCTTCAACAATTACCTTTGTTTGCTATGTCTGGATATTGGGACCTACAAAGGAAATTTGTTTTGTTTTCTTTTCTTTGTACTTTTAAAGTCTCCTATTATTTTACATTATATGTCTTCAGTCATTCATTAAGTGTGTTTGTAACAAATTGTGGCTTGTCATAAGTGATATGTTTTCACATGATTTCGTATTACTCATGTAGAGTGTATATGGAGATTTTGCAACCACTTTCATCAATGGCTTCTCATTTTTCCGTTTGTCTGAGAAGATTTTTCTTGAGAAGTAGATTCTTTAAAGGATTTACTTAAGGAAATTTTCTTTCTTTACTTAAGAAAAGTTCCTTAAGATCCTCTATAATCTGCTTTCATCTTGAAAGGGGTTAATACTGACTTCTATGACCAAAAGAACCATGTAACCAAGAAAATTGACCTTAGGTGAAATAAATCATAATAGCTTCACTGAAGTCAAAAGATATTCAGGTGGTGGTCACTTTTTAAGCAGGGAGCTAATGCATGAAGTATGAACATAACTAAAAAACTTCTATCTTCACTCTACTACGTATTATGGTCTGTCTTTGTGTCAAATGAAATGTTCTTTAACTAAAACTTGACATTTTATTTGCCTATTTGAGTATGTGTAATTGTCTTTAATCTTACTCTGTAGCATGAATATTTATGTTGATTGCTCCAGAAATTTAAATAGACATAGTAGTCTCTAATACTGAGGAAACGTTAGTGTCTTGAGAACGTAGACAGAGATAAAAATTCTGGGTTTCTTTTAGGCATTTTGCCAGGGAAAAGATAAAGAATGTGTTAAGTAAATAATTTAACAAATATTCTTCAAACAGATCTTATTTTCAGGTCCGGAAAGCTACCAAGTTAGGGTTTTTTTTTTTTTTTGACGTTCTCTGAAAAATCAGTGTTACAGATACAGGTTGGGTTTTTGTTTTTTTTTTTTTTCATATAAATCATCTGAAAACTTTATCTATTAATAATAGTAATAACCGTCTCTCTGGTTGACAGCTTGAAAAAAACCCAAGGCTTTATGGCACTGAGAGAACATTTATTAAATACTTGCAGCACTTGTTAATCTCAATTCATTTTTCAAAGGTTATACTTTAATATAATTCTGAAACCAACCTTGAGTAGCAGACAGGAAGTTAAAAAATCTCTGCCAAGATAAAAGTATTTCAAAGCAATATTGAAAATCAGAATAACAGTTAAAATGCAAATATAAGCCAGGCCAGAGATTTTATGAGCCTCATGCATATGAGGAAGTCAGCAGGAAGATAATCCTGCAATTCATTGAGAGCTGAATCTTATAAATGAACAGTGGGTGGAGGTAGGGATGTGTACGCCTTTTGTAATAGTACAATGAGATTTACATGTGACTTTCTCTTTCTTCATGGAGATTATGCTAGTTTATTGGGAAAAGTCCTGAAAGTAAGCTCATCAGATGGCTGCACAAAAGAATATATTATTACTTAACTTTTTAATGTGGCAAGATAATAAGCAATCTGAATTCAGCTACAGCTTAGAGAGAGCTCTTAACATGAACTGAAACTTAGAGATTTAATTTTTCTCTAAGTTCATACACTGCCAATAGAGTTCGGCAATTTTTTTAACAGCGAGATACAAAGAATTATTTTCCCTACAAAGCTCATCTTCCTTCCTAATAAAAAGGGAAAGCAGATCACAGTAAAGTAGGAGGTGAAGGTCAAATGCTCTGTTTCACTTTCCACTGTTCAATTTTACACGTGATCATCAGCATTCAGGTATGCAATGCTTCACACCTGGAAGTACAGAAGAAAATTCCTTCATTTTTTTTCATTTTCTTTAGTGCAATATTAGGGAAAATAAATACTGATTACTATCCATCCTCTTGCACTGTGTGCAAAAAGCAAGTCATATTTGATCCCTTTATTTTTTGTTTTAATATACCAGTTATCACGAGCTTCTGTATTTGAGGAGAAGAGTATCACAGGAAGCAGCACTGAATCTAAGTATTATACGTAATTCTGCTATTTATGTGCATTTATGTACACTATGTATTCAGAATCATTAAGTATTGCACTAACATATTGTAGCCATACAGCCTGCTGCAGCAATTTCTTGTTTCCGGTCAAGAGTTTGTAACTAATTTAGGCATACAGCTCTCACTACCTGTATCTATGGCTGTGGCAACCATGTCTTTTATAACTGTTGTGGCTGAATTGCTTGACTGTGAGCTTAGAACAAGGACAATTTGTTTTTGATGGCATTTTGGGTAAGAATGACTTGAGACAATAGTGTACCTGCATGCTGATTTCAGCTAAAAAGAATTTATAGATATTCTGAAATTCCTCATTTAACAAAGTGCTCTCCTAGCTATGATCTAGTCTCCTAAAATATGGTGACTGGCATACTCTATGATTTTTAAATGGATGTACCTCTCAATCTGTTTTGTCCAGTTTATAATAAATGTTCTCCAGTTTCTTCATAACATCATGTGATTTAATTAAACTGATGAGCAGACAAGGTAGTCATAACATGAATTTATATTAAAAGCTATTTATGTAATGCAACAATCCCAGTTCATTACGCTTAAAGAGTCCCTACTATATCTTCATGTTATTTTATCTTGTCAACTTTTAATTAGTGGCAACAGCATGAGAAGACTTTAATTTCTGGAAAGTTAGCTGTCATTAACTGCTAGCTCAATTTGAATTAACTTGATGCTCAAAGAAGATAACTGCTATTTAGAATTTTTACCTATCAGTAATTTTTACCTATACATTGTCTCATATTTAGGTTTTTAATATCAAAAAAAGGCTTTGACTACTGCCTAATAATTTTCTCCTACTTGACATGTTATGAATCTGGAAGCATTTACAAACTTCATTCAGGAATCACTTTGCTTTAAGTTGAGTCAAATACCTTGTTGTGTGTCCTTAAGAATAAGTAAGATAAAAGTTAAAAAAAATGGAGAAGTACACACTCCTCTTCACATTACCTGTCAGCTGAGACGTGGCCTGAAACATATGTGATTTCATTGTATGTAGATATTCACAAGTAAAAAAAACTATATTAAAAAAAGATTAATATTAGAAAGGTAAAATTGAGTATTTTTGTCAATATAATTTTTTTTTTCAAGTAGTATTCGCCCTCATACAAGGGGTTGAAAGCACAGTTTAATATTCCACATCACTCCAGGGTTGTCATGTAAAAGGGTAGTTATTTTTTTTATTTACTTACCTACTTATTTTGATTCTTACTATTCTTGAATTCCAAGCAATTTCTTGTTTGCATGTATACTAACCTGAAAGAGATGTTCCAGATGCAGCTGAAAGAGAAACTTAGAGAAAGTATTGCTTCTTTATTCTGTATCATGATGACACTCATTTTGCTGCCAATTCAAGTGAAAACCTTTAATCTGATGAGATGCCATATGTATATCTTTTCCAGAATTTCCAGACTTCTCTCTTCCATTGCATATGTAGTTATATGTGTTCATTTATACATATATACATACATTTCAGGTTACTTTAACATTCAAAATTATTTTTTCTCTTAAATATCTACATCATATGGAAACACTGATTAGTCAGTACTGTTATGTCATGTCTGAAAGCTCTGCCTTCTGGAGAAGCTAGGAAGCATCCACATAGCAGTAAAAGAGTTTCAGAATCCATCTGTTGACCTATCAGTTTGCTGCCTAGTTCTTACTGGACTTACCGCAGGAACACCATGGGGGGCTGGCCTGCAGAATTATTTCAGGTTTGTGAAAATGTGGAATGACTTTAATCTCACCTAAAAAATTCTCTTTAAGATTATTCTACTCTCAGTGTTATATGGTAAAAACATCTGAGACTACACTTATTTGCTTCTCCTGCTGCAGGTTGTCTGCTTGCAGATATTTTTTTTTTTCAAAAGTGGTTTGACACACATATTTAGGAGCAACTATGTTCAGTAGGAGAAAGAGGAGAGGGGAGAAGTGGGGGAGAGTGGAGGGGAGTGACATCAAACCCAGTCTTTAAATAAATTGGGGAAAGTGTTAATAAGCCTAGTGTTGAAGGAATTCTCACCAAAATGGACATACTGACTATTCCACTGTCTTTATATGTCCTCAGATTAACAATTTTAGCAACTGTGGTTGGCAATTTGCTTCAACTACAGCCACCTAACACCAGTATGTGAGAGAAAACCGTGATAGAATTGACAAACATTATTATAGCACATCAGATTTTCTAAACGAAACACTCATAAACATGTCCTCTCTTTTGCATCTCAAAATAACTTTTTTTCAGCAACAGAGGAAAAAAAAAAAGAAAAAACACTGAACTTTGGAGAACCAAAACTCTGTGGCACATCTTGTTCTGTTGTGTGCACACTTCTGTCAACTTATGCCACACTGAAAGACTGCCATCTATACCAGAAAATTATGTGCGTGCCCTTTAGCCTTTTTTTCAATGCTACTCTTAGACTTATCAGTACTGGAAGCTTGTAGGGGTGGGAAGAATTCAGTATTTGTTGTTTGGGAGAATTACTTATCACAGTACAAATTTCTAATACAGAACTCCTGTTTCCTCTTCGTGCGTGTGCTCGCACACGCGTGCATGCAGGCCTACATCAATCCATGTGCATTTGAAAGAGGCAGGAGGAGAGCTCCTCAGAGTCTGACCTCCCAGGCTGAAGGTGAGCACATAGGTAGTAGATTAGATGAGCCATAGGACTTGCTGCACTGTAAGGACGGCTGGGAGGCTGGACAGTCACTCTGAGAGCACTAATCTGATAAAGGTGGTTATTTGGGCACTATTAAATGAAGAGGACCAGGCGTAGGATTATGGATGAGAGCTGAGCACAAGGACTTCCTTGACAGAGTAACCTGCTATGACCAGGCAAGAGGAAGGTCTATTGGAACCAGCCAGAGGGAAAGAAGAATAAAAAATGAAGATACTAGAGAGCAGGGAAGGAAATATCTGGATTACGGAATAGACCATATGGCAATCATAAAACATACATTTGCCATGTGATTTAAAATATGTGGTTATCCACAGTTGGTAATTACATTGCATATAAACCTTTGCAAATAATTGTGAGTGCATAGAGTGATTTAAAGAGAGGTTTTGTCCTCAAGGAAATTATTCTGAAACACACAGCTCTTTTTGGAAATGTAGAGGATAATATATTTGAGAGCATCTTTCTCCAGTGTTTTTTAAAGTCCCATAAAAACAATTTAAGAAGTGATAATTTTCTGTCAAACTTTTTTTTTTTTTTTTTTCCCCATATCCTCAGACAGTATCAGTTGAAGGAGCAATTAATTGCTTCCCTGGGAGTCATCATAGGATCACAGAAGGGTTTGGTTGGAACAGAACTTAAAGATCATCTGGTTCCAACCTCCTGGCATGGTCAGGGACACCTGTCACTAGACCAGGTTGCTCAAAGCCCCATCCAACCTGGTCTTGAACATTTCCAGGGATGGGAAATCCACAACTTCTCTTGGAAATTTGTGCCAGTGCTCCACCACCCTCATAGTAAAGAATTTCTTCCGTATATCCAATCTAAACCTACTGTCTTTCAGTTTAAAGCCACTCTCCCTCATCCCTACATGCCCTTGTAAAAAGTCCCTCTCTGGCTTTCCCTTTAGGTATTGGAAGGTCTAAGGTTATAAGGTCTCCCTGGAGCCTTCTCTTCTCCAGGCTGAACAACCACAGCTCTCTGAGGCTCTCCTCATAGAAAGAATTATATTTTAAGCTGGGTTTTGCACAGGTAAAAAGAAGGCTGTAGACCACATTAGTAGGTCAGTTAGTAGAGTTCATTTCCAGCAATAGCACTAGAACTTACTATTCTCCATAGTGAATTTTTGACCATCTGCTGTTTTTAGAACGCACAATCGTTCTACAAGCAACTGGTGGATGTCTTGAAATTGTCAG
>JAYRBT010000139.1:42391100-42416943 GCA_036023395.1 Myiotriccus ornatus
TAGTAATTGGAGTTGGATCAGGGGTTGGACTCGATGATCTTGGAGGTCTTTTCCAACCCAATCTATTCTATGATTCTTCCTAATTCAGAATATGTTCATGGATTTACCAGGATATACAAAAAACTCTTGTAAAGATCACATGGATATAATGATAACTTATAGCCAACCTATTTGCGGAGTTTAATTCTGAGAGTAGTCATTTCATAGCATTAGAAACAAATTGTGTGTTGGTTTCTCAGACATAAAGAATTCAGCACAAGGCATTTTTAAGAAATTAAGCCTATGCTCTTTCAGAAGATTGAAATATTTTATGTTTCATTGCTGCATTGCTAGTGAAATGAAGACCCTTCTTTCTCCTTTGTAACTGTTCTCTGTAGGATTTGGGAAGCAGAAGAGATTTGGTGAAACTATAACTTCCAGTGAATCCACAATTTGATATGTTCATACCTGAAATATGCAGTATTTTCTAGCAGGGCTACCTACAGCCTAGAGGAAGTTTCAGAAGTGCATCATGCTATAATCATAGAAATAAGCCTCTTTTATTTCTTAAAGGTAACTAATGTCCTGTTTGACAAGCAGGAGATTATTACATGTTTGTGAAGTTAAATCTAGTGACATGTCATAAAAACTCTTTGGCCTCTCTACGTCGTCAGACACAGCAGACACAGAACAGATTTTAGCATCCTACCATCCTTTAGCTGCCCTACAACATTTGAAATCTAAGAAAGAAATAAATTTCAGAGCTACTTGAAGGTTCTTCACTGTGTTGATTAGTATCTTAAAAATGTGGGAAATAAACCAGAATAAGGGTGTCACCACACCAATTCACAATGTTCACAAAATAATTATTTAGCTTTTCCATCCAAATGCTGGGATTGATTTTTCTCCCCCCCCCTCCATTTTTATAGCAGTGATGCATATAAATAAGTCACAGGAAAATTACTTCTCCACTGTTTCACAATGCTTCTCTTATCTAGCAGGCCCAGCTGTCACATACACAAATGCTTTTATTTACATTGTCTATGGATGAAAATATTAATGCTTATATGTTTTAATGGGAAAAAACCTTATTATCTTAGTACATAGTGAATTTTAACTAGACTTCTATTTTTTTTCTGTAAGAGGTAATGATTGATTATTTTATTGAGTCCACCAAAATTTCTCTTTTTTTTCTGTCCCTCTCTCATATTGATGACTGTCACTAAATTAACTGGCAGATGCACACTGTAAAATATTTGCATACATGAAAAGTTCACCTTGTTTTCTGGTCCTTTTGTCAGTGTTTATGCACTTCTAAGAAACCCCAGACTATTTCAACATGTAAGGAAAAGTGTCTCGAGTTATGCCTCGCAAAAATTAATGGATTAAAGCTTCTAAGAAAACAAACCCCCCATTTTTCAATAAAAACTTACTCAAGAAAAATGGCAATCTTGTTCATAAACATCCTGATGAGTTTTGTGTTTATATAAAAGTGCATGGGATCAGTAAAATAAGATTTATTAAATCAAATTTTTAGTCTTTCTATGCTTTTAGTTGTATAATGCTATATATGGGTTTACAGTCCTATAATATAACATGTAGGAACTTGTCGAATTTGTAATTTTAAAAATACAAAACCCAATTGTATGTCCCTAAAGCAAATTGCTTCTATGTCCTTTTTAACAGTTATCTTCATCTGTATTTGAAATGGGCATAAAAATTACTTTTCAGGAATAAAAATAATTTCTAGCTATGAATTTAAAACTTTTCCTAGGAAACTCTTTTACCAAATAGTTTTAATGGTTATTTAAACATATTTGATGGTGTGAGGGGTATCAAATAGGCAGTGTTAATGTTGTGTGCTGCAGAAAAATTTAATTTATATTATGGTTGTAAATTTTAAGGTTACATTCAGCTCCAGTCAGCAAGTCCTCAACTATCATCGCAGAAAAGAACAACAAATATGACAATATTTTAAAATCTACGAAGCTAATAAGAGTTGTGTGTCACTAGAGAAAACACAAAATGATCATTCTGTGCCTACACATCTGGAAGTTAGGAAACTCTTCTGAAAATAAGCTTTGAGAGAGCCTTTAAGAGTTTTTTCTTAATTAATTAAAAAAAAATATTTTGGAGTTAACTACATCATAAAAAAAACCCAAACACTCTTCCTGATTAAATAATATACAGGATCTGATTTATGATTAAAATTCAAAGTTGCAATTTATTTCAAACAGATTAGATCATACGTACAGATTAGAGCATATTGTACCGAATTCCTAGGTAGAAGATTTCAAGCATGTGTTAAAAGTGCATCATTTACAAAGACAATTCATACCATCTTTGAAGAAGTAGGTCAGTAAATATCAATAATACATAATTTGTATACTGGCTACCATAAAAATCATAGAATCATAGGAATATAGAATCATTAGGGATGGAAAAGACAAGTTTAACATCAAACTAGCACCCCCACCATGTTAACCACTAAACCATGCCCTCAAGTGCCATATCAACACAGTTTTTGAACATTTCCAGGGATGATAACTCCGCCATTTCCTTGGGCCTCCTGTTCCAATGCTGTACAACCCTTTCTGTAAAGAAATTTTTCTTAATAGCCAATCTAAACTTCCCCTGGTGCAACTTGAGGCCATCGCCTCTGTCCTGTCACTTGTTAGTTGGGAGTAGAGGCTGATCCCACCTGGTTGCACCTTCCTTTCAGGTAGACATAAGGCCTCCCCAGCCTCTTTTTCTGCAGGGTAAACAACCTCAGCTGCTCCTCATAAGACTTGTGCTCCCAATCCAGCGCCTCTTGTAGGGCCCAAAACTGAACACAAAACTGAAGGTGCTCCTTCATCTGTGCCAATCACTGCCCCAGGCCTGCTGGCCATGCTATTTCCGACACAAATCAGGATGCCATTGGCCTTCTTGGATAATTAAAAGGCCATATTATGAGAAGAAAGCAAAGGTGAATTGTATTGAAAAAATGACCATATTTTGTCAGAAGGAGTGGCAAAATTTGTTTTAAAAATCTATCAAGGAACAACATATAGATGTTTGCTTTGTACATCTGTACAAAGCCTATTTGTACCTTCATTGTAGGAGTATGTTTTTAGTGATAAGCCTTTTGATGAAGAGGATAACTGTTAAAATTACAGCTGTTACAGGCCCACATGATAATTCATAAGGTGTGTCTAACCTTCAAAGTATTCTAAAAATACTAAGCAGAAATTATACACTATTAGATTTGTTTTAAAACTAAGATGTTTGTTTCCAAAATGTATAATAAAAAGGAAATTCTCCCACACTCTTGCTAAAAATATTTCCTTGTTTCCTAATTTGCAACTATAAAATTATCCAAAGTAATCACAGTTACCCCAACTCTATAACATTCTAGGTAATTCTTCATAATTTCTTCAATGTACAAAATTCACATCAAGCCATATTTTGTACAGACTCACATACCACAAATCATTTTACTTTTTTGCCTTGTATTAAAAGCATTAACTTTCAGTTGGATAGGTAAACAGTGTTCTGTATATGAATACTTTAGGCTTTAGAAGAGAAAGGAAATTGAGCAGATGTCATGCTGCTTCTGTCAAAAACCCATATGGTCTCTGCATGTTCAGGAGCTCGGTAGTGGGGGCACTATGCCAGCGCATTCTCAAAATTGCAGGACGTAAAACCTCTGAGCTCAATCCAGCTAATGTTCTGGCCACATCTTCTTTTTTTTCAATGCGTATCTTTTCTTTATGATCTGTTTTCCACTCCTTCATACAGTACAGTTCATAAAAACAAAGTTAAGATGATTTTAGAGATTGTCTAGGAAAAAAATGCAGTAGTTCATTGTAAACCATCATTTTTACTTTTATTATTTGATTACGGATTTTTAACTATTACTCATTAATAAAGAAGCAATGTCTTTTGCTCTGATAGGATTGTGTTTGACTCAAGACCATCTATTTACCTTTGTTAAAAAAAAGGTCTGTTTTAAAGACAAGACAACTAATAAACCTCTTCAAAATTGGATTTGGGATTTTTTAAAAGTCATTGTCAATGTAATTTTTCATCAGTCGGTATTTATCAGTAAAACTAACCCTAGTTTTCTTCCAGCTTTCCCAGCATCCACAAAATGGATGACTTTCAATTTCTTTTCATGCAATACAAATATACAGAAACAGTAGTAAATTTGTCTCATTTTCCCCACTAAGAATTTAAGCTGACTTGTAGCATTATGACCCATAGGATGGAGCTTTGTCCTTTAAACTAAACTTAAGTCTTATGTATTCAGCTGTGTTGTGCTCAGAAAGCAATCACTGATGTGATTCTGTTCTCTGTTGGTTAAACTTCTGACATTTCACCCGAGTCTTTTGCCCAATTCTTTCTTTTGTTACTTTCTTGGGGTGTATTTTACTAAAAGCTCATTTGACCTTTGGTTATACCCGAACCTCCAGGAAAAAAAAATATTCCTATAGGAACCACTTTTTAAACCTTCCTAGGGATCTGTTTCTTTCAACAGAGAAAAATGAAAGCTTTGGCTTTTTGTATGACTATTTGAAATCATCCTTTTAACTTTATCTTTCTGTAGGCAAAAAGGATAATTAAAAAGAACTGTATAGAGAGCAAACAATCATTCTTTTACCAAAAAAAGGAGGAAAAGAGAGAAAGCATTGAGTCTTAATCCCTCTTTTCCCTTTATAAATTCTAGTTCTCTGAAGTTGTACAAAAAGGTGATATTGGCTGCCATTCTATGCAACCATAAAAACATGGAATAAGTTAAGCTGGAGGAGACCTCTTGAAGCCACCTAACCAGCCTCTTGTTTTTTCAGCGGAGCTGCTTCCCCACTTAATCAGTTCCCAGCTTGTACCATTGCACTGGGCTGTTTGATCCCAGGTGCAAGGTTTTGCATATGACTTTTTTGAAAGGTCAGAAATTCTTTACAGGCAATTGCTTCAGCTTGAGGTCCCTCTGAGATGTCCCTGGCTAGGCAGGAGTAGACCATTTCACTGCCAGACATTTCCATCGATGGAAATGTTCCACAGCATTGAATACTGAGGAGTATAACATACGGCTGGTCTCCTATTAGACGTGAGCCAAAGGTCTCATTCTAAAAGGCTTACTAAGGTCAATAATAACAACATCACTGCTCTTTTGCCTCTAAAGACATTACCGAGCAGCCTCTCAACATCTCCCAGATCCTTTAGGATCCTCGGAGGCTTTCCAACTTCTCATGCTTGCTTATGTGCACTTCACTTAAGCAATACCTAAAACACTTAAAAAATACCTAAAACTCACCTCTACATTGGGTAGTGCTTGCCCAGAACCTGTCACTAGGTACAGAGAGCTGAGATTCCTGAGAGCATTTCTTAGCCTTACTTCTTCCGCATTGCCTACCTTTTTCCTTGAATGAGCCAAAAATGCATTATTGTGGAACTTAGGGACTCAGCTGTGCCAGTGTTTTTCCTCACTTTGCTCAGGATCTTAAATAGTACTAATTATTCAATGTCAGTCAGACTAGGGTTTTCACATCCTTGATTAGGTCTTCCTTATTTATGTGTCGCAGCAGAGTACCTCTCCTGGTGGTTCTGTCAAATCTCTGTGCCAAAAATTGTCTTCACTGCATTCCAGAAATCCTTGGGATTGTTTGTACCCCCCTGCATTGCCCATCCAGCAGTGGGTATTAAAGTTCCTTCTTGAATCTGCTAACGGGAGACAAAAAAGAAGCGTAACTCACCAATGTTCATCTTAGCATTGGCAAAACATTCAAAGCAAAAGACCAAGCAAAAGCAAAAGACCAATTTGATGTGTGTGCAGTGCACACTTTCAACATTCTTATCAGTGAAAAGCCCAGCATCAAAACATAACAGCTGAAATGTCCTCTACGTACCTTCACATTCCCTTCTTCATTGTAGCTGTTAAGAAGCAGCGGAAGGAGAAACTCAGACAGCTGTGTTTAAAATTTTGTGTGAGAATACCATGCAGAGTACTCCAAGGTCTCAGTCCTCAAAGGGAACCTTTTAAAGCAGGCAGTGTCTGCTTTTTTTCCCTGCATTTCAGTTTTCATTGGAAATACTCTGTGGAAGGGATAGCAGCCTGACCTTTCTCACATTACTGCAATTAAGCGATGACTGGGACAGATACAAAGAGAAGGAGTCTGTCAGCTTTTTACAGTATAGCTGTAGTATTCTTGACAGTGTAATATGAATATATGAAAGAAGTGGCCATCCTTGAAAAACATAATGAATTACAGGGGAAAAAACCCAGACACAGACACACACCCTGCCCCCACCCAACACTCTCTCCCCATTAAAGGGAAAACTAAAACCAAACCAAACAAAAAAACACCCCAAACCAACCAATCAACCAATCAACCAAAAAAACTCAAAACCAAAAGGAAGCAGAAAATAGCTTGATTTCCCACTTTGAAGAGACGGAATGGTGAAAAATAACTCATTTAATACTGCACTGTGTCAGGGGCAAAAACTAAACATAAGACTAAATGTCTTCCAGTTTGAGGCTTTTTCTTACAGAAGATGTTTAACTATAGCTGTAGAATTTGCCAATCCTTTTAATGCAAAACAGTAGATTACATGAATATTAATGAATTAGAGTTGTATTTCAGTATTGCTTAAAATATTTAAAATACACTTATAAAAAATTATATTTAGGCTTTTGTAAATATAAATCAAAAAGTTTAATAATATTATTTTCCTTGAAGGCCTTTTAGAGCATAAATACCAACAAAGTTGAACTGAGGAAATATTCTTTCTTATTGAAATTTATAATCAAAATAAATTCTTCACTGGTTTTAATTGTACTGTTATAATTTCCTTGTAATTTTCCTTTTAAATGTTTCTTATTTTCACCATCTGTATAATTTGTATATTTTCCTTTTGGTTTTTTGGGGCTTTTTATTGTTTCATTGCTTCCAAAAAACCTAATTTTTTTTTTCCCAATAACTTATTTTTTTCCAAAAGGAGAAAAACAAACTCTAAGAGAAAGAAGTATTTCCAGCAGAAGAAAATCATCAGTAGAAATTCCATGCAGGCAACTGCCAAGGTATGAAGTTCAAACTCCATATGGATGTAAAATTACCATGTACTCATAAGTGTCATTTGGAATAGAAGATATTTTCTTTTAATGGAAATTCTTTACTGAATAATATTAATAGCTATTCCATTCTTTGGTAGGGGGGAAAAAAACCCCAAACCAACCAAGACAATTTTCCTCATCTGACCCGCACTTCTATCAAGTGACATAAGTGTCAAGGAACAAATATGCATGAAAATGCTTTGATAAAGACCATTGTCCATGTGTTTGACCTTACTTATATAGTGGAACTAATAAAACAGCCCTGTTAAATGGATCGTCTACTGAGTCTGGTCTGATATAAAAGTGTAACAAAGTTTTTGTGATTTACCTCTGAATAACAAAAGTTAACAATTCGCTGTCATGTAAGCAATAAAGGAGTACATTTTTTTCCCACAAAAATCTTCAACAAAAGAATTACAATATTTTAAGGTAGGAATACTGGTAGTGGCAGTTATTATAGTCATTTATGTACAATTTGATGACACCTGGAGCTGGTGTTACACTTAAATGATTTAATATATCTTAAACTGTGGAAATTCAAAATTGAGGCAGCCAAAGAATTGCAGCGTTACACCCCAGTGATGTGCAATAACAATATTCTTCTAGTTAGAAGAAAAGCAATAGCCTGGGGTCCAGATCCCATTGTTTAGATTTTAAAGGAGAATATATATATACCTTTCCTGTCTATAATACAGTTACAGAAGTGATAGACTTCAGTTTGTCTTAAAAGGTAAAGTTATTTTGTTCAAGAGGAAAGTGAGATAGAAACTGCACTGTGTTGAGACAATGCTTAAGGACTTCTGATGATCAAATAGCTAACAAATAAGTTGCGTTTTGTTTGTTTGTTTGTTTTTTTTTTGGAGGGGTAGTGTTGTTTTGTTTGGTGTTTGTTTGTTCTTTTTTTATTTTGCCTTTTTTTTTTTTTTTTTTTTTTTCCCCCAGAATCCCAGCTCTAAAATTTTTAAGATAACTTTTTCTGTCTTGGAGACAAAGACTTTTCAGTAACACCTGTATCTCTTGGGACAGTCAACAAAGTAAATTTCCCTAACTGTGAGGATGAGCATGTTTTAATTTCTTTAATTTTGTAGTAGAAAGCTAGTCAGAACAGAAAGTTTTGATAGAAACATTAAATGAACAGTATGGAAGAGAAGGTTTATTTTGGTATTTAAGTTAAGTTTGTCTTGGTTCAGTATATAAATGCAAACAGTTCTGTTTGTAACATGAAAATCACCACATTGTGTAGAGTAAAATCTCTCTATATTAACATTGGTTTACAAGTTTCTACCTGAAAAATCCTTATTCCAGCCTTCTTTGTTGAAATTAAGACTGCATTTCGTGACCATCGGTGTAACATATCCAGTTGGCTTACAAACAAAGAAAATAAGCAAGTCCTTCTGAATTTTGAATTCATTGGTTGAATCCATTGCAATCGCTCCCCGTGACTAGAATATGTAGATGTTATGATTTGCTTACTTAGCAAAAATATTATCAGCATAAGTATTGTTGAACACCTTGTCTATAAAAGTTTATTTTTTACAATTATTTCTCCCATTGCATCTCCTATGCCATCAGTATCCAGTGGTTTTGTTCCATTAGGTTAATCCAGCTTGATTACAAACAACAAAGACATTGCCAGTGGGGAATAAGGATGTCCATGTGTTTGGTCAGTATAAATTTGTGAGTGCAAAGATTTGAGGGAGAGGTATTAATTGACTGTAATAAGTGATTGGAATAAGTGATATAATTAGGGGAAAAAATCCCACAAAAACACACAGGAAAAAAAAACTTTGGCCCTCATCCTCTCACACAAGACCCCTTTAGGGTGTTCTAGAGGCAGTCATTTTTTTGACAAAAAACAATACTCTTCTCCTGGGAATTTGACCTCCTTTAGCTTCCTCAGTAATGACAGCACCAACAATACTGTAACACTGTTTTTCAACGTAGAAAAATTTCTCTTTTTAAAATCTCCAACTTAATTATCCTCCAGTAGTTATTCTTTGACTTCACCACATAGATATGCTCTTACTTGAACAGATGGAGATCAGAACCTCAGCCACTGCAAACATTAGATACATCAAGACGCTTTATAAAAGCAAATGTAAGAAAAAGAAAGATTTAGCAATCATTGTTGCTCTCAAAGGTACAGGCACTTAGGAGAGTTACTCCAGGCACACAATGTATTGTGTAGGAAGCACAAGTGAGTTGCCAGAAAGTAAATGTGAGGTAATATCAGCATGAGAAGGGCTTTAACCACATAAGGTTAGGTTCCATTTTGCTCAGGCTCCGAGTATATACATGGATAGATATGTTAGACTACTTAATGAATTGCTATGTATTTGTGCTTCAGAGCCCAGCAAAAATTAGAAACCTTATAAACACTCTACAAAGTGGCTATTGAGTTTCACCAAGCAAAATTAGTCTGAGTTTTCAAAGCAGCAAACCACGAAAATGATTCTATATAATTGCATTGTAAACAGCTTGTTAGCTTACTTTATGACATATTTCAGTGTACCACATAGATATTATCATAATTTTTTCATTCAGATGACAAAGCTGCTTGATAAACCACTTCCTTCTTTGCACAGACTATTAATTCTCCTATTTTTTCATTGTAGTGACAATCTGTGCCCTATTTTATGACTGCCTGGTATCCCTGCAGCAAAAGGTAAGCTTGCTTACATGGAAAAATAATAGCGTAGCTGTATTCAAAGTATCTATTTAAAGTTAGCTGTTGGCCACTATAGTCAAGCAGCTGGAAATAAGCAATAGACTCACTCATGTTCAGTCTGAGCCAAAGTCTTTGAGTCAACATATGGATTTTCATTAACTTTAGTTGGCTTTTCAGGTCTGTGTTCCATATGCATGCCAGTTTGAAAAATAAAAGTATTCCATGAACATATCTTATATTTGCTTAATTTGCGTTCCATTAAAATTTTATGCACATTTTCTGAACTTTCATATATAAATGTGTATGAATTATATGCTTTCATTGTGAGCTGAATTATGAAACTAGAAATAAAGTAATTCGTGGTAGTGATCATGAAGTATTCAAGTAGGAAGCATACAAAGACTGTAAGAAGATCTAAATAAGACAGACAAAAACTGAGAGAGACTAGATATTAATGAAGCAGATACTGCACAAGTTAGATCCAGGTGTAGAATGGCTCTGGTATTTTTTTCCCAGTGTTTGCCACTGAAGTGAAAATGCAGTTTTTAATAGTTAACTTTAACCCTCATGAATAATTAAAATTGCTGAGCAAACACACACACAAACACACACACATATAGGTAGTATATAACAGAATCACAGAGTCAATTAGGTTGGAAAAGAGATCATCGAGTCCAACCTGTGACCAACTACCATGTCAACTAGACCATGGCACTAAGTGCCACGCACGGTTTTTTCTTAAACACCTTCAGGAGTTGTGACTCCACCACCTCCCTGGGGAGCCCATTCCAATTCTTGACAACCCTTTCTGTGAAGAAATTCCTCCCAATGTCCAGTCTGAATGTCCCCTGCTGCAGCTTGAGGCTATGTCCTGTTGTCCTCGGAGAAGAAGCCAACCCCCACTTTGCTACAACCTCCTTTCAGGTAGCTGTAGAGAGCAACAAGGTCACTCCTGAGCACTGTCTTCTCCAGGCTAAACAATCCCAGTTCCCTCAGCTGTTCCTCATAGGGCTTACCCTTCACCAGCTTTGTTGTCCTTCTCTGAACACACTCCAGCACCTCAATGTCTTTCTTGAACTGAGGGGCCCAGAACTGGACACAATACTCAAGGTGGGGCCTCACCAGTGCTGAGTGCAGTGGGACTATCACTTCCAAGTCCTTCTGGCCACACTATTCCTGATACAAGCCAGGGTGCCATTGGCCTTCTTGGCCACCTGGGCACACCGTATTAAACACTGATGAGGCTGCACCTCACTAGAAGAAAGACAGCAAGGTGCTGGAGTAAGTCCAGAAGACTGTCCCCTGGACAGTTGTTCCAGGGGAGTTTTTTATTGTATATTAGGAAGAATTTATTCACAGAAAGGATTGTCAAGCATTAGAACAGACTGCCCAGGGAAGAAGTCGAGTCAGCAACCCTGGATGTATTTAAAGGATCTGCAGATTTGGCACTTGTGGTATGGTTTAGAGGTGGACTTAGCGGTACTGGATTAGACTAGAAAATCCTAAAGGTCTTTTCCAACTTAAGCAATTCTGTGATTCTAAGAGTAATTATATTGAAAATATGGTATGGGTAAAATAATATGAATTGGTTCTTTAACAGTACTAATATTTTTCTGCATTTTTTTCAGTATTTGAATTCCTTTTAAACATGGTTTAAAAAAAAGGATAAGTTTACATTAGCTGGTGATGTCACTTAAAACCACCATGGGAAGAAGGGCAAAAAACAACTTCCTTTCAAAAGGATTCAGTTCAGTTGCATAACAATGCTGACACCTCATATAGGAATTTTTTTCAGTTTCCTGTTTTATGTAATCTACTTGAATACATTATAGCTGCTACTGAGTATGGAGAAGCTATATTCCTAGTGTAATTGAATTTTCAGATTTATCTGGTGCTTTGCTTCATGACCAAACCAGTATTTTTAGTCAAAAAACTTCAGTCCACTCTTTAGCTATTTTTCTTCATCAACTAATTTGCTCACTGCAGCTATGAACAAAATATCATTGTTACAGATATTCACAGCACTTTACAGCTGTGTGGTATCATCAAGACAGTTATATCCTTTTGGGGAATTGCACAATGGGTAGAATTATAACATCCTGAGTAAAGGTACCAAAGTAGAAACAGCAAGGAACATAAATTCTCTCAAGGAATGTGAGAAACAAGAATCTTTGAAAAGAAGAAAACAATGTGGGTAAACCCTTGTACCAGTTGATTGGAAGTGATTCTTCCAATCTTTCTTAATGATTCAAATCGCCTATTAAGCATGACTTCAGTTTATAGCCTAATCAACTCCCTATGATATAACTAGCCAGTTTACAATCTCCAGACTGGAAATTAACTTCTTATTTTACAGCAAAAGCATCAGAAAATGGGCTGCCATTGAGTAACTTCAGTGAGTAGCCTTTGCTGCACTGTTAATCAAACTGATTTGCACCTGGATTTGAGCCCTCCAGGTTAATCCAGCTCACTAAGCCACTATGTTATCAATCTTTCTCCACACTCCTGTATACTTATTGTATTTTTAATAGAAGTGTACCACTTACAACAGCCGTTACATTCTCTGTAGTTTAAAGGTAAAGAACAATGTGGTTATTCCTGCGTTATCAGTGCTGGGTATTCATTACACATTTGTGTTCAAATAGCAGAGCTAACTTCAGACATAAGCAAAGTGGTTCTTTAGGGTGTCATTCGTGATTCTTTTGTGAGAGTATACACGTCATGGATGAATCTGCAGGAAAAAGTAGAATCCTTCAGATTTCATGCCAGTACACCCTGCACTCTGCTCAGCTTGTGGTGGTTTACTTAAGTGGCAGAACAGCTTTTCCATATATTAGTCTGAGGGTGATGAGGACAAGAAACTCCTTTCTGTCAGGAGGAAAACCATGGTTCTGCTGTTGGAATCTACTTCCATTTGGTATTTGTTTCTTCTCTTGGACGCTTCTGCTAAGAAGGTCAGCACAGGCAGAGAACACCACAAGTACTGGGAAAAGTGTTAAAGAGAAAAGTGTTTTGAGGCTGACTAGTCTTTGTTGTTGTATCAGACACTCAGCAGAAACAGTTGGTAATGACGCATTATGTTTCTTAATTAAATATTCAGTCACGTCTATATCTTGTTGTCAAAACAACCTGAGGTAATTTTTCAAGTATTTCATTTGAAGTATGAAAGGTCTGATTTTTCCATTCTTTCTCAAGTGAATTATTGAATTGTCTCACAAATTTTCTCTTCAGTTTTGGCATACCCAAGTATGAAGCCTTTGGGAAAATATATTTTTAGTCTTTTCAGTGACGTTTTGTCTGATATACAGCCTATCCATAGCAAGTAATTTTCATTGTTAATATTGCACTTTTTATTTTTGTAGATAAAACCATAAACTCATAAAACTATTTCTGGTGACATTTACTCATCAAAACAAATCTATGTGTTCATTAAGTGGTCTTGGTTGTATTTATGAGAAAAGATAACGTTCTAATATATTTTACTTTCTACATACGTACTGATAAATTTTTTTTTTCTTCTTTGTCAGACTTTTTAAAATTGGTATGAAGTAGTATAAACTTTATTAAGTACATAAATTTTCCTAGTTTCTTTGGTGAATTTGGATTATTAGCTACACTCATTTATTGCCGATGTATCCACTCCCTTTTATTTACTATGTTTTAAAAATGTGTCCTAAAATGCAATTTAGGTTTGTGATTTCTTATGCAACAACTGAAACTCAGTCAAAATATTGTAATGATGAGAAAATTGTATTACTTAAAGCAAATATTAAGTATACCTCCATTTATTTATAACTACAGTTCCTGAATTATGGAAAAAAGAAAAAAGAATTCTTCCTGATATGTTTTGAAAGACTGTATTCATTTTTCTTTTTCTTTTAGTTTATTGTAAAGAGTTTATTTTCTTTCATTTTTTCTTCTTTCTTTTCATTCTTCTCTTCTTTCTTTTCTTCCAGGACACAGTCTTAATCAAAAACAGAAGGTTGCTCTAAGCCTGTATGACTACTTTGTTTCTTTCTTCCTATCAGTAAAAGAAAAAAAAATGTTTTAATTGGTCTAATGATAAGTAATGTGTCCTTTTATGTTATGAAAATGGTTTTTGCAGTAGTGTCATGCATAAGTGAATCCCATGGAAATAGGCGTGAAAATTCTTTGATGAATTCACTGTCATTTCGACTGCATTTATTAGCAGTTCAAAAATGCCTATTTTTCTGCAGGAGCAGCAATCATTCTTCTATGTAAATTATTCAAAGAAAGGAAAGCATAATAAAATGCAATTCAGACAACAAAGACATAAAACTTCAGTGAGGAATGTTGCACTGCTCACAGATAATATGTATTAACACCACTGATAGTTTCACTTGAAGTTACAGGTAACTTCGCTTCTCTAGAACAAGTTGTTTATTCTAGAATTGAAGCTTTATCTCTTTGATTCAGCTCTGGAGACTTCTACTGTATGATTATTTACTAACTTTTTTTAATGTTTGAAGGCATTTGGAGAACATAGTTACCTAGCTCTCATCTCCAAGGTCAACTCATGCTGAATTTCCCTAGTATGATACTTCTTTCATTTATTTGGAATGAAAACAAATTATATAAGCACAAAAAGTATTTTCCTTAGTAGTCTGAAATAAGCATCATAATTTTTATATTTTTGAAAATAGCATTGAAAGCACTTCTGTTCTGGGTAAAAGGAGTCTTGTGCTGCAATTGTTGAAATGAATGGTCAGCTTTTCAAGACCAAAAACTCTTGTATTTTTCCTTTGCTGTGAATTAAAGACATTTTTTGGTGCCATTGTGGACTATGATGAAGTGAAATGAACACTGTTCAACATGCCTTGAAAATGAAAAACTTGCAACCTACAAAAATACTGTCATCTATTTTACTTATTAGACCTTTCAGCTATCCATTTTTCTTCAGAATGTGACCTTTCTTTTACCCCAGCTCTCTGCAACTGTTTGGAAAATCAATGGCAAGTTTACAATAACCAGCATGAAGCTTTGCACACTGTGGAGGAGAAAACATTTTGATAAGCAAATGGATTTCAATGTCAGACTTCTAAGCAGTTGTTACAGACAAATGATTTGAAAGATTATTGAAAATATACTGTCTTTTTGGAAAGACAGTTTGCTTCCCATGCAAAGCACAGGAAATAGAATCAACTGCAGTACTGAATCAACTTTGCTGTCGTTGCAATGTGTGACCCTGTAGTAAAATAAAATCAGTGTCCAACTGTCCAACGTGTCTAGACCCTTCTGAACCTTTCAACAAAAACAGTTATATTTCTCCTTTTCTATTTTATTCTTTATTTTGCAGCATAAAACTTTGTGACCTTTTCTGTCAGAGCAGCCCATTGAAAAAGTGGCAGCATGAAAAGTGCTTGGGCAATAGAGAGCCTTCAGTCTCAAACTATAGTAAATCTTGTACCTTTTTTTTTCCTAAGTTAAATGTCTGCATTATTATTTTGTTGCCTGGCGAAACAAAAATTTAATCAATGATCAAGAGTGGTGCCTCTAACGAAATGTCAGTATGGTATAAATATCATATTATTGCTCTATTAAGTTAATTATTTTGGATTCTGCTTGAATGCTGTATGGCAATTCAAAAGCTTTCATTGTAAGTGATGATTACACTACTTTCAGTTACTTCTAGTGGCACAGGATATGTCAGGTAGAAGCAACTGCAAAAACTAAAGTCAGGAATTAACCACATATATATATTTTAAGGCTTAAACCTTTCACTGAATTAATTTCAAAAGCTGTGGGGGCTTCTGAGGCGGGTTTCATAAGAAACAGCAAATACATAGCAGAAATTCCTTTGATCAAGTGTTGTAATCTAACTATTACACATACCCAAATCTGGTAAGACTGGACGCAGCAATGGATGCAAGTGCTATATCTACAAATTTCTTCTTTGCTTAATGTAAAAGGTAATAGGACATATGTAAGAAAGGGAGATGGAGTTCTTGTGAATTCTGTCTAGTCATTTGGGGAATTTATGAGATATCAGTCTCACAATTTTATAATGAAAGGCCTTTTTCTTCCAAGACAGTTTTGTTTGATGAAGATCAGCTCTTACTCCTGATAACAGTAAGCAAAATTCCCAGGCTCCTTCTTTTTCTCTTGTATTTTTCTTTCAGGCTTGAGTCTAGCTCAACTAGCTACTCTAGTTGTTTAAATAATAGGATTTTACCCTGTGTCTTGGTATTCAGGTCATTTTTTTTTTTTTTTTTCATTTAATATTCTCATCTCAGGAGAACGTGTCAGGAAAGAAAAAAGCACAGAGTTGGCCAAGAAATATGTTACTCACAGAGACTCTTCATGACAGTGTGCAGTGTTTTGAAAAGCCTTCTGTGAATCTATGTATTTCATTCAAAATCCTTCAGGAAAGAGCTTTCAAGCGTTTCCATAGATTTTTGTTTTACACATGCATCTTTTTGCAGAGGAAACTCCCTGAGATAATTTGTGAAGGTGAAAGATTGAAAGATAGCTTTGTTAGTTCATTATCTTCTGATTTCTAATACTGAAGAAGACTCTTTTGATCATTGTCAAAGAGGTTCTCCTACTGTTCTTATTTACATTTACATTATCATTTTGTAATTGTCTGATTTGCATACAGGAGTCCAGGAGCAATCAGCAATCAGTCTAAAAAAAAATAAATTCTCTATAAAAGTTTGATGGCAGTCTTGTTTTCCTCCACCTTGTTTTCCTCCTCAGTAAGAATGTGAACTTTGCAACAATACAGAAGTTAAGTTGAAGTCAGAATGACTGCAGGGTAAGTTTGACAGAAGCTTTTCATCTGAGCTGAAAAACTATGAAATTTGGATGTGAGAAGGTACTGCAGTTGTACCAAATAACATATTATTAAAAACCCAGATGAATTTCTAAGTGACTTCTAGTTTTAGTAGAACACGTGAAGTGTTCCACAATTACTTTTTTGCTATTGCATAGGAATACTTTAAATAATTAAAATAATTTTTCTTAAACAGAAACAAATTTTTATGAAATGTCATTTAACTTTTTGGAAAATGGTGAATAATTAAAATTAATTAATAATCAAAAAGTGTAATTTGTGCAGTCCTGAATAAAAAATTCAATGTGACTATTCTGGGCATTACATTTAAGTTTTAGGAGAATTGATGTAACCATAGAAATATTTTCCCTGAGAATGTGTTTTTCAGAAATCTATGTTTTTGACTTATGCTTATCTTCATGGTGATGATTTGGAACTGAAACACTTAAAACTATCTGTATCAGAGTTAAGAAATGTTTTCAAAAAGTCACATCCAAATGATCATCTCACAGTGACTGACTAGAACCTGCCGTATCTACAATGTATGAATTATAGCTTCATTTTACTCTCTTCTAGAAATCATATAAGCATGTCTTTTGCACACTGTTTTTCCATTTAGTAATAAAAATATTTTATTAAGGACATTGAAAAGGCTCAACAACTGGTGAAATATAAAGGTCTAAATAAAATGTAATTTTTTACTGGTTATTTAAGGCATTTTGAATATTTTTCATGTTTTATAGATTCTATTGAGATTTGGGTCAAGTGGCATCAGAATTGAATTACTTTCCCTAAATTCATTTAACCTTAACATCAACAACAATGCCAATTGCTTCCAGATGAGATTCTGCCTCAAAACTGATTCTGAGTTTTGGAATAAGGTGAGTATATAATGACACAGAGAGATCTAAGTTAAGCAAAACTGTAACTTTGTCCTGTTTCTGATTCCTGTTTCTACTGTAATATCAATATTGCATTTAGTTTTGGTGGGGATCATGGGTGAAATGCTCAAGACAGAAATTTGACAATTACAACTTAGTACCTATTTTCAGAGCTGTAATTGATAAGCAAGATATCTCTAGGAGACAGGTACAGTTTGCCAGTAGATCTGGGTATGAGTTTTAAAGGCTAAACAGGCAACGAAAAACTCTGAAGAGAGATACTCAGGAAATGTTCCCTCTCTCTTGGACTTAAGCACCTAAAACTAGATCTGAATGAGGTGCTTTGTGAAACTGGATTGTGAAACCCTTAACTTCTTTTGAAGCAGATGAGAAAGCAAAAAAAAACCAAAAACCCACCTTATTTGCCTAATACTTGTAGGCCTGGGGCTTATAAACATTCCAATTCAATAGTTTCACATAGGCCCAAGAAAGCTAAAAAAAGCTTATATTCGCTGGAGAAATAGTTCTTCAGACCTGTTAAACTCTACATGAAGAAAAAGAGAGACCATTGAACAGAGTCCTCTGCTGAGGGCCTGGAGTAATGAACTTGCAAGTTTCATTACTGAAAATATAGGTGGTGTCCAAAACTCCACAGTACCGGAGCTATTCAGCTAATTTTCTTATTCTGAACAACAGCAGGAAAAATTAAATACATAACAAGAAAAAACCTCACAAAATATCAACAGAAAATTCAGTGGAAAATTTAAATTTCCAGTTGTCAAAAATTTTGATGCCTAAAATAAGTTCATATTTATTTTTGTGACTCTGATGAAAAGCTGAAGTAACCTACATAATACTTCCTTGTTTAACTGTCTGCAGAATTTTTATTCCTTGCCTATTTTTGGGTTAGCACAGATAAAGGAATATATTCCATAGGCTTTATTTATAAATTTTGAACACATGGTATATGTAGTCAAGATGTAGAAAAATTAAAAGAGAAAAACACACAAAAATAAGATTTTAGACCAATAAGGATTATCTTATAAACCAAATATGTTGTCTCTTTCTGTACTGATCATTGTATCAGGTCTGATAGCCACATGGAACTAGTCTTCTCTAAAATCCAGATTTTCCTATTACTGTCTGAAAAATAACTCTTAGAATGCCAAAAATGGGTCTGGGAAAGTGACCTTGAGACCTGAACTTTCAAAAGAGAGTTTCAATATCTCATAAGAAGAAAAGAGGCATTGTCAGTCAATCAAGGTCCTTTTTGGTTTTTTTTAGTAAATTATATTATATGTATACCTTGTGATTGCTAATACATATAGATATATATTTATTTCAAAAATTAATAAGTATATTTGAAATAGTATAGATGCATA
Source organism: Myiotriccus ornatus (assembly GCA_036023395.1). Taxonomy (NCBI): domain Eukaryota; kingdom Metazoa; phylum Chordata; class Aves; order Passeriformes; family Tyrannidae; genus Myiotriccus; species Myiotriccus ornatus. Next base: position 42,409,897 of record JAYRBT010000139.1, read on the forward strand.
ATAAGTAGATTCTATTATTAATATAGTAATATAGGCACACATATGCAATCTATGTTCTATGACAAGAATCTACCTGACTAATCTATCAGTATAATGTCCATTACATTTACACATATATATTTGTACCTTTCTTAATGCAAAGAAAATCTGTGTGAAACATCTGCAGTTTTCTATCCTTAAAGGGTATAGCATGTTATGCTACTTTTACTGTGTGGATGTTTTCTTCCAGCTGAAATTTTGACATTTGTACTTTCACAAAATCACCAGGACAGGTAATAATTGCTGCTCTGAAATAGCTCAGAGAGTCTGTTTGGAAGGTTCTCAAGAAGATAGACATCATGTGGTGGCCAAATGAGCATTTTGACATCAGTTATTTGCACTCTTTGGAAACAACTGAGAAGAAGCCAAAGACTTGGCTATGTTGTGATCTTTCCTGTATGAGCTGAAGTATGATGCAAAACAAATGTAGACCTTCCTTTGAAAAATAATTCTGATCTCTTAAAGGAAAGCATGTTTTTCTGCACAGCTTAATATAGCAGTTTATTGGTGCTTATTTTTGTTCGGTAACATCTGTTTTTGTAAGAATTTTACATACAGTACATAATATAAACCACTTAAGATTAAGGAATAGTAAGAGAATTTAGGGAGAGAAACTTAAAAGACATCCACTATGAACGGGAGTTTGATTTTGCCTGATCAGCTCCCAGGATTGTCAGTTCTTTGTTGAGTGTCGCTGCCTCCTTTAGTGCAGCACTGCAAGTAGTGCCATAGTGCTTGACTCAAAGACTTCACACCATTCAAAGTAGCCTCCACTGCCATGTAGTAACGTGCATTCCACTATTAAAATTAAACACCACCCACTGAAATTGTCCCAAATTAAAACAAAAGTATGGAAAATGAGCTGGACTAAAGATTGAAGGATGAAGTTCAAAGCACAAAGATTTATATTTTCAGTTGTCTGAGTTTAATATTTTTAAGAATAAATAAGATAAAAGTTTTATAATGTTTATATTTTATGAAAATGAAGATATTAAAGAAAAATTATGAAACTGAGAAAAAATGGACCCTTTGAGGGTTTTTGACTGAATGCACTTTAAAAGTTCATGTTGCAAGTAATCAGAAATACTGTTTTGAATGTCTCTCATATAGTGTCCAAGCAGGTCATATTGTAGTAAATTTTTAGTGAGAACTAATTTTAGACTTTTTATCACCTAAATGTTCCTCAGAATGAAATTTATGTGGAAAAAGTGTAGCAAATGGAAAATCGCACACAAGACATAGCAATGGAAAAATTTTTGTGAGATTCATATACTCTTAGAATGATTTCCTTTGGAAAGGACCTTAAACGTCATCTAGTTCCAACCCTTCCTGCCATGAGCAAGGACACCTTCCACTAGACAATTTACTCATCTCTAGTGAAGAGAAATACAACACATAAATTCTACATGAAGAAAGAGAACATAAAAAGAATATTATATTAATTCCTGAAATTTACATTTAGTCCTCTGAACTATCAATTACTTTGGGAAATCATGTAATTTTAAAATTTATGTAGAATCTTTTGAAAGTATGTTGGAGAAAAGAATAAGAGAAAATTCAATATTTATAAGATGTCAGGTCTAAAAAAAAAAAAAGAATTTTAAAGGAAAATAGTTTTGCTTTTGTACTTACATAGATGATGACACTCAGGGCAAGGAGGTGGACAAACTACACTTTCATCCTGATACTTTGCTTGCAGCTTTTAGTTACCCAATCAGAATTCCTTAGACACTAATATCTGGTTTTCAAGATGAGCACTGGTTGTTTATACACGAGCTGTGAAATCACACTAATCCATATGCCTTCACAAAATATCCCTCTAATATGGCTGGTTTTGCATGGATAATCACACCAAAAGTGTTTATAATAAAGAGCCATAGGCAAGATTAAACATGTATTTCCCATAAATAAGGTATTTAAATTCCCCTTCCTACTACCTGTTATAGTGAAGTTCTTGTCATATTTTTGGTTGTTTTTTTTCCAATGTTTTTTATAAAGGAATTAGTTTAGAGCTGGTTGAATCCTGTAACATGGCTTTCGTAAAAATTCTTTTAAATTGAAAGTCAGATTCAGCTTGCATGTCCTATTTGTTATCATTGTTTTCTTCTGGTCTGTGTGGTGAAACCTATTTACTTTTCACAGCACTTGAGTCAGAAGAGTTGCTGGGTAAGAGCTAAACAGAGAGACAAACTGTTACAAAAGCAGCTAGAGATCAAATTGATCTAAATAAGATAAGAAAAATGCATATCTTTTTGAGTTTAAACAATCTTCCATCTTCATCTTCCACAAGGGGTGTTCAAACTCTGACTTAGGGGTGAATGAGATATGGTGCAATTCAGAACTCCAAACTGTGAGGTCAAGATACTTAACCTTGAGCTCACTGAGAGGAAAATCAGGTACTTCTGATGAGGATGGCAAAGCTGACACAGGGCTTGTGCTAAGTAGATGAAAGCTGGGGAGAACCATACTTCAGAAGGAGTTGTAAAACAACAGGAGAATAAACAGTGCTGCAAGTAAGATGTTGGAATAGCATTATCACAGGAAATGTATTCTGGTAAGAATGAGGAGCAGCTTAACCAGTCTGTAGCTTCTGATGAGGCCATAGCCAGAAAAGAAAAAAAAACCCCACAATCGAATGACAAAACAAAACAGCAACATGCATTTACTCTTGGGGAGGAAAAGGTGACAGACATTCCCAGTATATGAGGAAGGTAATTAATCTCAGGTTTCTGTTAAGCACCACTATTGCTGGCAAGCTATGAAGTACAAGGAGAGGAGGTCACAGCTCCCCTCAAGAAGCAGTTCTGCCTAGGTTTAATCACACTGATAGCTCCAGAGCCACAAATGGTTGCAGGAGCATAACAGGTGAAGAAAAGGGCCCAATTAGTAATTGCAAAAAAAGTTTTATATTAATTTGGCCCTTTCCCTCTGTTCTCTTTTGTTTACGTGTGTTTGTTACTTTGACTGTTTACTGGGTAAAAGAAAAGAAAATGTCTGTGTAACATAAGTAGAAAATTGTTTTCTCCAACAACACACAACCTATAAAAATTGCAGAATGACAAGGATCAGGGAATTAAACAACATCATCTCCAGCAACAGAGTAGTATTTATAGTCAGCTGCTCTATACCCAATTAGGAGAACTGAGAGTTTTCATTCTCCTTTTTTTGATCTGCACTTAGTGGGAAAAAAAAAAAAAAGGCACACTTCTCATTCTTGCTATTTCCCCACCAGTGACATAGTCCATATGTGCAGCAAAGGCAAAATTCCTAGATGTGTTCAGAGTACAGAAAAATTGATTAGCACATCAGCACTGCAGATCTGAAGAAATTGCTGCTTATGTTGTGTTTGGAGAACATTTGTCACATAGTTGAAAAAAATTGGAATTTTTTTCGAAACGTTGTTCAATGTCTCATTAAGCTTATAGTTTTCTGCTAAACTGAGTAATCAATTTGAATACTGAAAGTCTATTTACACATAAGAAGTTACATTATGTTTTGTGGAAACATACAGCATGCCATTTAGAAGTAGGAATTCTCATACAAGACATAAATCAATTTCAGGTTTTTCGCATCTGAAGAGGTAAAATTTTCCAAGCATACCAAATTTTAGTAATCATCTCAGATATCAGAATACAAAAATTAATATTAAATTCACTTTCATTTTGAATAAATAAATAAAAATATTTGTCATTATCAAAACTTGCACAATAATTAATGGGAAATGAAGTGTTCATTAAAAGACAAAACGCTAATTTCTTATTTAGAATATATTTTCCTCAGTAGAAAAGCTTCCAAAATAGATTGGGGTCAGGTGACTGGCATGTGATTTAAAGGGACATTGCCTACTTTTATAAATGTATACTCTTAATTGCTTAAAAACATTATAGGAAAAGCCCTTTAAGCACTGCCTATTTTTCTTTGTTAAATATATTTTTATAAATATAATAAATGTATAAATTTATTTCATAAATATTATATATTTCACCTCAGTGGTATATTTTTGTTTTATTCAAATTAGTATGCAAATCTTCAGCAGGATCACAGACTTAGTCAATACTTAATTCAGTCCTAGATAAGTGCTGAATTGATTGATGCAACTCCATTTTTGTTGTTGTTGTTTGTTTTTTTTAAGAGAAAATCAGTAAGAATTTTATTATGGAAGATAAGGAAGAGAATATAATCTCATGCCATGAAGACATTGTCTGTGTTTTGTAAGGGCAGTTTTTAGTGTCCAGAGACAGATTTAATGGATATAAAATACTTATGTGAAAACATAGTACTTCCTATAAGTTAACAAACTTAGTATGAGAAACTAGAATGAAACTAAACATAAAAATACTAAAAGAACCCTTTCACATGAGCAAAAAAAAAGTTTTTCCAGTTAATCAAGTGTGGACTACTGTGGAAAAATATTGTTATTCGGAGAAAATGGATTTTTACACAAGGATCAGTCTGGCATAAACACATTCCACTGATATTAATAAATTTGTATAGAATACATTCTAAAACCAGATATTTGCTGTACTGAATAACAAACTGTGTATCTACAAGTATTAGCTGAGTTTAGAAATAAAATGTTTTTCTTCATGTCTCTGTCTTTTTTATGATAGCTTTCTGCCAATATTCAGTAATAGATTTTCTTCAGTAATCATAGAAAATGAGTCAGCTTTTATGTAGCCCCCTTCACAAGAAAATCCCAAAGCTCTTCATAACTCCTTTGGTTGTCAGAACAGTATTTAATTCCTATTTTACAGTAGCAAAAATGGAATCTACGGAGTCAAGTGACTTGCGTAGGCTTAATAAGTGAGTTTGTAGTTACTCTTGTAATAGAAGCCAGGGGTTATAAACAATTTTTTTCAACTCCATGACAACAACCAAAAAGTCTATCTTCCTTTCCTTCTGTCTTATCAAATGGGTAAGATTTCCACAGATATATAATTTAAAAACCAAAATGCCAACAATAAAATAAACCCAATCTTCTAACTGTAAAAGAAACAAATTACATGCTGAATGAAACTGTTCTGTCTAATATTTTGGTGCACTTGCAAAAATACCAAAGGAGAATCTGTAGTCTTCCTATACTAGGATATTCTGGATAAGGGCCTTTCATCTTCTTCACATGACACTGCTTTGCTGGACATAGATCACTAAACATTGCTAGTTTCACACAGAAAATTAATTCATTTCTTATTATTCTTGGAAGAGGTGGGGGAAATACAGACAATCTCTGTTTTAGTACAGATCAAAAGAAAACTTGGAAACTTCAATTGTTACTTTTCAAATTATAATCTCAATGTTCAGGCAGCTCTTGGAATAGATACTCTACTACCTTTTTAAATTATACTACACCTTAGCTTGAGTTTGGTATACTTTCTAGACCATTACTGTTTTGAAGTAATGTTAGGTAATGAAGCTCTATCACTTCACTCAAATTTAGTTTGGTGGTGTGGTCGGTGAATTCTCTGTGAGCAGTTCTCAGTCAGATGGGAGGGACATTTTCCTTTGCTTTATGTAGATGTCTGCTCTCAAGGGAGATTGCAATTCCCAGGCATGCTCCATGTGCATATGCTGTGAGTTTTAGCCTTGTCATTTATTAGGATCTATGCTTTTACATATCTTAGAGAAAGACAGGCATGTAAATAAAGTCACAGAATGTAGCAGATTGGTCTCTGACTCTTTAGTATGGCTCTCCATTACCTATTTCAGCATGCACATTGCTCAGAACTGTTGTTATCTGACATTGCCAGTAATTAATTTTATGGCGTGTTTATGAAATCTGGCCATTAGTTCAAGTTTATGCTGGGCCTGGAGCTCAAAATCCCCATCTTTTTTGTTCAGCTTGAAGATGTCCAATATAATAAAAATAACAATATCATAAAGTTAATAATTTATATAAAAATCTTTTGCGATATTCAATGGCAATTAGAATTGTAATATTAGACACTAATAACACATACATATATGAAGAACTTGAGAATAAGGGAAACTAAGCATGAGGTAAAATATTAAATGATAGGAGTTTTTGTTATTCATCCTAGAAAGAGTCTTATGAAAGGGATTTTTCCTTTAGTACAAATTATATTAATTTATCTGATTTCGTTTTCCTCTTCACTTCAATGGTTCCTGTATTTGCATACAGAACACTTGACTGAATTATGTGTCATATTGGAGAACAATGGGTTTAAAGAGGAACATAGGAATGAGAATTATGGAAGAGAAAATATATTCCCTTAAATCTTCAGAATTCCTATGCAATCTCATAAAATTTTGGCTTAAAACAAGTTGTAGAAGAGTAGCTAGAAAAAGAAAACAAAGATTTAGACAAAATTTGTTTTACTCTGAACTCCAGCAATTTGTGCACAATATTGGTGGGGTTGGGCTGTTACTTAACAGCAAAACACAACTTGTTTATGTTGTTTTTCTCATTTATTAGGCTTTTTGTTTGTATTCTTTCATAAAAGTCTAGATTATGTGCGTCACATAAGTTCTGTGACTGTAGACAATAAAATGAAAAGCCATGTTTTTTTGAAACACATCTAAAGAGTTATGTAGATAATTTCCTGTCTGTTCTGAGGCTTCTGTGTGCTGCTGGAAAATGTACACATATGCAGCTCTCTTAAAAATTAGTTGAAGTCTCTAATTATAAAAGGAAACAGTACGTGAATAATAGTGGGAATTCAAGATGCTTTGTGCATTTGCAAAGGGCATTTGTTCTTTATCATGATGAAAAAATGGAAAATTTTTATCCCTAAGAAGCTGGACTTTCAAAATTATAGCTTGAATGTATTACGGTAACTTGTGAAAAGAAGTTATGCTTTGAATGATTAAACACTGGGAATCAATTACAGAATGTAAACTGACATTTATTTTTAAAAGAGAAGATTTCAAACCCTGGGGTTTGGGTGTGAAGGGCACATACCTAAGATCATATTGGAAAATGTACTTACTGCAAATACTATGGGTTTTTATTTCTGTCGATGAAGGTGCAGTTTGGTATGTCCTTGACGA
>JAYRBT010000139.1:42431786-42453187 GCA_036023395.1 Myiotriccus ornatus
TTCTTTTTTTTCTCTTTTTTCTTTTTTTATTCTTTTTTTATTCTCTTTTTTTTATTCTTTTTTTTCTTTTTTTTTGTTTTGGTGTGAAGGATAAAACTGTATTGTTTTTATCCATATGAAAGGAAAAGTTGTCGAGTGCCTGTTTGGTCTTGCTGTCAGAATATGAAGAACTTGACTAAATGACAGAAACAAAAAAGCAGTTCTAGAACACATATTAAATACTTTTAACAATTATTTTCTACTGCAAGAAAAGCTATTAAATCAGACTTCAACTTTATAGCTGAAGGGGTTGGAGAGTGGAAAGGATGAGAACACTTGCAAGAAATGGGTATTTTATCAGTTACTCACAGGACGTACACAAACTCCTACTGAGCCTTATCCTTTATACTTCACTGCACTGTCTGGGAATGTCATTTTTGCTATCAAATAATGTTCAGCATATGCACATTTTAAATTATGTTATTAAATGCTAAACCAAGAAGTTCTTCACATAAGGACACTTGACTTTAACCTTTTTAGTTAAGACAAAACCAAGAATTTATATGAGTACCAGAGGGTTTTTAAAGCCTCTGCCCGTCTCACTCTCAGACGCTTTCTCCAATATGTAAAACTCAGTGACTTTATGTACCAATCCTGCTGCACTCTTTATGGCTCAGAAAGACATTTTTCAGTCAAAGAAGTCCAGGTACTGTTCAAATGTGACATCTCCTATAGCATTAGACACATATAGAGAAGGTAAAAATACAGATGCCATGAAGGAGTTCTGAACAAAATAGCTGTGTTCTAAGTCTTCTGCTGAATGTAGATTTTGATGTAATCATCTTTATCATGGCTTTCAAGCACAGAGCTGTACTGGAGGGGTGTGGAAGATTCAGGATTGCAGTAGAAGATCTAGCTCCACTAAAATAAGGTAGGTTCTTCGGCAGTATTTAGGCAAGATTGAGACCCACATGATGAAAATTTCAGGCTTTAAAACAGCACTAGGCACTTAGCTCATAAGATACCTAAACTCCACATGTACCTGAGCGTTAAATATTAAACTTGCTTCTGAGCAGGCTACAGAAGTCTCAAACTGGACACCAAGGAAAAACAGACTGATACCTAGCTGGAATCCAAAGCCAGGGTTTGCCTTGGAAATAATGGAGTAGAGGGAGCTTTCAGTCTAGTCCCTCGTACAGTGAAAATGCATAAATAGATCTTCATCCCCTCTGTCTAGATGGGAACCCTCATCACTGCACTTTGATGTCATTCCCTATCTTTCTTTCCCTCTTGGAAGAAGTTCTTGCTTGTCTCTTTGTTGGTTGTTTGGTTGTGTTTTGAATTGTGGGACAACTTCAAAAGGAAGAGTCGGGAGACCAGTACAACTCAAAATAGCCAAAAGCAATTACGGCAGTGCACAAGCAAAAGACAACAATAGACTAAGCTGTCCTTAAGCAGAAGAGGGAATTAAACATACGCCTTAACATGTCAAGCAAAGGCCTGCACTGAATGACTTGTTGCATAATTGTAAGGGCACTGCCACCCTGAAAGAAAAGATTAAGGTATTTTTCTAAAAATGTATTTTTTTCTTAAAATTATGCAGGGAAAAAAAAGTCAAGACTATATGATGAAATTTTTCTTAAGGTAGGTGGAGACATCTACTCTTATGGTGAGATCATGACCTGCAATTCTTGATAATGTCTGAAAATATCTTTGCAACCTTGAGGTGGAGGATAAGAAATTTTGCCATCTTTTGCATTTTCTTATGGGATGATTAAGATAATGTCCATCTAAGAAGTTTGTCTACCTGTGTGGCACCTGTGAAATATAGCACATTGCAATTCTAGGCATTTAAGTGGGGTTTTTAATTCATTGCTAGGAAATAGATTATCTAATCCTCTAGTTTAGTTCCTAATGGCTTTCCAGGGCTGCACAGTAAGAAACAACAACAACAACAAAAATTTTCTTGTAGCGTCAGCCTGAAAAGTTACTTTCATTTACCCTTGCAGAACAGTTACGTAGCATTACTGCAGTAATGCAGCTGAGAAATTCCACCCAAGATATGAGTGGATATTTTTTTATTTTCCCAAATTCAGAGATTTTCTCATTTCCATAAATCTTTGCCAGCCAGACATTTAGGCTAATATGAGTTAATGGTTGTCTTGCTTTCAAGTCCATTCAAAGTGCCTCACTGGTTAAATCTGACTGCTTGTACTGCATCTCTCTCAGGAATAACTGAAAAGTTGGATTTCCAATTGGTTTTTTTTTCCCCCTGAAAATGGAAGATCAATTTCTGTGTTAAATGATTTTAAAATAGATAGCACATGCTACTGTTGGGTGCTGTAGGAAAGATGGAAGTTTTCAAAAAAGGTCTAGAAGTGTTTTTGTAAAGTTATTGAATGATTTATACTTTAAAAAAAGCAAACATGTCAAAAATTATAAAATAAACAGCAAAACTCCAAAATTAATTTTTCTATTTCTGCTTTTAAACACTAAGCCTAAATATTAGGTCTCATTATTAATTATTCAGATTCTCTGTTCTACGCTTTCATGCTTTGCTGCTTACCTTGTGTTATATAAGGGATTTAGTCGGGGATGTGTTCCTTTCTTTTCGTACCTAGCATGCTGTTTTGTTGCAGATGCCTATTATACTAACACAGCCTGGCATGTCAGCCGAATGTACAGGCATGTGAGATGCAATGAGGAAATCAAATTCTACATCAAGAAATATATAAATCCAGAAGGTTGTATTTTTGGATTTTTTTTATTAAGAAGACTATTGTGTAATGTAAAAATCTATGGCTTTAGGAATTATATTGACATTTTATTAGTTCTTTATTGGTTAATAATCTTTGATAAATTAGTGTATGCTCACAACTATAGGTATGTCCAGAAGAGGAAAATCCAGAAAAATACTTATATCCTCAAGCTTTACAAATTAAAAGAAATTGAGAATGCAGGTTGTTGTGGGCTTGCTGACCAGCCTCCCCAGGGCTGAAAATAGTTTTTCGAGGTAGATTTCTGGAGCAAAGCCAATCAAAAGATTCACTAACGCCTCTGCCAATTACATATTTAAGAAAACGAAAGAGAAGCCTGTTGCGCAGAAGAAAAATGGAGGAGCCAGCGTAGCAGCCGGCCCTGTCGGGCCCAGGCGTGTGCCCCCCACCCCAGGCCAGATCTGGCCCAGGTGACAGGGGGCCAGGCCCCTTCTCTTCTATAACAGAGCAGAGGGGAAAAAACTTTAGAGAAAAACTCGGACAAGACATGCTGCAAAAAGAGGTTCCAGGCAGAGATAGCGAAGACTCCAAGGTCAGAGCTGGAAGTCGGAAGAGAGAGAAGAGAAGCCCGGAGTGCAGGGCTCTTTTTCCTGCCTCTCTCTCTTTGTCTCCCTTCAGCAGGGAAAAGACTGAAAACTAAAAACCTCTGACACTTGTGGAAGACTGTTGGAGAGTGGAGACCCCCCTCTGCAGCTCATGAAGGAGCCCACGCTGAAGCAGAGGAGTGCATGAAGAAGATGTGACTCTGTGGGAGGCCTAAGATGAAACAGAGTCCTGCTGGAGACCTGTGGCCCATGGAGAGAGAGACCTGCGCTGGAGCAAATCGGCCTGGGTAGGATTTCTGACCCAGTGAGGGATCCATGCTGGTGCAGCTGCATTTGTGACCCTGAGGGACAGCAGAGAATGGAAGAACTGTTGCCCAAAGGTGGACCCACATTAGAGAGGTCCATCAAGGACTGTCTCTCGTGAGGAGGGACCCCACAAGAAACAGGGCTGGACTCAAAAGCCATTATCCCCTGTGACCCCATGGAAAGACCATGTTAAGGAAAGTGTCCCCTTGCAGTCCATGGAAGACCCCACAGGGCTTGGATAACCCACAGCCTCCGGTCTTAGCCCAAGAGAGGGTAAGCCCAGCCGTGAGGTTGACATAAAAGAGAGAGAAAGAGAAACAGTTCCAGCTGCTATGAATTGGAGTTCTCATCCTAAGGATAATAGAAGAGGAATTTTCAAGTGCTGCAAAATTGTTTGGAAGACCTGTACCTCTGGAAATAGAAAAGAGACTGCTTCTCCTCCTGAACTGATACAAGGCGGGAGGGGTACTTCTGTAAATACATAGCATTTTTGCCTAATTAGAATTATTGTATATGTAGTTCTTTAGATTCTACCTTGCTAGTAATAAATCCTAATACTGTTCTTCCCACGTCAGATCTCTTTTGTCTGCATAAACCTTCTCTCAGCTTATAGTAATTGTGTGAAGTGTGAGAGGAAATTGACCCAAAATAAACCCACGAGAAAGGTGTAGACGGCAACTCAACAAACCAACATGTATGTCCCTTCGTTCATACTATCAAGTCATGGCAAACAGCTTCCAGTGTTCTTACTGTCAAAAAAAAAGTACTTTGTGTTTCTTGGAGTGACTGTATAGTTCTTATGTATTCAGAAATATTTAGAAAAATAATTGAAAGTTTAGTAGAATATTAATGTCATATTCAGCTCAATCTGTCGTACATATTTTGCACTTATTTCTCTGGTTTTCTGTAATAAAGAAAACAAAACCATGAAAGGCTCAATAATGTCAGTAATTTTCACCTTTTAATATAGTAATGCCATGATTTTTAATTATTTAAAAAAAAAAAAAAAATACCTTGCCTAGAGTCCAGAAATAATAAACATTCATATTCATGTATATTTCTATAAAATTCTTGTTTGCTCTCAGGAAAAAATTAATCTCATAAAATCTATCTACAGTACTGGGTTATTTTGATCTCTGAAGATATGCAGAAACTATTTCATCTCTTTAGATTCCTTTTTTATTTTCCTAATTTCACATTTTCTTATATTCAAACAATCACTCAATTAAATATCAGCTTAAAACATTTCAAGCTAGCTTGCTATAGCTTGCCACACAATGCGAAATGACCATTTTCCCTTGCAGAATCACAGAGTGGCCAAGTTTTTGCTCACAAATAGTTGAATAAAAATAAAAGAACCAAAATTATATGTTCTATGAAAAAAACACCCAAAATTATATGTGTCCCTGTTTATAGACATACAATTAATTCAATTGTTTGGGTTTCTTAGCTTATCTTGTTGGACTGTAGCCATTATTTGTGAGTCTCTACTGGGTATGAGTAAGCTCTTTTAACAAAAAAAAGTAATTTACTTGTATCTGTTACCTCAATACCTCATTTATGTACAGTGTTTCACAGTAGCAGTGTTGCTTGCTCTTTCTAACTGGTTTTTGTTTCTTTTTTTTTTTTTTTTGTGGTTTTTTTGTTTGGTTGGTTTGCATTTTTGTTGGTTTTGGTTTGTTCATTTCCTTGTTTTGTTTTCTTTTGGGGGTCTCTGGCTTTGGTTTTTTTTGTTTGTTTGTTTTTTAAGGGAGTGGCTAGTTTTCATTTAAATACCCATAATAATTAATGATCAATAGCAAAAAGATCTGGTGGAAAACTTTACTGGTATTCTAATGTGCTGAACATAGTACTCAAAGCTCTAACAGCTCTAACAGCTTTCCCTGGTTTGCTTTGCACATGTGGCTAGCTTCAGAATGTTGAAATTCAAGCAACAGGCAATTAGAAAAGAGAAATTTCTGATATCACAGTCTGATAATATTACCTTTTATTCCATCATTTTTTTAAAGGTTGAGAAAATTGTATACTGGCTTTTGTGTTCTTGTGAGTCATAAATCAAAGTATATAGTGTGCATAGTACATACATGTCAACAGGTTACATAATCACAGTCTATACTTTTTTAATATCTGGATCAAATAGAAGCACAGCATTAAGTTCTGTATTTAAATGTAAACTTCTCACATTCTTTGCTCTTCTAGCCATGCTTGTCAAGTAGGGTAAGTAGGATAAGAAGTAGGCTTAAAATCAAGTACTTTGTCCCTGTTTCTCCAAGTGGATTTTGGTGCTCGACCTTTTATTTACGGAAAATTTCATACTAAGATGATGACTTCTAATGTACTCCGTTGTCAGTGAATTAAGGAAGATATAACGAAAGGCTGTTCTGTCTACTTGTCATGTTGAACCACTACAATATTTTCCCTTGATGACTACAAACTTGAGAATTTTGGTGCATGCTCATCACCTTAGTAACTTGGAGTAAAGAAGCAAACAAAATGTCAACTTCTTGGGTGGAATTTGTAAAAGTAATGGTGTGGATTATGAATCCCAAAATGTTCCTTTCTACCATTACATTTTAGAATTTCTAGTGTTTTTTGCTGTTAGCTTGATTTCATGGAAGTTGCAAATATGAAATATTTATATCACAAATGTTATGACTTTTTTTCCTCTTTTGTGAAGGGGATTTTTGCTACGTGACCTACAGCTATGCAGTTACTTCTGTTTTGTTCTTGTTTGCTGGAGGTTTTTTTCCCTCTGTGGAATACTGAGATCAATCTGGATTATAATCACAGCTGGAGTATTTTGTATTCTAAATAAAAAGTGAATGCAACTCTTCCCTGCCTAAGATTCTTCCATGTTTCACATTCACTCACAGCAGAAGGTATGATATCAATGCTGGCAATATGAAATTTAATTTTGACAACTTCCTTATGGTCTTTGCATTACTTCTGATGTACAACATCTAGATTCATCAAATGCCTGTAACTTAATACACAGAAGGTTAACACTGTTTCAAAGGTAAAAAAGGTCCATGTGCAATGTACCTGCATGCAGAGACAACCCTCTGAGGAGCAGACTTTTTTTTGTTTCTCATGAGCAGCAAGTATAAATGATGTTTATACAAAAGAGTAACAGAGAGAGGCATGCATATGGCCAAACTGACAGCTACTCAGAAATCAAATGCACCTCAGAAGCACCATTTTGATCACATCTGTCCAGTTTTGAGAAGAAACCTTATTTTACTCAGTCTGTGTTAGTTATGCAAACAGCATATCTAGTTTACATGTGATAAATCCCTGTTAGGAAAAGCATTGCTCATTTCTGTCAATAGAGAAACTTCAGGCTATATGTAAAAAACTGTGAAGCCACTTTATAGGGCCTGAAAAATCAGAACCAAGTAAATCCAACCCCCAAACCCTTGGAAAGGGAAAATCCCGGTAACTCTGTAGTGCTAATGAAAGGTATAGACTAGGAAATTTAGTGTCAATGTCACTCAGCAGTGTTTCCTGAAAGGCTACACTTGCACATCCTGGAAACATATTAACACAAAAACTACACTGAGATTTGAATTACTTTGATTGATATTATTATAGTAATGGAGTGAATGGGAAGTTTAGCTAGCAGTGGCAAATGCTGTACCAAAGGGAAGATTTAAAATAAGTAAACTAAAAGTCCGGTACTCAAATCATTGATGTTTATACATGAAAAACTAATATTCAAGTTTCAAGTGTTCATAATATATGTTTGATGATGGACCATCAAAGCTATGAGCAACAAAACTCAGACAGAAGGCTAAAATATCCCAAATAATAGGTATAGTTTTTTAAAAAGAAGTACGCTGAAGTTCATGGCAGCAAGACTAGATTTCCAGAACTTTTACCTTATCTTACCATAAGCCAGAGCAGTTTAGAAGAGCCCTCAAGCCATTTGAACGCTATGCATTATGGAAGACTTTCATGTTGTAGAACTATGATGATGGCAGTGCAAATGAGGGTTTTAAGGCAATTCTGTGCTCTCTTCCAAGATATATTAGGCTGGACTGTAGGGATGAGTTCAACAAAAGTGCTCACAAGTGATTGATTTCTGCACAATGAACACTGGTCGATACAGTATGAAGACTTGCATGTTAGATGAAGAATGCAAAGAGGACAAGAAAATGCACTCATCCTCATTCTGTGCTGGAAGTCTAAAAGATAAGCTGGCATTATTAAACAAAATTGAAATTTAGTTTCATACAAGATATGGTGTGTCACTAGGTCTGTTTTAGAGTTCTTCTGAGAGATCTTCATTGAGGCATTGAAAGTGGTGTTACCAATCAAGATAAATTTCTTGTCAGATGAAAAATAATTAAAAAAATAAAATGAAACTTTATTAATCACATGACGGTTCTGTAAAACAGTACATAAAGTTAATTGAAAACAATAAGGGTCAAGCATAGTCTTTTGTTACTGGTACACTGCATAGTAAGGAGGCACAGGAGCACCAGGCCCTCATAAACAGGCTTCTCACATATTCAAGGTGAATACAGTTAATTTTCTTGTTACTTTTCTCTTAATTTGGAGCTCAACTGGAAAAAAAAATCACCATTTTTTAAAACAAAGATCAAAATAAAAAGAAAGCTGCACAATTTTGTGAGCACATTTAATTCTGAATTAAGCTATGAGTACTGACATAGTGAATAAAGTTATGCAAATTAGTTTTTTTCTTTAAAAACATGATCTAAATAATGGATAAACTTAAATCTTATAAGTTACTTTCTTCTTCAAAATAAGAAGTAGCAGCCAAAGTGACCAACATGTGACCTAGTAAATTGACTATTGAAACTGCATTTATGTTGTCTTAAAGACAAAGGAACAGAACCAGCCCACCTGCTATGACCTGAAAGGTATTTTTGATGCAAGATGAGACCAGATGTGCCCTAGCTCTCCTTCTGTAGAGCATGAAGCAGGGTAGGCTCCAAAATCCCATTCATACAGGGCTGGTCTTGCTCAAGCATGTGCTCCCACAACAGCAGTTCAGCTGCTGGTTTTTAAAGCTTCAGACAGGAGGCTAGCTCACAGTAAGGGAATATGACTCTCTGCACCTGACCACACACAAATGCCTATGCAACCTAAGATAAGCAGTACAAATAGCTATGCTGGTTTGCAGTTTGTAAAGGATGACTCCATAAGGAATTGGCAAACAAATTTGCCCACAGTCATGGAAAAAAATACTTGAGGAAATATTAATAGAGCTCTTCAGTTCCCGGCAAATTGCCATTTTCACTGTTCTTAAAGAAAAAGGACCGTGTGATTACTAGCAACTAGGTCCTAGTTTAACCTTATGTTATCAACAGAAAACATAAAAAGGGCAGCTTCCAGAAATGAGAATTCAACTGCAAGAAACTGAAACTTTGCATAAACACTTAAGCAATAATGACAAAGATCTTATTAAGCTTATGAGATATTTTGAGTTAGATAAGGTAGTGTTTTTGCAGAAAAAAAGGCACTGGCTTTAGCCTAACATGAAATCTGAAGAAAACATTTGTAATAGAAGACCACTTGCACTGTGTTGGTTTCCAGCTTTAGTTCCAAACAAGGATTTAAAACAATACTCTTAATCCTGCGACTAAAAAAAAGAGTCATCCCACCCCTACTGACTTTGATAGAATTAAAATGTGTAACAAAGACAACTGGAAGAAATCCCATATCAATAGGTGCTTGTAGTTGGACAATCAGGTAACGTTTTCCGTGGTTAATGTATACTGATTAGTCAAAGCGTTGTCTTCAAAAATGCTCAGTATAGTAAAATTTTAGGATATTCTAGTTTTCAATACATTCAGTGAGAAACAGGAATGCAGAATGTGCAAAAAACTGCAGGTCTAATTCTTAAATCATACTGAATTGAAATTAAGAGAACCTACATCTATTGGCAAATAAGTTAAATTCTACATCAGAGAAACAGCATAAAAGGCCAGGCTATATAATCACCAAACTTTTAGATGATTAACATACTGCACCTCTCTATTGCATGCTATTATTTACATAATCCTCATATAATAGGATGTATGTATGTAGCATAGTGAAATGACTTTCACACCTACTAGTAACCCAAGAAATACAGGGAAGACTGTAGCACCAGCCTAAATATCTATGCTTCTATCAAATAAGTGTTAAAAACGTACTAGTCTCATTGATACAATGTATATTGCTTTAAACTGTATCAGTACATCAATGGTAAGCTCTTCTGAAAATGTCACATATTTTCATCACTGCTTACACATTTTATGAGGGATTACAGTATATTCATTTAGCATAAACGAATTTCATGAGTCTGATTTGCAAACTGCTAAATACGTTGGGTGATTAAAGATATGTACAGAAACCTTTTTGTCATCTAAATTAAAACCACTTTTTATCAAATAGTAAATTAATACTCTAATAGTTTGTGCTAGTTAATATTTATAAGCAAACTATATGCATGCAAGATTATTATACTAGTAGATGTCTGACTGATGATGAAAATCTTTCCTAGACTCTCACACTGATCAAAGGGACTGGTCTAATGTGCATCTGCTCTATAAAGCCTAAAATATTTGTAGCCATCATATGTAAAAATGTAAAGATTAATCCATGGATAAACAGGAAAGGCTAGAATTACTTATTACAATTTCAATCTGGTTCTACAGAAGTTGTATGTCCTATATATCTCGTAAAGCAGATTTTAATAAGTGGTTTGGAAAATTACATTCCAAGGTGTTCTATTTTGATTTATTATCTCTAATGCTGGTTTATGTAGCACATAAATTCTCCAGAAGATTAAAATTGATAAAACCTGTAGTCAGGAGCTAGCTATGAAGTTTAGGCATTAAATAGATTTTTAGATTAGGAGAAATATACAGGCCTTGCATATTAAACCTGTGTGCCCTTAATAAATATTCTATATACTGAAGAAAACCTAAAACCCTAAACCAGCAGAAATTCGATGAAAATTTTTGAAATTAATTAAGCTTATCATTAGTGAAGTGTCATTACTTTTACTATCATAGATTCCCTAACTCTACTAATGATTCTTTCCCTAAGAAAAAAGGCAAAATACATTATGAATTCTGATACAGATCTCCTTGTCTCTGTGCTCAGTCAAATAAAAAAAAGAAATAAAAATTCTGCAAGACGGTTTTTATCAGACTAGTTGTGAAAGGAACACTGATGTGTCTTCAGGATCGCACAGTATCTTTAAGTCTTAGGAAGTGCACTGATACACTTGATTATTTATGTTACTCTGTCCCATTATGTAAAGCCTTTACTTTTCCTGAAGCCAGTTTCAATATGCAAAGTGTGATGCTCAGAAGGGCAACATGATTCTTAGGAGGAAATTAATATCTGAATAAACTGAAGATAGTTTCATGATAGGATTCTAAAAGAACAATTTTGTCTTTATTTAAAAAAAACACCTCTGTGGAGAAGGATGTCAGGGTCCTGGTGGACAACAAGCTATCCATGAGCCAGCAGTGTGCACTTGTGGCCAAGAAGGTCAGCAGTATCCTGGGGTGCATTAGGAAGGGCATTGCCAGCAGGTTGAGAGAGGCGATCCTACCCTTCCAGACAGCCAAAGTGAGGGCATGTCTGGAGAGATGTGTCCAGTTCTGGTCTCGTCAATACAAGAGAGACATGGAGCTCCTGGAGGTCCAGCAGAGGGCAACAAAAATAATAAAGGGAATGGAAGGGACCTCATGAATACCTATAAGTATCTGGATGTCAAGAGGATGAAGCCAGGTTTTTCTAAGTGGTGCCAAGCAATAGGACAAGAGGAAATCTGACACACAGGAAGTTCCACCTGAATATGAGGAAGAACTTCTTTACTGTGCAGGTGACTGAGCACTATAACAGACTGCCCAGATAGGTTGTGGAGTCTCCCCCACTGGAGATATTCAAGAACCATCTGGACACAATTCTGTGCCATGTACTCCAGGATGACCCTTCTTGAATGAGGAGGTTTGATCAGATGACCAACTGTGGTGGTTTCCAACCAGACCCATTCTGTGATTCTGCGATATTGTCCTGCCTTGTTTGACATGGTCACAGCACAAGATGGAAACAACTTCCACCTTCATATGGCTGTAACTATGTCCTTTTGGTGATGACTCTTTTGTCTGTTGTGTGATGAGTCATCTTGTGCAACCTCCCCACTAGGTCTTGGTTTCCATCAAGTCCGGGTTGCAGAGGTCAGCCTGTATGCGAACTCCTCTCACATACCAAGTCCTCCTGGACACACATAACTTTCCCATGTGAAAGGCTGGTCCTCAAAATGTATAAAGATCAGATAGAATCATTAAAAAAAAATTAGTATTTTGGAAAAAAAGAATTTTAATGCAACATGCAGTCAATCTCATTAAAAGTTGCAGTTTTAATTATTCAATTTTATTGCGTGATATGACTATGTTACTTTCTCTTTCCCAAAAGCTTACTTGATAATTTTTTTTCTATCTTTGGCAATTCTTATATTCTTCTTTTGGGAACATATTTTGATTAAAAGTTGATCAAAAGTTGATGAAGACCCAGAAGATCTGGCATTGTCCTTTACCTCTTGAGTTTGGGTTGATGAAAGGCTATTTAAGGTATCATGGGATGTTCTCCTGAGTTTGTAGGAAGTTCTGTGATTTCAGAAACTGTGTTGTTCATCACAAATCAAACCTAAATCCTATTAACACTTTCCAGGAAAAAACCATGAGCAGTTCAAGAATAGCAAGTAGAATATGCCTTACACGGAGGTCAGTTTTACTTGTGTCACTGTTACCTGGCAAATGGGAGACACAGAATATGGGTAAATTGACTGCTTATTGGTTATTTGTAGAATGAAGTAGAAAAGGTTACTGAAAATGTCTACTGACAATTAAAATATTTGGGACATAATCACATATGATTATTAGCTTCAAAATATAATATTCATTTTATTTTAGTTTATATTGTATGGAAACATGGAAAGTTTGTTCATCCAAAAAACAATTAAAATTAAGAAACTATCAAAACCTAGAATCCGAGTCCCTTGAAACTTGCATGTTAGGTTAGAAACTTGAGCTAAAACGCAAGCTTAAATAAAAATTGAATTTCATAATTTCTAATAATATAGATCATGATTTTTATGGCTTTTTCATTTATGGCTATTTTGTATTTTCGTAAGTAGGAGTCCTGTCTCAAAAGTCAAAAAATCTTTATCACTTTCTTGACTTATTTTGAGTCCAGTTGTTCTTAGAGATTTGCCATCTCTCAGTCACAGACAAAGATCATTAGTCAATACTGCAGTGATCCGTAGTAACCTACGCACATTATGAGTTTGACTTTTTCTTAATTAACTTTGTTCCACACATCTTTCATGTTTAGGGACATTCAACCAAAACAACTACAAGTATGTTGTAACATCTGCAGTGCTTTTTTTTAATCTAAAACTGAGCAGATGTTAGCTCATTCTTGAGTTAAGATAGCACTGTGTATTTACAGAACTATTTATATTTCACATGAAATCAAATTCTTTCTTATGTGGCAGCATTACTTGCACTATCACTACTTTGCTTGTTGGTGAGTTCCTCAAAGGATTAAGTTTAAAAAAAAAAAATCAGTTTATTGTTCAAATTCAAGGGTGTCATGAGCCATAATGTATCTAATGACTGCCATATAGTATGTGCTGCAACACATTTGCATTCTCCACATGCTGTGGAGAAACAGCAAGCTGTAGTTGTGTGAAACCGGGGCAAAGTTATTTTTTTGCCATGTGTTTTAAAAAACTGTAGGAATTGAGGAAATTGCTTTTGGGAATAAATTCCATTGGATTAGGTTATATGGAGATGCTACTTGTTTACTCGTTTCAAATCATGAGAAGAACCAAGGAATACAAAACAACCACCACACTATGTCAGTTAGAAAATTATAATGTATTAAACATAAGACCTTCAAGGTAAACAAAATTGTCAAAAAAGCAAACACGTACCTTGCAGTTCTGAAATACACATTTGATGTTTTCTTTTATCTAATTGTGTTTTATTTCATCATCAAGTTGATACTTGTGAAGGAGAAAGTCTTCTGATATGATCATATTTGCAGCCCAAAATGGTTGTCTAGGCCTGATATATTGTCTTATCAGGCGAAACTTTGGAGAATTAATTGGAAACAAACCTGAATATTTTAGATTCTCAAAAGCGTTTTTCTCCATTACAGAAATTTACTGGAAAAGATTTTTTATCTTTTAATGTTTCATTTTCCAATATGTAGAGCTTACTAATATTAAAATTGTTTCCTAATAATTCCCTGGTAGACAGAAATTACCTAAGACATTAGCCATAAACTTAATATAAACGATACTAGATGGTAGAGAAAAATAAAAAGTTTCAACTTCAGTAAATTAAAGGCAAAATTTCAAATTTTCTGCATCATATGGCTAAATACTACAGTATCAAAAGTACTGTAATAATATAAGGAATAGTACAGCTTATTATTTATTTGATTTGAGGGTCCATTTACTAAATGCTGGAACTGAACCTTAATGAATCTTGAAGGCGCTGTCAGATATTCATGGTCAGTGGTGTTTTGACCCTTCTATACAGCTTGGCATCATATTTGCTGAAGAAGGCAGCCAATGCAACTCATGGAAATTTAAAACAATATAATAAAAAGAAATATTGAACAATTACTAAATCATTAATACAAAAAGATGTCTACATTAAAAAAAAAAAAGCAGAAAGCAAGGCCTTTTAATAAAGAAGCAAGAAATTGAAACATTTTAGGATCTTACGTTGTCTCTGAACAGAAAGATAGAAATACTGACACCATGACAACACAGATAAATTTTCTGCTTTGCAGTTACCAGATTTATTTTTAGGTCGTATGAATCAAATCACTGAGAGACCAACTTCAAAAAGCAAAGGAAAAATTGGCAATGAGAGTTTTTCACCAATTTGGCTGAAGTGAAGCTATCTGCAACATTTCATCCCAGCTGACTGTGTAACTGTGAAAATTGTTCAAACTGTAATTCTCCTTGGCTTGCCAAAAGAGGAATACAAACTGCAGCTAGTGTTGCAGGAAATGTCACCTGCCCTTCTGAAAGACTAACAATCAATCATAAAAGTCCTTTTGCCTATCTAAAAAAACAAACATGACTTCATCATGGCTCTTATTCTTTATTTAACAAGGAAAGTAAATAATGTATAATTTCAATGTAATTAATTTATTTTAGTTTGTACTGAATTAGCTTGTAAAAAATGGGAATGCAACGAAATGCCTTTCTGTTTGTGCTCACAAAGGGGCATGAAAGCTAGCTAGAGGAAACTAAGTGATAAGTGATGAGATTGTACACAGTTTATTTTCACAGGGATTGTAGCTCAGTCTGGGAGTTTTTAAAAGATATTAAGGCTTTGATTATTTCTCTAGCCATTTTTCTCCAAGACAATAATAAAAACCCAGCAAGAAAGAAGTAGGAAAAATAATCATTTTCATATGCCATATTAATACACTTTGTTTTAAACAAATGGAAGCAAGCCTGTAAAATCAGCATAGCGGGAATGCTTTGTGTCTGCTTATTGGCTCTTCTCCTGTTTTAATCATCTCTCAAGAGACATAGGCAATAAATACTGTCCACGATGAGAACATTTTATCACACCATTGAAAGAAAGTTATCTCCCCTGGGACAGTCTCTGCTTGTGGGTATTTATGAGTATGGTGATAAAGTCACTTCTAGCAAAATTACAATTAATTATGTATCACTGTTTGCTATTCTAAAAAGACCAGGGAGACTAAGATTTACATGATTATACATTTGCAAAGGCAGTTTTCTCTTCCTCCTCTAATACTAATATTCTGGGAATGTTGTGATGTCACAAACCATAAAGGCAATAAAATTTACAGGTCAGAAAAAAAATACTTTATAATTTATGCTTTGTTTTTAATGTACAATGTGCACATGAGCTTTTCCATTCAGAAAATCATCCTGTTTTTGAAAAGCTAGTCCAGAAAATGCTTAAGTTTTGCTGAATGCAATGAGAATAGTGCTCAATGTTAGCAGGCTTGCCTGAGCTGGATACAGCACCCATCTTCAATGTAACAGGTCAGGTGGTGCATTTCACATTGATTTGCCCTTTCTCTTAACAGGTTTAGTACAAAGCCTAGCAAAACTGGAAAGCAGTAGTTGTTGGAAATTGTTCCTCTTTTTTCTTCCTTTTGATGTTTTAAAGACTTGATTCAAAGCCTGTGGAAGTCAATGGGAGCATACAGTGTGTAAGTTATCAAGCGAGCTTTGTCAGTGTTAAATACTTCGAACTCTTACAGTGTTTCGTCATCATCGGTGTCTCTGAAAACTATTCAGATCGATGCAGGTATGATCTTTGGATATTTTAAGAGCCACTGTTTGTAATTACAAATCCAAGCACCTATTAACTAGCCCTGGTTTATGTACAAACAGTCCAGCATACATCAGATGCACCCCTGGTAGCGTGCAGTGTACAGGGATAGGTCCTCTAACCGTGAGCTGTAACAGCCCAAGTTGGGGAACGGCCAAGTCGGGAGCACTGCTCACAGGCTGGGAGCATTCCCAGCATGCCTTACAAGCCTCAGCACTCCCCAGCAGGCTTTCATCTTCCTTCACCTCAGGCTCCAGATGTGGGAGGCAGCAAAGTGATGGGAGTTCAAAGCAGCAGCCCATGAAACAAGCTCATCCAGACTCCTCAACTGGGAGGCCCTGGCTGGCAGTGAGGCCCCTTCCCTATCTACAGCACCACCATGATGGGCCAGGTGCAGCTGGCAGGCAGATTGCAAGCCCCACCAACAAGCTGTGTCTAGTAGAGGAGACGATGGAAAGCCTGGGAGATCAAAGGACATGAGGTCCTGGCTCTGAGCCTTGTCTGCTGCAGCTGCTTGTTGCCACAAGGTAAAATGATCTGTGCAGATCATAGCTTGGTTTTGAGGAAAGAGGAGTCTTCTGCACCTCTGTACACACCAGGGTTAAAGGCCTGGGAATAGAAAGAAGGCAACGTAAGGACAAGACTTCTTGACTAGATAGGTGGAAGACGTCTCGCATGAAGTGCCGAGTAGCTGCAACCCTGCATCTCTCCTTGCACAGTGGCAGGAAGGACACTATAAGGTAGTACAAAGCTCACCAGATTTGGATATTCAGCCAATCTAGATATTAGAGATGGGAAATGCTCAAAAGAGTTTTAGAAGTCTGAGCCAAAGATTGCTACTTGAAGTTGTTTTATGGTCCTGAGTGAAACATGAACACTTCTGCTGTTTCTTTGACAGAACACATCACATTACTTTATGTAGCCTCTGTTTTCAGTAAACATAAGCTATTCCTCTATTAAAAGTAAGGTAAATGTCAGAAAGTTTTATCTTTTTCAGGTGAGAAAGTTCAGTATTTGCTGCCAACTTCATAAGAAATGGATTTTGCAATCTATTGAAACTCCAGCTCCTCCAAAACTCACAGCTTGCAAAACATAATAATGAATGTACTGGAACTCTCCAAATGTGGAACTGAAGTTTTTTTTCTAGAAAACAAAGATGACTTTATTGAAAATATTTAGCTCTCTTTTAACCTCTTAAGGCTGTCCAAATGTAGAAAGCTGGTTTACTCCATAACAACAGTGAGAATTTGAAAGAGAAATTAACTTTTGGTCAAAGAGGGAACAAAGAGAACCGTGAACCATGGAAAAAATATTTAAGTATTTCAGAAATTTCCATGAAAAATAACTTTAAATGCACACAGGACAAAGCATGTTCTTTGGATGTGAAAAATCAAAGCAATTTTAAAGAAAAAAAACTAAAAACCTTGCTGATAAGACTTTCAAAAGCATAAAAAACACCCCAGCTCTTGTAAACATATAAATAAATAGAATTTTTTCAGTGTTAAAGCAGGCAGAAGGACTATGTATCAAGATAAAAAGGCAAAGATGTTTTAAGCTGGGTCTATTCTGAGGCAAAACTCTTATTTCCTGTTCTCTCCTTCTTTCTTTTTTTTTTTTTTTTTAATAAATGTTATTACTTTGAAACTCTCCTGGCATTTTGCAAGCAATAAAAAAGGCAAACAGTGTTCTTTTCTGTAAATTGCTCCTATCTAGCCCTCTGTATGCCTGCTTGAATGGAATATGTAATTACTTCCATTCTGCTTCTTTTGAGTTTGATAATTGTCATATTTGCAGGCAAATAGAGTCACAGAAATTTCCATACAGGCAAAGGACTAGTGTTACACAAAGTATGCTTCAGACATTTTCCTTTCATTCCATACTTTATCCTTTTTCCTTTGGGAAAACATTAAACTCCCTCTCAGACTGAAGAAAAACAAAATGAACCTTCCCCTGACTTTGTTAAGATTAGTAATGTGTTTTTCTTTAATTGATCGCAGCAATGGCTTAATATTGAGGCTACTGATCTTTTCTTCAGACGATATCCTAAACTATCTTACAAATTAACATCTAAGTTATGAACCAAACCCATTGGTAATAAACTTTCTGTCTTTTAACAACAACAACAACAAAAAAAGGTAAACTGACACCAAAATAACCATACTCATTATTTTTCAAGAAAAATGTTTAAAAGTATTCTTTATGATTTGAACTATTTAGTGTAAATGCTTGTTATCTTCAGGCAATGTGGTAATGATAATCAGTTTTCCAAAGGAGTCCTTTTAAGTTCCAGGAAAACTTATCTCAGGAGAAACCATTTAATTCTCTGACATCATGAATTTCTTAGTTAGAAAATGCCAAAGAATTCATCCTACTTTCTCTCTGTCAAACAGGCTCTTAAGCAAAAAAAACATCTAGGCTGATCACTTGCCCCTTGCACCAGGCTACTTTTCACTGACTCCGTGTTACTGCTGGTAACACACCTTTTCAGTATCCCTGCCTTCTCCTCTAGAAATGTAAACAATTTTCCATTTTATTCCCTGAAACAAAACTTCATTAAAAAATGTACATCCCATAGAATTTTCTACATTTTCAGCCTATGTCTTTCTGCAAACTTGAGTTACAAGCCAAAGAGGAAGTGGAAAATTTTGTGCAGTGTTCCCAGCTTCTGCAGAGTTCTAGTATAAATATGCTGCTGTCACCTAGCAACTTTTTTTTTTCTACTTTTGGTATTGGAATGTCAATAAGTGGAGAATGGTATATTGTCAGCTAGCTCGCCTTGAAATAAATCTTCAAGAAGTCCCACATGAAACTGTCTTAATTCTGTCTCCATGAAAATAACTCAAAAAAAGAAGTTTGCTGCAATAAAGTACTGTTTTTCAGCTGGTGTTTCAGGTGTGCTTGCAGGTCTGTACTCTCTATTACTGGAGGGGTTTTCCATAGCATGGGGTTCATTTGGACCTAGCTTTAGAAAAACATTTAAGGAGTGCTGAAGCATACCAGTAAGCGGCAAACACCTAAACACAGGATTGAATGTAAAGACATTAAACAGAGGTTTAAACTGAAATGTGTCGAACTTAACCATGAGGGGTTCACAACTAGTACTGTAAGGATTTTAGAGGCTTCACTCATTCACTTTATAACTTGCTTCTGAATTTGATTAGTTGCTGAATCAAAACCTCCATGCTTTGTCAGATCAAATGAACCTGTAACTGTGTCTGTACTTTGTCAAAATAACAGACTAGAAGTTTAATATTGATTGCTGGATTACTTTAAATGTTTCATTCTTTCTAAGTATTTTAGACTTTATTATCTTTCTATTATTTTAGAAGGTAAGGCCTGACTCAGATGGCATTGACATTAAATTCCTGGCAGTGGTTATTTCTACTGAGTTTGAATTTTAGATGGTACAAGGGACTTTTTATATTTTTTTATATGTATAAAATATATATATATTATATATATAATTATATATATATTGTTTGGGACTTTTTAATGTCAGTGCTGCCAATAGAGTTGACCTCTAAAATGCTAGGATATTTATAACTTAGAAAGACAAATAATGCTAAGGAATTTTCCTTGTCTTACATCATCTTACATTCCCTTTTACAGCCTAACTCTGTAATAATGAGTAAATACTTTGTCAATTCTTCTGCATTTACTAATCCTTGTATGAGTTCAGCAATGTACCAACACAGGAAAATATGACAGTCACTGCCTGAATAAGTGTATGGTTTGAACACAAGATTTTATGTGGACAGACTGGCAAGAACAAGAGAAATTATTTAAGAATATTAATTACATGATTAACAGAAGATGCACAGTTGTTGAATTTATTAAACGTCATGCTTTTAAGAAAGGGTTTGAGAGAAGAGAAGAGAAGAAGATAAATGTCTGCACATATTTATATCCTGCACTTTTGTTTGAGAATCAACATAAGAAATCATAAAACTTCTTTGAAAATCTGTGAAGTGTTTGAGAGTGGTTAAAATCTTGAGTCTGTCAGAATCAAGTCAGCCTTTCCAAGCTGAATGAGGGGAAATTGTTAAAATAGCTGTGAGAATCACTGAAAGTGAAATGGAGCACTTTTATGCTCAATGTGATAAAGGAGAGGAAGCCAGTGGAGAGATGTTCATACACTAATAAAACAGTCAAAGTAAAAATTATGAAAATAATCTTTACATTAACTTCCTGTGAAACAAACAGAGCCCTCTCATTCATGGTTGAGTATCAGCACAGTCCAGTGGGACCACGTTATAGACATTTGAGTTAATCTATCTTAAGAACTGAGTAATACATCAGGCCTAAGTGAGTGACAATACTGTGGTGAGTGCATGATATCTTATCAAATGGTATGTGGAAGAACACTTCTGTCACTCCAGTGTTGAAAATTAATTTCTGTTCATGCTGCTTCTTTCAGGTATCATTTAATAAGACATGAACTGCTTGGAACTGTATGAATATACTTTATGAATATGTAAAGGTGAGAAGGTCTTAACCACATTATCATACAATACTGTTCATCTTCAGCTGTTTCATCCTTACCAGAAGTGTATGATCAGGATTTAACTTCAGTGGTGGAATAACACAAAACATAGTCCTATCTACACATGTTTCTCACTGACAGACTTTTCAGAAGGGTTCCCTATTGGCTGATAAGTGACCGTTAAATTCCAAATTAGGAAATAAAAGCTTTCTAAACATAAATAGTGGGTTTATAAATAGTGTTTGCTGTTTCCACTTCAAGTTTTAGGACTCTGAAAAATGTCCTGGGCACACAGAGGACAATTCACATGAACCTTGTGAGTTGGGAATATCTGATTAACTTCTTCCATCTTGTAGAATCTGCTGGTAACATGTTCTTGGAGTTGAACATCCCATTTATATGAGAGGAAGTTCATATTGCTCAGGATTGTTATTATGAAATGCATGGATGCTTAAAGCCTGTTTCTGTTGGGATCATACCAGGCTTGCCAGAGATGAGCAATGGGATGGCGTGCCAAAACTTGAGGTAACTAGCACTAACGGGATCCCTCAATCTGTTTCATGAGGTGTTGGCTACAAAAAACAACACCTGAAAGGCTTGGCTGAACAGGAATCTTCTCTTGGAAATAAGGTGAAAAAGGAAGATGTATGCCCAGTGGAAGAAAGGTCAGGTGATATGGGAAGAATTTAGAGATGCTGCTTAC
Organism: Myiotriccus ornatus; assembly: GCA_036023395.1. Classification (NCBI taxonomy): domain Eukaryota; kingdom Metazoa; phylum Chordata; class Aves; order Passeriformes; family Tyrannidae; genus Myiotriccus; species Myiotriccus ornatus. The sequence continues at coordinate 42,452,942 of JAYRBT010000139.1, forward strand.
TGCTATAGGGGGAAAATTCATGTGCCAAAGTTCAACCAGAGCTGGCAAAACGCAGTGTAGAAGTAACATCACCCAGTTACACAAACAAGGAGAGAGACAAGGCAGAGGTGTTTAATACTTTCTTGGCCTCTGTCTTCAACATAGTGACAGACCAGAGGGGTATCAGTGCCCTGAGCTGGAGGGCCATGACTATAAGAATGATCAACTCCAAGTAGACCCTGAAATTTTGTGGGATCTGCTGCCCCA
>JAYRBT010000139.1:42462708-42486153 GCA_036023395.1 Myiotriccus ornatus
TGGGGCAGCAGATCCCACAAAATTTCAGGGTCTACTTGGAGTTGATCATTCTTATAGTCATGGCCCTCCAGCTCAGGACACTGAGACCTGTGGTTGAAGACAGAGGCCAAGAAAGTATTAAACACCTCTGCCTTGTCTCTCTCCCTGTTTTTGAAGTGACAATCCCTGTTCTGTAATGGGCTCACAGTATTTCTATATTGCCAGTTGCCATTAATGTATTTGAAAAAACTCTTTTCATTGTCTCCCACATTTCTGGCAGCTTCAACTCCAGCTGAGCTTTGGCTGTATGAATTTTTCCCTCACAGTGGCAAGCAGAATCTCTGTATTCTTCCCGTATCACTTGATCTTTCTTCCATTGTGCATACACCTGCCTTTTTCACCTTATTTCTAAGAGAAGATTCCTGTTCATCTAAGGTAGTCTTCTGCCTCACCTGCTTTACTTGTAATATTTAGGAATTGTCTGGTAACAAATGAAATATAGGAATAAACTAAAATCAAGAGTCTGCAGTGAATTAATTATATAATTATTTTTATCTTTTAATGCTGATTAAATTCGATAAGACTATTCTTGGATGTCTTTCAGTGGATAGAGGTCTACAGTTGGGTAACTGCATTTTTCCTCAAATCACTTCCACATCACGTGTTTATTTCACCATGTTAATAAAGGTAATATAGTGTAGTATAAACTGTCCAGTGGAGGAAATTATTTACCTTGGCTTTATTGTCTTTATTTTTCCTTAGACATCTTAAAGCCTTGATGTTTAACTTCAATATATGGTGAATCTAGTAATAAGTCTGCACCTCTCCTGCAGTGCCAGGAGACTTCAGATACAAGGATGCAGAGTCATAAAAAGTAGGTCAAAACTCATTACCATAACTACAGCATTCTACAGTTTTATTTCCATTACTGGGTTTGGGTTTCTTTCTTTTTTTTTTTTTTTAACCTAGTGGAAATTATTTTTTGTCCAAAGCTGTGCATGTGATAAGGTAATATGTCCTGAATAAGGTAATACTGTTATTATTTTGATCCTGTTCTTTTTGTTCGTTTGTTTGTTTGTTTTGCTTTGTTTTTTCCAGCTTCTCTTCTCTTCTCTTCTGTGTTTTGATTTTGTTTCACATTATAACTTTTATTCTGAAGACAGTAAGGTATTTGGAGGAACAAACTGTCTTTTTCTGTAAAACTTTACCAGCTCATTATTGGACTCTCCAAGGAACAGTATTGCTGAAACTATTAAACAATACTGTATATTAAACAATGTAAATGACAATATGATTTCCAGATGAACTTTTTCTGTTTTGGACTAGAAGTTGAAATTAAATCTGACTTTGAAGTTTTTCTTTCAATGCTTGTAGAAGTTCATCTACAGTCTATCAGTATGTAGGCATATCCCACTCCATTGAGCTTCCCAGTGAAACTCTGAGCTTTGAGTAGTTCCAAAGCATCCATGAACATTGTGACATATCAGAAATTCTTAAATAGTCTTGAAACTTTCATACTGTTTTATTGGTGCTTGAATAGATCATGATGAAAGAGACATCTGAACTATATCGTACTCTTAAGAATATAAACTGTCTGTTGTGTTATGCCATCACTGCCGAACCAGGACATTTGACTTTTCAAAGAAAAAAACATTTATTATGAAGAAAAAAAATAAATATAGGGAATATTAAGGGAAATTAAGAAAATTAGTAATAGCTACAGTGGTTAAGTCATAAATGAAGTATTTTACAACTGAACTCCTTTTTGAGGCTACCCGCCATATGCACAGGGTGCTCCCAGCACTCATTGCTGCTCACCAGACTGTGTTCTAACTAAAAAAAGAAAATGTCATAAAATGTTCAACATGTGGTTTTTATAAAATTTTACAAATATGTTTTTATTCCCATAGGTATGGGTGTCCCGGTGAACATATTTGTTCTTACTTCTCATGCTCACCTTGTGCCACATGGTGACTAAGTGGCTTGTTGCTTTTCCCAATCAACGGTCAGTGGAAAACTCATAATTTCCTCAGGATATGTTGTAATTCAACCTTCATCATCCAGGACAGATTTGGCACAGCTATTTTTAGAGGAAAAAAAAAGTCGCTTGATTACTACTATTTTGGAAGTGCAACAACCGCCAGCAAAGAGAAAACTCTGTTTTTCATCCAGAAGATAAAAGTAGGTCAAGCAGCCTTTTTTCATGCAGACAACATTCAGTAGTTCAGGATGGGGTGAGAGTTTGGCTGACACTTACTGCTCTCAAGGCTTTAAGTAAAAACCAGTTGAGTTTTGTTGACATTGTTTTTCTCACAGTCCTGTAATTCCATCTCATTAATGAATGCACTTGTTCGTCCTGCAGCAAAATGTTCTCTGCTGCCATATCTATGTCTATGATACTGTTCCAAGGGATTTGCATAGTCGAGGTACATAACAGTTTGGCATTTCATTCCAAGCTGCCTCACAGCTGAACAAAGTGCTCAAGTTTTGTCACTGAGGTCAGGGTCAATGTACTACCAGTCTGCTTGCTGATTGTTTAAAGGGCTCCATTGCATCTGACTCCCTGGATGGCTGCTTTTGGCCAGGCACAGCTTTGGGAGACTCCACTCATGCATTCAACTGTTAGGAGGGCTGCACTCCAAAGGATGCAGGAGCAGTGGCTTTTTCCTCTTCGACATTTGCTGAGAAAAAACCAACCAAACAACAACAACAAAAACATACAACCCACCCCCCCCCGAGAATCCCAGGATCATAGCATAGAGTGTGTTGGAAGGGACATTTAAAGGTCATCTGCTGACCCTCCCGCACTGAGTAGGGACACATTCATCTAGACCAGGGTTCTCAGAGGCGTGTCCAACCTGACTTTGAATGTTTTCAGGGATGGGGTCATGTACCACTTCTCTGGGCAATCTGTTCCACTGTGTCACCACCCTTAATATGAAAACTTTCTTCCTTATGTCTAATTTAAATCAATCCTCTCTTAATTTAAAACCATTACCCCTTGTCCTATTAAAACAGTCCCTGATAAGAAGTCTGTTCCCGTCTTTCTTATATGGCCCCTTTAAGTTCTGAAGGGCTGCAATAATATTGTGCTTTCTGGTGCTGGTAAAACCAGAAAATATTTATCTCTTCCTAGCTCTTTTGATTTCTTTTGTTGCTGTTGTTCTTGTAATTAATTTTTTTTTTTAAGTAGCAGTTAAAAGGCTAGTCATTTCATTTATTCTTCTGTGGAAAAATTTAGAAACTGTTACATATTTCCTCAAATAAATTTATTCTAAGGGGAATCTGGTTTTATTTTAAAACCTCAATTGTGGTGGAAAAGTTATAATGTTCTGCTTAGTTGTCAAAATGTCAAACTCACATCACAAATGTGAGATCACAGTTTTGCAGCATCCAGAATAAACAACTAGTTCAGGCTAATGAGTTCCAAAACAAACTAATACTCAACTTTAATGCTGTAAATTTTTTTTTTTTAAAAGCGAGATATAATAAGGAATGGATGGATTACATTACAATATAAATACTGTATACTGTAATCTGCAGCTACTGAAAGAATTTCCATATGACACTGTGTTATAAATAAACGAGAAACCATTATTTGTTTGAATTTTTTCTTTGAAAAAGAAGGGGGGGAAAAGAAGCAGTACAAGAGATTCTCCATCCTTATATTTATCTGTATGTGGCAAAATATCCTAGGGGAAAAAAGTAATTTTTTTTTTTTTTTTGTCTTGCTTACTTGATACATAAAACATTCCAAAAAATCTTATATCCATTTGCAGTTGGGACATTTCCAGTCTTCTGTGATGCTGTTGGAAATGGAGAAGTGTAAAATGGAAGCTTCTGTTCTAGCAACTCTATGACTTGACACAGAAATAAAAGCCTTTTACAGAGAATTCATTTGTATTCACTCTGGATTTGAAAATTATTTCCATCCACTGACAGCTCTGGAATCTGTGTACTTGTAAATGCAAGATGTGCAGATGTCAGGAGAGGCTGCCAAGAGTCTGGAAAAGCAGCAGAAGCTGGTGTTGTCTGGTTTGATCAGGAAAGGGGTTGACAGTCAGACAGTGAAAAGATCCATTTTGTGTGACAAGAAATATTTCCATATACAGAGCATCTATATGTGTGATCCTTATTCTTTCTGAAACTTGAATACAAGTGTGCCCATGAGGGTTTGTCTGCGTATTTAGAATGGAAAAAGACACTGTGGCCTGGAAGATCAGCAAAGATGTCAAAGGAGCTGAAATAATAAACACATTGATGCTGGAATTATTGCTTTGCTTCTTCATTCATATTCCACTTGGTATAAATACAGTGATTTTTTTAATTAGGGAAAGTAAGGAACTGTTTGGAAAGTATTTCATATAGTGGGAATACATTGCTTCATTTCAGGTCCAGGAATACTCTGTAGACATTAGTTTTGTACTTGGTTCAGTTCAAATACATAAGTGCAGAAAATACTTGCCAATAAATAATTTAATGCAGATTTGTTAAATAGTAAGTGTATAAATAAATATGTTACTTAAGATACTTATCACCTAGTCTTTTTCTGTAGTCTTATGGTGGAGACATTACTGATTTGGAAATTTTATAAGGATTTTTAATTTCATTAGCTGTTTACTTTCTAAATTTTGTCATCTGTTGCTTTAGGTATTTTTTTAGTTCTTACGTGCAAATGGAGCAATCTATAAAACATGTGGACTTCGAAACAGGCCTATTTGTTCTTTTACTCTCAATGAAATTTAAATTACAGAACTGAGAGTGTAATGAGAACAATATGGTCAACTGGCCTATTACCTAATGTAAGTTAGCTTTGCACAGTGATTCTCATTAAACAGTAAGGGAAGGCCATTGGTATAATTCTATAGAAGGAACAGCCACTGGCATGCAAAATATCTGAGGAGACCTGTTTAGGGTAAAGATTTGTGTAGCTGATATCACACGTGTTGCTTCTGTGAGCTCAGCTACTGGACCCGTCCCTAGAAAAATGGCAAGAGGAGACTCTTAGAGATGTAAAGGCTGGAAGCAGGTGCCTCCTGGCACCAAGAAAAGGACTCCTACTACACCTGAACGTTTGCAGCTACTGAACAGGTTCATTGCCCTCAAAGCTGAGAAGGAGCTGGCTGTGCTTTCACACAGTGCATCTGAACCCTGAACCACAAAGGAGCAGCAGGAGAAAACAACAGCTGATAGGAGTGAATGACTCCCTGCTGCAGGGGACAGAGGCCCCTGATCTGACCTGTTGTATAGAAAAGTTTATTGCTTTCTGAGGGCTCAAGTCTGAGTTGTTGTGTAGTGATTGACGAAGCTTAACTAACCCTAAAATCTTTTATCAGGTGAAGTCGTATGTAGTTTTTTATAAAATTTAGGTAACAATAGCTAATTTTTCATGCAAAGCTTCCTTTCTTTGTGTCCTAGGTCTAGCAGTTTGTGCTATTGAGTCATAAATACTTTTGAAGTAGGCTTGACTGTATTTCAGAGCAGGCTTACTTATAAATATTGGCAGCTTGAGAGTGGTTGAGCTCTGATGAAAACTAGAGTGACATAAATTTTTCCCACATCTCACTGATAACTTATGATATTATTGATTACAGGCTTACACTGTACTACTAGTATCTTTCCTTTTTCTCAGGTATTTGTATTTTTTTTTAATTGATGATGTTCCTGAATGTGCCTGAATTCCAATTTCAATTACCAGAAAATTATTAGAAATATTGAGACATACATTCCCTGTGCATAAACTAGAGTGAAAAAGTTATAGTGGGCTGAGGAAGAATTTATTGGTATATAGTTTTAAGACTTCCATGGTTTTATATCAGCAGTGTATTATTGCAAAACTGCCTCTGTACAGCTACAATGTACCGTTACACTGATTGTTAAGATTGTATTTTATAACACTGTTGAAAGGATTAACTATGTACTATGTAGGATTTTTAAACAAAGGAATGCCTGATATGATCATTTAAATAATTACTTTCCTTGGTATTTTGAGGATGCATGTACTTATCAAGTGAAGGAAATAAACATTCATATTTAATTTTTAAAATTAAAATATGTGTAAAAGTGATAATAAATAATTCAAGTAACATTAATAATACAACTTTACAGAAGAATAAACATTTTAGTATGAAAGCACTCCTGTGCCCTGTTTAATATCTAAATGGGGATTAATGAGAAATTCCAGGTTTAGCCTGCAGTGATTAGATGGAATGACCCACTTACTTTAAACAGATCTTAATTTAGTTCTTGACCGTATCATCTAAAAAAAATAAGTATTTAATTTATACTGATTATAAAGGTTCCTTTCAGTCATCAGAGCAGAAAATGAGTAGTTCATCCACTCTGAAGACTGATTCATTAGTTCTTTGATAGCAGAAGAAAAAGTAAGTGAAAAGTGGGAGACAGAGGCATAGAAAAGACCATCCACGAAGTTGAAGTCTTCCCTCTTTTACTCTTTAAGGCTCAGACATATAAGATTCATATTTGAAACAGCAGTAGGTCTAATGGCAGAGTATCAGTGATTATAAAGAAAGCCAAGAATGCTGAATTTGAACTTTTTAACGCATTAATTTTAAGTAAGATTCTCAAAACAAATGAATAAACATTCAAACTTTAAACTGAACAAAGGTAGAAAAGTGAAAGCACAGTATGGAAAATGTATATTCTGAAATTCTTAATTCCTTTTACACGTTAAACAACCCTCTTTCCCCAGTGGCTGAATGATATATTGAACTTTTCACTACTGAAACTACAGTTTGTTATCTGTTTCCCTGTCACAGGAAAGATTTCAATATATTCAAGGCTGTTACAAGGACGTTCTATTATTTTCAAGGGAACAAACCTCCTTAAGGCTTTTATATATTTATATATATATTTATATTTTAATATGCATATACACATATAAATTAATAATTGTGTGTATAATTATATATTTGTAATTTTAAAGATACATAAAAAGTCATAAGGTAGTTTAATTGTACTTGTTTGCTGCCTATAAACTTTAGATTGAGGGACTTTTCTCTTGGCAGCCGAAAAATAGGGAGAGATAAAAGGAGTAGCTGTATTGCTGGCAAGCCACTCACATTTATCATCATCCTGGGATGACATTGTGGAGGAAAGTCTCAATACATATTTAATTAAACTTCTTGTTCTTCCTCAAATGAGGGCTTAGGATATAGGGAAACATAAGATGAAATGTGTGCTGCAGCTGAATTTAGCATAATGCATCTATGACTCTGTGTTTTGGAAGGACTCCAGATCTAAATAACTGGCAGCTAAAAAAATGGGAGGGCAGGTCCTTTTACCAAAAGGACCAAAAGGCACTTTTATTTTAGTTAGAGTTATCTGGAGTTACCTTTTATTGCTTTTACTTCAGTAGAATTAGAATCAGAAATAAAGTTTTATTTTGATATCTTAAAAGAAAATGAATGAAACTAAACTAGAACCCTCATAAAATTATAGTAGCACCCAGATAAGTAAGAGACAATTATCATTCTATGAATGGAAGAGCTCCTTTCTGAAAATCACAAGTAGCACCACGTCCCAAACTTAAACAAAATATATTAAAAGAAAAAGGAATGTTTGTTTGTTTCAGTGTAAATTCAAATGTGTCATGAGTTATTCCAGATTACCACAAAAAAGCAACATAATGGAATTGTATATGGACTATCTAAATCCAACAAATATTTTGTTATACTGAACGTAGATAGTTGCTGCCAGCAATATTTTTTCCATTCAACACCTTGAATTCAAGGCTTACAAAAATCTGCAGGTAGTTAAATAATTTTTTTTCTATATTTTTAACACAGATTTTCAATACATAATTTCAAAATTATTTTCCCATCAATTAGAGTATTTTCTGCACAAACCAACATCCTTAATAAAGAGCTATGCCCATCCTCAACCTGGTCTAATCCACTCTAGTATAAACTTTCCTTATTGAAGATAGGTTTTCATTTTCAAATATCCCAAAATGCTTGATGTAACACAGTGAGCATTTTAATGTTTCCTGTTCATCTTACAGATGGTAAGACCAGTGGTTTCTGTAAAGAATTTAGATGCTTTAGAATTTAGATGGGAATGGATGCTTATTGTTAGGTGCCTGTCTGAATACTTTTTCATTCTTGAGCCTGATACATGTTTTTTGCTCTTACCAGGAGACAGAGCCACGCTTTGTACTGAACTGGGAGTGCAGGCACTCAGGACTTGTCTGTGGTTCCTTCAGCCTGAGCTGGTTGAGGCTTGCTTTAGCAGTTGGACAGTGCTCCATGGCTGCTGCCTGACCTGTTTTAGGCTAAGCTCTGGAATTATCAGCCTCAGGGAACCAGTGTGTGACAAACAACAGCCCCTTGAGGTAACAGGACTGGGGCTGGGCGCAACTTTCACACTTCAAGCTGGAACCAATGAAAAGAAAGCAAACTGTTTTATGAAAACAGAAAGAAATAACCACAAGATTAAAGAGAAAGAAAATGTTGGTATCAGCACCATGTTTCTTCTAGTTAGAGGAGGAAGAAATCTCCACTGCTAACTTAATACTACTCTCAGCAGAGAGGGCAGAGCACTGTCAGCTCATCACAACATCCTTTAAAATCCATCTTCTTCTCAAGAAAGAACTGTGCTGACTTTCAGATCCTGAGGGACATTTCTTGGATGTGAGCACCACACCAGAGAATAAGGGTAGCTACTAGGAGTGACTAAAAGGCTTTTTTTGAATAAAAGTTTTTGTTGTATTGTTAATTAGGTTTTTCTGCATTAAATAATCTAGATTATTAAGATGCTGAAACATTAATTGGTCTAACAACAAATTCTTATCTCTCTGTGAGAGATGTATTCACTTTTGTTCTTTAGAAGATTCTGAAGTGTAAGATTCTTTTTGCCTACTTTTCCTAGGTATGCAGTAGCCTTCCTTCCTTACAGTATAATCCAGCAGAAAAAAATTTTCTGTGGTAAAAACTATATGGTTTGTGATTATGTGATTATATATAACTTAGATAACTTTGGCTGAGTATTTCCTAGCTGAGTGAAGCATGTCCAAGTTGGTTTGTAACTTATATTGCATTCTTTTATGCTTTCTAATCCTCTGGTACTAAGAAGAGTAATTAATCTGAGTCTCAGATTCAATCTTCCCCAGGAAGTTTTTGAATTAAACCAATGCAACTGCTGTGATTCAAAGAAAGCTGAAAGCTTATTAATGGTCTGAGCATGACTGCAGGATTGCAGTTACCATGAATTTAGGTGTCATTTAGTCCTTTTCCAGTTGATTTGTGAATTGTGATGGAGCTTAGTCAAAAGCTAAATGCTTAGGTGCTCAGATGGAGCACATGTGTGTATACTTGTTGGAAGACAGCCACAGCACTTGCACTCAGGAGGCTGTTCAAGTATTTGTGTTTAGCCACAAGATTTAATTGCTTAGAAGCTGAGGCACTATTTAATTCGCAGACTCAATCACAGCATTAGAGAACAGGCTTCCTAACTGATTCAGTGACCAAGACCATGTATAAAACCTTACTTTTAAAACTTAAAACACATAAATGAACCTTAAACACCACCTTCATATAATATAGGACTTTTTTGATTTTAACCTGCAAGAAGAAGATAACAATTTTGAGATAATTTTTGAGAAATAGAGTGTATTTGTCGTGTGTGTATGCACTTGTATGTGTGCATACGCACATATGATTTGATTTCTTAAAATAATTGCTTTAATACATGCCACACCTCAGGATACATATGATAAATAGCTTAATGGTAGTGTGGCAAAACTTGATCCACATACAGCATTACAAATATTCACTGCAAAGCATATAACCTTGCAAAACCAAATCACAGTTTACTGTTGTTGTAACCTTTTGGTAATTAATTTTTATGAGAAAATTATATTTTGTTTGGAAAAGGTGTGTCTGCAGATAGAGAAAGAAAGACTGCAGAATAGCCTGCTGTTAGTACGCTCATTACATGAATGACAAATGTCTTTGCTCTGCATTAAAGTTTACTCACAGATCCCTGAACCTGGCTCAGAACTGGGAAACAGTGGGGGCAGCATAGAAGGCTATGGAATTTAACATATTCTTCTCTACAAGAGTCTATTACCTTATAAATTTCCCCCAGAATATAACCAAAAAAGGTCACAACTTGATAAATTACTCTTGATAAGGGAAAATCTCAGTGAAACAGTAAGTTCATCTACTAGTTTAAAGACAGAGCTGAGTTACTAACATGCGTTTACACTCTCTCTGGTGGGAAGAATTGTTTTGTGCCTCTGTATTGACAATGGAATAATACAGAAAAGAAAAATAAAGACAAAAGGAAAAGGATAAAGAAGAGAAAGTGCATCAAAGCAGAGATCAGCCAATATTCTAGTTGCCACATCATTGTTGTGTGACATTATGAGAATAAGCAGGCTGTCAGCTCCTCAGATCAAATCAAATAACCTTTCTGCTTTACCCCTGTGAAAAGTACTCAGTAACATTGTCATGGTAATTGCCAGAGTGCAGCGCCATCAATTCCCACCTCATCAGTGGTTAATCTACATGCTGATGTTTCGTGAACATGCAAATTCTAAGGTGTATAAAAGAACTTAGTGATAGGAAAGTAGAGATAAAAAAGGAACACTAAGGCTTTCATAGTTTTGAAAATGCTTTTTATAATAGTCAACCTTCGCTTAATATGTCCTCTAGTTCAATTAAAAAACTCTAGTTTGTCTTAGGACAAGCATAAAGGCTTCTGTTGTTTTGTTGTTTGGTTTTTGTTTTTTTTTTGAACAATGCCTTTTTTAAGGAATTTAGAGTTTCATGACCTAGACATTTCTGATAGTTGTTCATTATAGCACTGCCTTTCAGAATAGTAAGTTTAGTCAATGAAATCCCATTTGTCATCATCTCACTTATGTTAATTTCTTGTAAGGCTTTGGATTTTTAAATATATTAATCTGATTCCACAGTTTGAAGCTGCACACACCCAGAGAAGTACAATGTGTCCACAGGAAGAAAGAAGCAGTAAACACAAACAGCTAAGAGTAAATTTAAAATGGAAGCAGAGTTTACTCAATCCATCCTGTAGTGACCATATTTTCCCATCTTATTGTCTCAATCTCTTGAGCTGTAATAAAAGAACACTTTGCAGAACTGTGAGAACATGAGATTTAATTTTTAAACTTCTAGTGCTATCTGAACTAGCAGTTGGATTTTAATTCTCTACAAGACTCAGTCAGTTTTTAATTATGTTATTTTTCTCCATAATGTGCTCATTTCCTGATATGTATTGGCATCAGCTTAAGATCTGATTCTACATTCCCTAGAAAAATCAGATGTATAATGAAAAATACTTGGCTTGGTGTAGTCACAGAATTTTATGCCTCTGTACCATATTAATTTCTTTGTTGTTATTTCATATTTTATATACAAGCCTAGACAAACTGAGTTAAATCAAACCGGAAGACTTACTACTGAAATAGAAATTCTTAAAATCCCTAAATGATTTCCTTTCAATAGACAATTATGATGACATAGTATCAAGTGTCAACAGGAAACATAGTCATATATTAAGTCTTTTTATTCAAGTTTATTGTTAACTGCACTAAGTTTAATTACACTTAAACACATGCTAAGTTAAAAGTTTTTAGAGCATTGCTGAACTGGGAACTTACTGAGCACATAAATTTTAAAAAAAGGTTTTGTTTTGTAAAACATGAAGAAGAAGGAAGAAATCATATCCTTTACTGTATATCTAGTGCAGATATTTGTATATATCAGACTAATATTTCTGTAATAAAGATTAAAAATAGAGACTTAGGATGAAAAATGAGGCATATCAAAGGAATCTGAAAGGAATATCACTATATTGGTTTATATAAAAATGTATTATCTTAGTTCATATAAATATTGGTTGCCTTAGTTTTTTGGTATTTATATTTATGCATGTAAATATTTACGCATAGGCAATGGAACAGTAAGGTAAGTTAGATGAGACTCATCCCATCCTAAAATAAATTTTAAGGTATTTCAGACTAACTGCATAAAATGTGAACTTGACTACTAGCGGAGCTTAGTTCTCAGGTGGGTTTCTGTTGGACAGCAATATTAAGCTAGGTAATCTAGACACTTTTAGTAGGATTGAGAAAGACAGAAAGGAGCAGGATCCTGGAGGAGCAGAGATTTGAACATTCAATCTATGTTTGGATGTCTGCAAAAAATAAGTTCCATTGTTCCCTTTTGTATCTGTGTTTCAATACAAGGGGACTGTACAAGTCGAACATAACTATTTAAACACTGTTTTTGGGAAAGAGGTACTGCAAAAGCACTGGAAATATGTCAGAAGATGACTTGGTATTCAAAAATGAAGTCGGGTGAAGATCTGTGTTAGACTTCTACTCATTTCTAGGCTGTAAGTATGAAATATTGATTATATTATATAGTGATTGGACTAAAAATATATTACTTTTTTCTATAAATATAGCAATTCTAATATATAAAGAACACAGATATGATCTGATACAAAGAACACAAGATGAAAAATTTTAAGGGTAAATTTTATGAGGCTAGAAATAAATGTTGAAAAAAAATCATTTTCAGGAGAGTTTATGTAAAAAAAAACCAAAACACCAGAACTGTCATGTTTTTCCCTTCTTCAGTACATCATTTGGGGAATAGCCAAAATTTTTCTTCATTTTGGACTTCTTAATTCCAAAAACAACTTGTTTGGAATTAAAGTGGCAAGCAAATAAAGTAATCTGTCCTGACTAGTAGTTAACAATAGTGTTGGCATTCTTCAAGTACAGGTAAGAACACATACTTTTCTATTCCTAAATAAGGAATGAAGTTGGTCAGAGAATTGACTGGTGTAGAAGAGTCTCATTTTTCTTTAAGCAAAATTCCCCGATAGGTTTTAAGGATTTTAGGTCAGTCATTTAGAGACAATAAGTAAAACATTATTGTCAGCCAGAAGGTCCCAGTACTGCTGACCAATGTTATCTTTTGTCATTCCTTCAATAATCTGACTTCACATTTTTCTTCCTTTTGGAGGATTATCTCAATCTCTGTGATTTCTTGCATCGCTGGCTGAACTGATACATCTTAATGAAACCCGCAAAAACACCATAAATTTTGATCTTTTCCCAATCAAGGTGTTTATGCATTTATTTTGTGAGCTAGGTGAGTATTTAAACTAGTATTTTTAGTTTTCTAAAATTTTAATTTTAAATCCTTGTGTTTACCATTTTCTGAAACTATGTTAAATACACATTCAAACAATTTCTCTAAATTCAACTATAATATCTTACTAATAAATCATAAAAATATTTTTAAATTTTGTACAGAATTATGTTACGTCACCCTCATTTTTTTTAAATTGAAGAATATATTATTTGTAATTACCCACAATTTGCACAGTGATCCCAGTGTTGGCAGTGGGCTTCTTTTCAGAAAATTGGTTCAGAGTTGTCCCATTTTTCTGTAGCCATCCTCCCTAGGGCTCAGGTGTCTGTAATTTATGCCCTAGTTTGGTGGTACATTGCTCTGTGACCTTGACCCAGTTTTACTTAATAGTTGTTAATTTGTGAGAAAGTCTCTGAAAGGAAGAGATGTAAAACAAGTAAAAGCATAGACAGAAGTACAGTTGCTGAGACAGTATTAGCAACTCAGTGATTCACAAGAAGAAATAGTGACATGAAAGCTTACAAAAAATTCCAAGAATAAAGTCAAAGAATCAGAAGACAGGAGGTCAGAGTCCTCAACAATCTCCCCTGGCTCTGGGTGCCTGGCCTACAGACACTCATCAAGGATGGCGAATGTCTTAATGCTTAGTTTAGGAGTTTGCTAGTCCTTGTGATTTAACATCTATGTTGGCCAATAAATACATTTGCACTCTTCAGTTGTGTATGTTCTGTTTAGGGAATGTCCTTCAGTGTGTCAAAGACTGTCTGAAGAAAGTGATTTGGAAAGGAAAGATTACCATTACCACATAATTGCAATGTATCTCTTTAAATGTTTGAAAATGGATATCCCAGAAACAGATGTCTGTGTTACATTTAGGTAGCACTTTTGTTATCCCAAAACACAGATGTAGAAATAAGGTCTCTTTCTTTCAAAAACTTCCTCCAAGTCCAAGTTGAGTCATACTATTATATTATGTTTATAAACAAAGAGTTTCAATATTTAAGCCTCATTATTTAACTCTTATTTCTTAATGAATACTAAGGTCATCGTTCAAAATGTGGTGTTTTTCCACTGACATCCTATATTTTACATCTGAATCTCAAATGGTTCTTAAAATAAGGGAGAAAATCTGGAATCAGAAAGAAACAAAACCATTGCAACAACCGGTTTGTTATTTGAAAGTATCCCTAATTACAGGTTAGGTCCAGATCTGGTTAAGGTCTAAACCCTACAATTTGGATGTTGAGGATGAAAACCAAATTTCTCTTTTAAAGCTATTTGTGGCACTAAAATAAAAATAAAAAGCACTGTACCATAATGAAGAATCAGACCATGGGAAGCCAAAGTAAAGGATGTCTTACATTTGTATTACTTTACTAAACTATATAAACAACACATATGATCTTATTCACTTTGTATAGCAAATTATAGTTTCTCTACTAGAAGTTCTAAAGTGCACTTAACTCAGAAAAATGAAAACTCTCTTGGTAAATTAAACTAATAAAAATGGAAATAAAGAGGATTTTATAATAATAAACTTCTCCAAGAACGGTCCATAAAACTCTGCATGTCATTTATTCTGTGTCAGAACAGGCAATGGATAACTCGCAGCTTCTCCAGATTAGATAACTAGTTAGAGGCATTAAATGATTTAATAATTTTGTGGTCACAAATGTATCCTGGTAGAAATGTTACCATCATGTCCACTTCTCTCCTCTTTACACCTACATAAAGTACATAGTAATACTTTAAAAACCTGAGAACCAATGAAGTCTGCACTCTGTAGGTACAGAGTCTCTTTCCTAAGTGAGGTATTAATCATAATAATAATAATGTAAAATCATAAAAATATTTTAGATGAAACTGTAAGTAATTATTATGAATACACAGGCAGGCCTTATAGACCTTCATGATCAAAGACAATTACACCTAAGTTTACAAAATAATAGCTGTTATTTATAGATTAAAAAAAAAAACAGGGAGAAAATCACAGCTGACATTGTATCACCATAACTATCAAAATGAATTTTCTTGTCTTTTCTATTTGAATTGCCTAGAAGAGAGAATTTCTTTCTTCTGGAATGAAAAAAGAAATCTATTCACTTTGATGGATGTACATATATATAAAAAATATTATTTCTCATCGTCAGAAATTCAAATCCTGTGTTTACGAAGTGCCATGTGACTTCTGCCCAGAAGCTGCAGCAAGCAGATAATTTTTTTAAACCAATTATTTTTAAATTATTTTCAGCAGATGCTTTATACTCCTTCCTCTGTCTGATGAGCTTAGCAGTTTACATGAAACCAGCATAGCTCCATGTCTTTCAAGACTTTCTTCAGGTAAGAGTATAATCTTTCCCCTCCTAATTACTACTGATGTATGATAAAACATGCTGTAGTTTTTCAGGGTTTTGACACACTGAAACATCAAGTAAAGGGCTCTTAAATGGCTCTGTGATCTCTTTTCTCTAAGGTGAGGTAGTTTTCTTAATCACTTTTGTCAGCAGTATTAACCTTCTAAAACTACTTCTGTTTAGTGGAGTTAGGACAGTTAAACCCACAAAGGCTAATTTACTATCTGATTTTTCTCCTGCTTCTAGGTAATCAGAATTTTGCTTTGTTTTGCTAAGCTACATCGATTTAACCTGAGCATGCGTTTGACCTATTTAATATTACTGGAGTGTTGATGTGACCCCTCAGAATGAAAACTTTTCTTCTTTCAAGTACTGAGTGGCAGGTAGGAATTAAATTAACAATAAGGTAAAACAAATGACAAATTAGGAAAAAAAACCAGTTTTTAAAGTGTAAGCCAAGGAATTAGAATTAACGTGCAAACACCTTTAGAGAAGTCCTGATGTTTTATAAGAGTCTGAGGAGTCACTGGATACTATCTACATTACCACAATTACCTCTACCTGGATATGTGAGATATCAAGGTATAAAATTAGGCTTCCTAGTCAGTGGAATCATACCACAGAGCTCCCTTCTGCTGGGGCATCACCAACTAGAATATTTCAAACAGACGGCTGGTAGGTAGATTTGTGACTGTGTAGGGTGGGGTGCAAAATGTGCACAAAAGAAAAGAGTAGGCTGTTAAGGGAGTGAAATTTCAGAAGTAAATTCTGTAACTGAAAGCAAGCTCGTAGTTGTAGGTCTCTACAGTAAAAGTGGGCATATGACAAGGTCTGTTCTTTGTGGAACCAGGAGACCCTGTGAAGCATATGAACACACTCATAACTCCAAACCCAAAGTAGTAAATAGAATAGAATAGAATAGAATAGAATAGAATAGAATAGAATAGAATAGAATAGAATAGAATAGAATAGAATAGAATCCTAACAGCACAGGCCTTTCCAGTCCTTTACTAACTTTTTTGCCCTCCTCTGGATGATTTCACATCCTTCTTTAATTGTGGGACCATAAGGTACTCAAGGTTAGGCCACATTAACATCAAATACAGCAGAATAATCATCTCTTTTGTCCATCTGGTTATGTTGTGTTTCCTACAAGCTGCAGTTTGCCCTCTTGGCTCCCAGGTACACTGATGACTTATACTGACCCTGCTGTCAATCAGCATCGCCAGATCCCTTTCTACCAGACTGCTCTCCAGCCACTCCTCTTCCAGTTTATGATTGTGCTGGGCAATACATCATCCTAGGTGCAGAATCCAGCATTTTGACTTATTAATTTTCATCCCATTAATCATTGCCCAATGCTGCAATCTACCTACATCGGTCTGCAAGGCCTCCTGTCCCTCAAGAAAGTCAACAGCACTTCCCAGTTTGGTATCATTGGCAAACTTGCTAATGGTGCATTCAACACTCACATTCAGATCATTGATAAAAGTATTCAAAAGAACTGGTCCTAGAACTGAATGCTGAGGAACACCAGCCAGATGTACTGCATTTACTACAACTCTTTGAGCTCTGCCATTCAGCCAGTTCTTCACCCAGGGCACTCAGCATTGCTGCTCTCAGCTTTTCTTGGTAGGAGAGATGCTCCAGTCCCATAATCTTCGTGGGCCTTTTTTGAACTCTCTCCAGCATGCCATATTTCTCGTACTGGGGAGCCTGGAATGGAACACAGTAGTTCAATATGTAGTCCAAGAATACTCTTAATCACCTTTGCCTCAAGGGCACTTACGTGGTTCATGTTTGACTTGGATCCAGGGGAGCCAGGTCTCCCAGGTCCTTTTTTACCAAGCCGCTTTCCACATGGGCAGACTGTGTGCATACTGGTGCAGTGGGTTGTTCCTCTCCAGGTGCCAGACTTTACATTTTTCCTTTGTTAAACAGCATGAGGTTTCTGTCAGCCCATTTCTTCATCTTGGTGAGGTTCTTCTGGATGGCAGCATGATCCAGTGTATCAGTTTTGCGTCATCTGCGAACTTGCTTGTCATCCTCCTTGCAGTTTTATGTCATCTGCGAACTTGCTGAGTGTATGTTCTGCCCCATCATCGAGCTCATTAATGGAGATGTTGAACAGGATTGCACTCTGGACTACCATGACCCCTGGATACACTGTTAGTTACTGGCATCCAACTAGACTTTGTGCTACTAATTCTGTAGCTGAATATGTGTCTTCCCACTGTTTTGAAGGAAAAAAAAACCAAAAACAAAAATCCACAACAAAACCCCCCAATAAAACCAAACCAAACCAATCAAACAAAAAAAAAAAAAAAAAACTGGAATAATTTATTTTGTAAAGCACCATGCTATTATGAAAATGTGAAACATCCCACATGCCTAGAGATGGGTCAAATAAGTCAGATTTAGGTTAAAAAAATAGAATCATATTAACAATAAGCAAAAGAAAGCACAGACTGTTGCAGAAAAATGAAAGTAATTCCAGCAGACAAATAAGAAAAGACTTCAAATAAAAGTAATGAAAACTCTTCTCAGAAAAATAATTCACATGGAAGAATGCACTCCTTTTTTACAACAGTAGATAGAAAAAAAAAAGAAATAATGAATGAAGCAAAAATGTTCATGGATATAGAATTGGACAGTACATTTTCTTCTTCCCCATAGCTATATAAAGTGTAGTTTGAGGAACTGTCACTCTCGGGGTAATATGTCAAACCAAATTTTATCACAGGTCAAAGAATGTGTAAGGCTGAGGAATAAAGCTGGCAGTGATCTATGAGGAGAAAAGGGCAATGTTACTATTGAACGAGTTGAAGATCAAAAGATACGATGCTCTTCAGCAGATGCTTTTTTTCCTTTTAAAATGAAAGATGTTTAAAACTGTTTAGGTTGAAAGAAAAATGCCTTTTAAAAACTTCTAGTCACACCACCTAATTGAAATTGGGGGGACAGGGGAGAGAGAGGGAAGGGACATATATGTTTATGTAAACAGCACATGAGATTCACTGGTATCACATGGGTAGAAGTAACAGGCACTATTAATGGGAACCAAGAACTATCATTGCTTACAATGACAGGATCTTTTAAATCTACTTTCTCATAGCCATATTTCTTGTTAAGTGACTAATAACTGTACTTTTTTATCCTAGTTCTTAGTTCATCTAGTGGGGTTTTTTGTACATTTATTCTAGTTCTTAGATCATCTAGTGGGGTTTTTTGTACATTTTTTTATCTTTTAACAACTTATCATTATGAAATGTCTTTACAAATATTTTTTTTGTTTGTTGCAAGATCATGGATATCACGTAAAACTAATTCTAAGAGCAGTTTGGAGGAACTTCTCTAGAAGTGTCTCTATGAGAGAATAATTGTCACTCCAAAATTATCAAATGAATTGTCCTGTTAGTTTTATAGTAGTTTAATTTCTTTCCATATGAATGAATCTATATTTCCTTCAGCTTAATTGTTAACTTACTGTGGGCATGAAAAATCTTGTTGAAATCTGCAAAAATGCTCACTGCAGAGTTTGACCCGACTGTAGCCACACTACTGCTTCCTCTGGCTCAGGACTGGTGCCAAATTTACTCAACCAGAAGGAACCCCTTTTCCCCAGAAGACAGTGCCTTTTCTTCACCCCTGTCAATGACATGAGGTGGTGTAGAATAACCTCGGTGTCCCAGCCATGCCCCTTCCTGGCTACTGCAGAAATTAACCCTGTCCTGGCCAGAACCAGGATGCTCAGACTATAGAAATTGAGTGCATTAGCATTTTTTCTAAACACATTGATTTTTTTTTTTGTGAACTATCCTGAAATTTGTCAAGATTATACAGTTTCAGCACCTCTTTTATAACCTGAATGATTCGTTTTCTCATAATGTGTTTCTGTTTATTTAAAGTTCTGTGTTTGATTTTGTTACCTCACATGTTATCAGCCCAAGAAAACATTGTTTAGGATTTTTTTAAGACATTACTGGTGCTTCTATCCAATCTCAAGAAATAGTGTATCTAGTCGTTAAACTTTCAGGAGGCTGTGTTAAATACATTACAACAATTAATGTATCAGAGTGAATAAGATCACTGGAATTTACCTTTATAAATATAATCTGAAAAAAGGAATCCCTACAGAATAAGTTCTAATTCTGATTTAATACAAAATTTTATAACTTCTTCTGCGGTGGTCATTTATCCTAAATGGTGACCCATAGTTTAGAAAGGAAATTGTGTTTTTCTTCCAGATAAATGTGCACTGACAGTTGCAGAACAGGTTACAGTTTATCAGAATGGAATAGCCAAAGACGTTAGCTGAATATTAATAACCTCTATATCTAATCTATGACTAATGATTTAACTTTTCTGTAGTTCTAAGTAACTTGCATGCAAAGAAATTTTCAATATTTGCTGTCACTTTGATAAAGATTTAAAATATTTTTAAAACCAAATTTACTTCTTAGTTCTAAGAAGCATTAGACACTTAAGTACAACATTTTTCTGTGGAGCTGGCATGAGCTCTTGATCTTGGCCCTATTAAATCCTATTTTAAAGTATTTTTTGGGGAAAAAAATCAAGTTTTTCACTCTGTGCAAAATGATGTTCAATCGAAGAAAAGAACAGAATTTATTTGGGACTGCTTATAGAGTGGTGTCATTTATTGCTCTAATTATTAGTCTATATGTAGTCTATATCAGTTCTAATTAGAGCTGAGTGCACACCTTATGACACGCGCATAGTAGCAACAAGAGATGAAACATGTCCTGAATAGAAGAGCTGGGTGTCGAGGATTAGAGGAATTTCTTTATTAAACACTCTTATTTGTATGATAATTTCCTTGAGTGTGTGATAGTACAGTATTATCAGTACGACTTGACGTATAAATACTGAAGGTGAGTGAGGGAATAGCTATTAACATCCATGCACAACTCATACATTTTCCTGTATGAAATTTTGACTGTATGAAAACATTTTGTTAGGCTTGATTTTCTGTCATTTTTTGTTTGAACATCACTTTTAAATTTCTTTTTAATACTTGCTGACTGGGCTGTTATTTTTCTGTAAACATTGACATTATGCTAATCTGTGACTCAGGTCAGGAATATTTTTAATGTTTGCCACAAGTTTACCAAGATGCTAGATGTTACCTCTGCAGTCTTGTGAGAATTCCATAAAATTCAAACTTTGGCAGCAAAAAAAAAGGTAATGTATATATTAATTGCATGCAAACCCCTTAGAGAGAGCAAGAACTTGTTTACAAACCACACATACACAGACACACAAACAAACCAACAGAAAAGAGAGAGAGATGTGAAGATGAGAAGCAATAGCAATTGAGTATTTATGTAATAAGTGAAATAACTGGAAAAAATATTATCTTTTTATCATTTTTAAAAATAAAAATACAAAATCACCTAAAAATAGAAATATTCAAGCATAAATTCAGTAATTGATTTTAGATTGTGCTAAAATATGATCAAAAATTAAATTAAAATTTTTGGCCTCTAATTCTAAGGTAGAGGCTTCATCATTTTGGCTGAGACCAAAGAAAGGATCTTCAACGGTGATGAGTTTCAGGAAAAGAAATTGAATGTATTCACAGGCATTTTGTGCTAGAACAGTGTTTCGTGCCTCATGAGGACCACACACAGACACTGCCTATGGGCACCATTCCTACTCAGGGTGGTTCCATAATCTGAGTTGCACAGACCAGGTAAGTACTAGTGAAATATTAAGGTAAATAAATTTAAATGATCCTCTTCCCAAAAAAACAGACACACAAGAATCACAGAAAGTGACTGTGTCTTCTGTAGTTTTCAGGCCATTTGCAAATAGTCTATATTTAAAATAAATTCAGTAAAAAGTTAAACCTGTCTACAATGAACAGAGTATTGTTAACACTTTGAGGATACATGATTTAAGTAAGATTTACTCCATTTTTAAGTCACATGGACAGTAAGCTGTGGGAACATGTTAAACTCAGGCCAGCAATTTCAAACACCTGCAATCATCTCCTTCAAAAAATTATACTGGAGGAAAAGAATTTATTAAAGTATCATCAAATCATGAGCTTGCGAGATGTTTTATGAAAAAATAGAAACTAGAAAAAGGATTCATCATGTGGGCAAAAATTAATTAGGTTTGCAAGTGAAATGTTAACAGAGTGTTGTAAAATGTTCGGAGTGTCCAATTAGACTGTGGTCCCTAACACCATGTCTTTCACACTGACCATGCTCACAGGTACAGAAAACATATGAATTTTGTTAGATTGGTCACACTGTTTCTAAGGTTTTCATGGGAACTTCCAAACTAGCAAACATCTAGGAAACCGATCCTCATATTTAAGCAATTTAAGCAAGTATTTCAGTATAATTGATCCACAGATTTTAAACCTTTAAAAAATTAGATATTTTCAGAATTCTTCTATAAATCATGGTTATTTTAATCTACTATGTATTGTAATATCTTTGTTCTGTATGAACTGTGTTTCTTTTTCAGCATGTGTAGCTTCATCATTAGTCACCAACATCTTTAGAGATCAGTGTGTACACTAACAAAAATCACTCTGGACACATCATAACAAATCTACAAACACTCATTTCTCAGGTCCAGAAGATGGAAGATCGGTGCTTGTAACAGCTCTATTTGGGTTGTTCTGATAAAGGTGACGTCTGAACAGTTCTCCTGGTAGTACTGATGATTATTAATTCCTTTTAGCTCTTTCTCCTGGAATCAAGCTTTCACCCTTTATTTCTGTACAGCACAGTACCTCAGACATCATGAGAAAAACTAGGCCGTTCTTTGACTTTGTTTTTATAGTTTAAAATAATCCATCGGTAGAATTCGTTGCAGTTATTAATGTTATGCTGGATTTCCACTATATTTTACAACTATTAAAGAAATTTGAAACTCTAAACCAAAACTGTGGAGTATTCAGCAGGATACTTTATGTTTTCCAGTTCGAAAAGAGAGGTGTTTTGGAAAGGGCTACTGGTGAAAAGACCAAGGTGGTTAAACACCAATAATTTTGTCTTTAACTCACTTTCAAATGAATATGGTTGAAAAATGTAACAGCTTGACTTGAAATTTTAAATTTCTGATAGTACTGCATAATCCTGAAAATATGCAATATAATAATTATAATCTACAGGATTATATATAAAAATTGTAATTATAGATATAATTATAGTAATTTGCTCACTTTATTTACCCACAAACAGAATAACAATACCAAATACTTACCATAATATATAGGACATGTTTGCAAATATCTTCAGTTACAAAATGTGCTATTTATTAAAATTTGGGCAATTCTAATTTAAGAAAGTTTTATAATTTTCTCCTCGCCAAAGACTAAGTTTGGTGAAAGGAAATCTAAGCACCATATCTGATTTGCAATATTTTCCACTTAAAAGTCTGTCTGTGTAGATCTTTTGAATTTTAACATACACGACTGAGAAAAAGATCTGCAGAGGTAGCTGCTATATTTAGTATTCTAGAAAATAATTGTTTAATTTCAGGGCACAGTATGGAAGACAATCGTGTCTTGGTTTTGCTGTTTGTGCAGTAAAAATCTGATGAACTAAGGAAAAAGAGATAAAAATCAGGGTTGTTATGGTGCAGTACTTCAAATTTTGGACTTATTGTGACTAGGCCAAAGACCCGTGTTATGTCATCTACTCTAAAAGACTAACAGGAATTACTAATAGACTGTCACAGTAATTTCTTTCTGCTATCATCGTATATATATTATATTAAAAATACAGAAAAGCAATTATATAAGAGCAATCATGTCAGGGATTATTTTCCTCTCAGTTGAAAACCAGATTTATAATAAATGATTTAAGGATTGATAATATGATTTAGATATTACATGTGGGGGAACCCAGCTGGCTCTGGGCTCTCTGTAAGCTGAGATATTGAAGATGGAACTTTACACCTGGCAGAGGGTTAACCATGGA
>JAYRBT010000139.1:42486253-42507187 GCA_036023395.1 Myiotriccus ornatus
GCACTGTTGCAATAAAGGGGGCTGGTATTCCTGATCACCGTGTCGTCCTCCTGCTCCAACCGACGACAATCACATTCTTTTTTTTCCAATTAGAAGTGTATGCAGTAAGAGGACAGCTCAGACAAAAATGTTTTAAAAATATACAACAGTCTTTTTGGAGGAAAAAATGTTGACATTGACATTTAGTCTTGTGTTCAAAGGAATTGCTTTCTTCCTTGAAAAATACTGCACTTGCTCAATTACAGAAAGATCAAGGATTAATGTATATTTTAAAGTATACCAATGATTTTAATATACACAAGTATGTACAGCTGGGCTGTACAGCCAAGACATTAAATTTTAGTTGGATCAAAATAGAAAAATATTCTTGGTGGATTGAGCACAGAAATAGATTAGTGACATTTTAAAATAGTTGAAGACCTAGAGACAACACTAGAATATTTCACTTGAGAGCCTACCAAAGTTTCCCGTAGTTTCCCATACCAGACCTACATTTAAAACAAGTTAAATACATACATATATATGTATATATATAGATGTATATATAGATATATACATATCTATATATATATATCTATATATACATATATAGATATGTATACCATACATACCTTTCCGCTTCTTTTGGGTTTTTTTTTGTTTCTAGTTCCAGCTTCTGTTGAATGTAAAAGAAAAAGATATAAAAAAACCCTACTCCTTGTTATCCTCTAAGGCGCCATCCCACAAATAGTGAGAGGTGTTTCTGGCAGTTTTACTGTGAGTAATCCTACACTAGGAATGGAAGTGGAACATCTGAATTAATTCTTCCCTACTGCTGATGCTTGTTACTTTTATGATGAGAATGGGCAACATGAATGTTGCATGCCTTTTGCCCCTAGGAAATGTGCCCAATAGAGCTTTCTGGAGATAACAATTCTAGTGAGAAAAAAAGCATGCCTACTATCAAGAACTCTTCACAAGAATACCCCAAATCCCCATAACTCTAGAAGTCTAGGCGGATAATCGTTTTCCTAGACTGAGGCCTAAAAGATTTCCTTGGAACTAAACCATCAGCTTTATTTATGAAAAAGAGACAAAAGAGTAATTTTTTGAGAAAGTGGAACACTATTTCACTTCTGATTGTAAGAGAAAACAAGTATTACTGAATGGATACTCTCTTGAGGCGCCTTTTATTTTGTTTTTCACAGAGTGACTTTAAAAATTAAATTTTAATAAATAATGAACAGGTTTCTGCTTCTATTTTAGCATAATTTTATTTCTGACTATTCTTCATTGCCTTGACTCTCCATTAATAAAAGTGTACCTTTAGAAATGATGTCTCAGTATTGATTTATAATGATAAATATTTCCTAGGTTACTTTTGTTCATTGTTTGCTGCCAGGCACCTGAGTACTTGAAAGTAACAGGTCACCTCTAAAGATGTGCCAAGTGACCATCGCTAATTTGAAAACCCTGTGTCATTTTCAGGTCTGTGAACACCGCAACTTTCAGATTCCTTGGGTGTGTTAAAAAAGGAATGAGCACCAGTAATGACACAAAATTGTGTTCAGAATCCTCATAATTAGACAGCGTCAAGATTAATATATGTATAGTACATATTTTTATTAATACATTGTTATAGAAATTTCAGAAATCAGTGTAATCCTCCAAGGAAGAGTTGTAGTTTGGCACATTGCAAACTCTCAGACACTGTACTCTTCTGAGGCAGAAAGGTATTTGAAATACGGTATCTTGCAGAGTTTTAAGTCATACACTATACTGACATGTGGTATCTACTTCTTTCAGCGTTTTAGAACTGAGCTATCAATTATGTGTGTTTTACTCTAGTAAAATGTTGTGAAAAACCCACATTTGCATGATATTTGAATAACAAAAAGGGCTGAAGATAAAACTGATATTTAGAAGAAGTGCGGAAGAAGTGCTGAAATTTTTGAAATTAAAATTAGATTATGACACCTCAGGAAACAACAAACCTAATGTTTCAATAATTGCTTTGTTCCCCTTAGGCTTGGTTTAGAATTTTTCCTCTGCTTTTTACTGATTTAAGATGTAGTAGGAAGAAATAATTTAGATCATATCTAGGAAGGAGAATTTTTTTTTTTTCACAGCAGTAATTTCTCAGACTAAATGGTACTTCCATGTTCTATTTTAAGCAACTACTTATTTCACTGGTAGTGCACTTGCAGGAAAACATTCTTTTGAGCAACTGAAAATAGTAGGAGCTTATATCCTTTCTGTGTTCGTATTTGCTATTCAGAATTAAAGTATCACTTAAAAATATATGCTTGTTTTAAACAAGAAGATATTCATACTACACAATGGCTTAAAACATGGATTTAACATGGGGTTCCTCCATTTGAAAGTCTGCTAAAGGAAAAACATAGTTTTGAATTAATAAGATTACGTTACCTTTTTAAAAAACAAAAAATTACATTACTATATTTCAAGCACTGCCACAATATTTTTGTTACATTTCACTTACTAAATGCTCTAGTGAGTACTTTAAGATTACAAAAAAATTACAGAAAATTTCTAAAGACTGAGGTTTTGACCAATGTTGATTCAAATTGGTGACAACAAACCGAAACTGGGCCTCCCTCTCATGTCACAAGAACCCTCAGGCTCTCTCAGGACTGACGCACTTATGCTACCTCCACAGGGCAGAGTAATCTCTTCAAGCTGCAGACACTCAGGTGACTAGGACACAAAGGCTGCAGGAGGACCACAAATTTCCTCTGCTGTTAATGCTGTTTCTGAGGTACTAATATCAAATGACCCCAAGGAATCTCTCAAGCTGCATCCAGTAAGTGGGGAAATTGCAACTGTACTTGGGCCTGACTAGAGGCACGACAGTTTCTTGAACTATTAATGTAAAGGCATACTCTTTCTTTGAGTGCATAAAAATTTAAAATGCCTTGTTCTAGTTCTGCAAATTGCTCTCTTGATTTGGTATTTTTGTAGAGCTTTTTTGAATACAACCCTGAACACCAAAGGAAGAACAACAATTTTGTCATCTGCAAAAATGGGAATTACTCATCACGGAAAAGAGCCCCAGGGGTGTAATGGGGCCTGCAATCTCTTACACCCCTGCATGAGGTCATCTGATAGTTCATTACTGACTAACTGAATGAATCTTATGCACAGTTGATGCAAAAGAATTTGCTTTAGATTCACATTTTTCCACTGTTTCTCACATAAATTTCTTACTTTTAACAGGCTGCAGTGTTTGCCGTTCTTGCAATAGACTCCAGAAAGCCTGAATTGATCTTTAAGTGGATTAGTCTTAGTTTTAATGGGCTTTCATTTAACTTAGACTCCATAATTTCCACTCTTCAGTTAAAATGCAAAACCAAACAAACCACAGAAGAAATAGTTAATTTGTCCAGAAAAAAAGAAGAGTAGAAGTTGATTTTGTGGGTTTTGTCTGTTTGTTTTCTTTTTTTTTTTTTTTTTTCCTAATGTGCTCCATACCAGAAAGAGGGACACTTCTCTGCTATGAGATGAAATATTTACAGCATATTCAGGATGAGATATTAGTGACATTCCTTTATTCCTTGGATTTGGAATTTGATTTGGGGCAGTGAGTTTGTATTTGTTTTATGGAATGCCTCAATTCATGATGAATTGTATCTTGGCAAAATACAAGTCTATTCTGTCCATATTTATCTCCTTTGTATAAATTGCCGTCTGAAATAAATATATATTTGTTCCATGTTGTAATAAATAGCTTCTGGTACACATGGTTGAATTGCAATCCCTAGCTATGAGTATAAGAAGCCTTCAGATATGCTTTGGATAATTTATTTATCTGTCATATGTTAAGAGAAACATTGTGCATTGTGTGCCTTTGTAGTGTTTGATTTTGCTATTTAAAATAAGAGATTGGATGCTGGAGTCACAATTTGGCAATCTTTCTTTCGTATTTTGTTCACAGAAGGATTACAAGGCTACTGCTGTAAACAAGTGTAGTTCTTTTTGAAAATCATCTGAATGGACTAACTACCAGAATGACTGAGCTCATACCTATTTGTTGCAACAGCTTAAAACACTGTACATCTCTATTCAATCAGGGATTTTGTTAGTTTCTCATCTTCATTCATGCTTATCTAACTTATAAAAGAACAGGTTCTTTGTGGCTTTCTAAGAAATCAAATCTTCTACAAAAGTGAAAGGGCTGAATTGACCTCGGCCAAACAAGTGTCTCTACAGCACATTCCTGGAAAAAGAAACACTTTAGAGAGGAGAAAATGAAGAAACATATGTGCTATGTACTGAGCTCAGCAGACTAAGTGCTATCATGAGCTCAGCTTCATTTGAAGCGGATGAAGTAGATCATGGTTTGATCCTTTCCTTAAACCTCTATAACAAAAAAAAACCTCAGAGAAAGTCCCTCTTGTAACATCAGGGCTCAGTGGCTCTACCATATCCACAAAATCAATCCTCCCACTTTTCAAAAAGAACATGTTCCTACTAGTTCATGAACTGTATCAACAAACCCACCATTTTCTTAGGAAATAGATGGAGTTAATTTTTTTATTTCATTTCTTGACATCATTACTGTAGTCATGAGTAACCCTTCCCCCACCTGAGCTGCAATCTGAAACCCACTCAAAAGCCACCCCCAAGGCATGTAATATTTTTTCAGTCACGGCACTACATGATGTTCCCTTGTGCTGTGGGAACTAGGGCCCTTCTTGGAGGTTTTTACATGTTCTCTGCCTCCCATTTACTTGGGAGAAGCAGGGAAGAAGGCAAGGGAGGACCTGTCACCCTGGACAATGGTATCAGACAGCTGCCTGCGCTTGAGCTGTGCAAGTCAGGGGATATTCTCAGATAATGAACATACTTGGGAGCTCATCGCATGACGGGTCAGTTTGGCAACCTCACTGCTCTCTTGGGATGGTAGAGACTGCTGAAAGGTTAAAAAAGTAGGCACTGCAGCAGAGAAATGGCATTTACAAACTTGAGGCCGAGTTCAAAGACAACTTAAATATCATCATGGATTCAGCTGCTTGTGTGTGCCTAGGGAGAGACCCGGAGAGGGAACTGTGTCACAGGCAGGCAAATGCTTTTCTTTAACTCTTCACTTCAGAAAAGAAAATTCAGGCTACTTTTTCAAATCCAGGCTCACTTTTCCCTTGTGCCTGCTTAGCCCTATCAATCTGAATTACTGGAGGGCTGACACAGGTTAATGGTTTTAGCTCACCAGGTCAGCTAGGAGTAGAGGTAGTAAGAAATACAGATAAAGAGGTGATGAGTGCCACTGTAAGGTGTTTTATCTTAACAAATGATAGTAACCTACCATTTGTTATCTATGTTACTATAGTCATATAAAGAGTATTTCTAGGCTCATCTATGATGGCAGTGTTGGAGTGCTGAAGACATTCCTGAAGAAAAACCATAATGCGGGTTACTAAAACTAGCAGTGGGAGGAAAACAGTGAGGACTATGGCTGTGGTATATATTTTCATGAGTCAGAGTCTCACTGTGCATGACTTTGGTTGCTAAGCATTTATTGTTTATTTTCCTGCTTTTGAAAATGAATAAGTTAACGGGCACGTTGCTGATTAATTCCTGTCTCTACTTTGCCTGGTGAGAAAAATAGTAGCCCTGAGCAAGACATCCTCTTTCCCTACTGTGCCATCTCACGATCTGAAAAAAAATGAGCCATAGAATTTGAAAGAGTATACATCCTTTTGTTGTCACAAAGATATGTGCAAGTTAAATTATGATTAGCCATTATTTTCTGAACAAGAAGTTCAGTCTCCAGGCCCTGACCTGAACAGTGTTGATTTTAGGGGTTAGAATTCACGGATCTTAATTGTGTGACAGAGCTAATATTGCTTGGATCAAATGGAGTTAAAATAGACCTCTCTGACAGACCATAAAACATGTTCTTCAGCTTGAAATACCACATTAGGCTTCAAGTGGTCAAAGGGAAGATAGTAAGAGGTTATTTCAGTGTGAGCTCCATCCATTTATTGTGACTCCTTTCTGTAAGTGGCAGCAGCTGTGTCCTCCCTCTTACAGTCAAATAAATGGCCAACTTCGACTGAAAATGAACTTTATTAAAACATGTTTATGTAACTGATAGTTATTTTAGTGTGTTTAGTCCCACTAACCCTAGTTTTCAACCACATTAGTTAGCAATTGACTTTTTCACTTAGTGCTGGATTTCTGAGACCATTTTGCACAGATGTGCATATGAGTAATGCATATCCAGGAATTTAAATCAGACATTTACAAGATCAATAACATTTATCTGACTCTGATTCCTGTGCTCTTTGCAGACATTTAGAACTCAGTCTACAAATGCCAGGTTTCAATTAATTAGAAACAGTTTATCTTAATTATATGGGTTACCATCCCAACAAGAAATAAATTATCTCAGCAGAGAAGGTGAGTTTTGTGATGCTAATAACCATCTAAAACCATTTTGTAAAACAACAGGTGACTGGGAATTTGAATGCTGAGGAGACAATTTTTGCTGCTTCTTTATTCTACCTATTCCTGACAACCTGGCAAAAACAAACAAACAAACAAACAAACAAAAAAAACCCAACAGATTTTATACCTAGGTTATCTTCAACCCTACAAAAATGAGAATAATTTTAATTTCCATCAACATTCATCAAATATTTAATAAAAGAAATTTTAAGGACAAAACTTCCCCTGCTTAGACTATTTTCAGCAGAGTCTGAATACTAACTGTAAGTAATCTATCTAGTAACCCAAAAGCTTCTGTCCTCCCCTCTTTGTCTACTCCAATATCCACAAAGAGTGCACACCTGATAAGACTTCAACAAATTTTCTACTTTTGGGACTGCCAATGAGATACATTTCTCTTTTTTTCTGTTCTTTTCTCTCAGCTTCCTCTCCCAAAATGGTGTTTGAAGAGATTTCTCTAAGATTAAGAAAAGGGGAAAAGTCACGTTTAATATCAGCCAAAGCCATCCAAACTGCACCTTTACATTTGTATAAACTTAGACATTAATAAACTTCAGCTTATTAAAGTCTGTGAGTAAATCCCAAGCTTATTCCTCATATTTGTCTCTTTTTGAACTCTTAAAATAGTTCACAGAAATACTAATCATCTATTGCCTGTTCCAGGGATGAAATACAGCCAGAAGTAGTTTATGCTGTAGGGGAAGGTCATAGACAGGCCTACACTTAGTAACTTTCACTCTAAAGAAGGCCCAGTTTGTCTTATAAAATGCTCTTCATGGAAATCAGCAAAAAGATGAAGATGGAAAACCTGACTACTGAAGCAAATGTGCCACTAATCCAGCTGAATGACAATATGGCATCTATGTCCATGAAGGAATGGAAATTATGGGAGACATTCAGATATCAAAACAGAGGACTATAGTGCCGTTTTAGAGCTATCTGATATTTCCATCTTGCATGATTTGATACAGGACTTGCAGAAAATCAGTGTCTTGAGAATCACCTGAATACATACATATTTTACCATGGCATCACATATGTCCTGGATCCTGATGTTTAGATGGGCACTAGTAGTTGTAAATTACACTTGGCTGACTGTAAAAGAATGGAAGAGATCTCACATCTTGATGTTCATAATATGATATTCATACTGAAAGTTCAAATGAAGTGAAACAATGAGCTCCTTATAGTTGTTATACCCTAAATCTCATTGGGCACTAATATTCTTCTGGCTCTAACTGAGCATTTGTCACCCCCTTTCTGCAGGTATTCTGAATAGAATGAATGAAAAATTCCTCATCTTCTCTGAGGAACTATTCTGGGCACTAATGCACATTTGTGTCTGTTTGCATCCTTATTCCTCATTTTTCTTTTACTTTCTCTTCCTCATTGTTTCTTTACACCCCCTCCCCCCCCCAATCTTTACCTTCCTTACCATTAGAAATAACTTTGTTGCATAGATAATACCTCACCTTCGCAGCATGTCTGAGAGATTCAGAGTTAAAAGGTAACTAAAAACAATGACTTAGGAAGCCTGGTGTTGGTACAGTGTGACAGACCTTTGAGAAGTTGTTATACTTTGACAACGTTTGAATTCTCTTTCTCTTCAGTAGCAAAGCTGTATTGTAAGTAAGTATAAAAAACCCAACAAAACCCGCAAAAGAAACACCCGTACCCAAACCCCTAAAACAACAGAGATGCCTCTTTCTTTTTCTTTTCTTTATACATATAACTTTAAACAACAATAAAGACAAGAGCTTCAAACACACTTTAAATAACTTTTTCTCTTTTCCAAGAAAAAGGCAATTAATGGCTAATTAATAACATTTAAAAGCTTGTCTAACAAGTTGTTTTCCATTTGAAAGAATTTTTCAGCTTAAGGTCACTGATTTTTAAGTATAGTTTTACACTTTGTATATACATGCACTTTTTAAAACACGCACAATGTATTAAATGTCATTTTCTTGAACTTGAATGAAGCACAGTAATCGTATGTATTTAAAACCTGAAATCTTCCCTAAAATTTATGGTTACAGTACCATGTCACTCTGATCCCCACTTCCCTTACCTAAATATGATACTCACAATAGCAGTACCTAAGTGATTTACCTGTACTACTATACTAGTTGATCTGCAAAGCTATTATATCTAGCTGTTTCTGGGACTGTGAATTGCATACATATGAAACAGGCTTACATGGCCTCCACTCTACAGCACATAACCAACCAATCATTGTTCTTGCAATAAATCATTTCAACAACTGACATTTGTTATAATTAACACAATTTGTCATCTCCCTTTGACAAAGCAGCTCTGCGGTCATCACAGTGTCATGGACTCCAAACTCCTTTGCAAACGCCAGAAGAGGGATGTGTTTCATTGTTTTGCAACACTTACACATTTATAAATGGAATGGGAAATACAATTTGAAGTGCTCAGATAAACCTGTGAAACTAGAAGTATTAATTTTACAAGAGACAAAACTGTAACTGATTATAATTTTCCAGTACTGGATATAAAAACTTCTGTCAATATAAAATGAAACAAAAGAAAATATATACTAATTATAAATTCTTTCATCTTTCATCTTTCAGCAAATGTTTTGGATACCATCACTAAGTTTAAACTAACAGTTACTAAGTATTTAATCCAGAGAATTTACTTATTCTGTTGTAAAACCAGAAATAGAATCGAATTAAAATAAGACAAAATGAAAGCATGTATCATGAGAAAAAGCATTCTGAATGTAACGTCTGTCACTTTAACTTACTAATATGGTATGCAATTTTTTTTCAGTCCCTATGGAAAACTGAAAAACAAGAAGGTATGTCCAAACAATATACTCAGATGTCCAAACAATATACTCATTTTACAACATGTGATTTATAAAATAGTATGAAAGACAAGAAAATTTTGTGAAAGAGCAGGAATTAATCCATATTTGAAAAAAAAAAAAAAAAAGGCAACACTAAAACCCCCCACAAAACAAAAACCCCAAAAGCCCTATGCAAAGAAGATACAGACAATCCTAGGGAAAAGGAAAGTCATCTCAGCTGTATTTGGCTAAATCTTTATTTGCTTTTTTTTTTTCTTTTGGTAACAAACAAACAAATGAAAAAGAAAAACTATCTCAGAAAAATCACTCAGGACAAACCACCTCTGGAAGACAAACTAGCAGGGAAGTCCCACAGATTCCTTTCCACATTTTCCCCAAGCCACTGGAGCAACTAATGTTACTACTAAGAATAGTTTATTTCCTTCTTTGGGAACTCAAGTTCCCCTTTTAAGCTCTTTATCTCATCCTGACATAGAAAAGAAATATTAAACTGGTCATAAAATAAATCTCTGTTCACACATCGCCCCTCGTACACACTTCTCAAGGGATCTAAAAAGATGACAATCAGATTCATGTGGCTTGAATATGTGGAAAAAATACCAACTTCAGCCAATACAGAATCTTGTTTAGGGGAATTCTCTACATTGGACTATTTTTACTGGAAAAAAAGTCACACAGATCTTCCAACTTATGTGATAGTTATGTGTTTGGGGATATTTCTTTTAAAGTCTGTGGTCCTACAAACTTGGGATTAGGCATAAATCCCAGCCTTCATTAAAAAGATTTTTTTTAACAAAAAAAAAAAAAAGTTTGAAAACTGATCCCATGAATGATGGCAAAGAAAATCTCAAAATCAACAGGCAAATAGTGATAATTATGTGTTGTTAAATAATTTATGTGTAGTTTAAACCAAACTAATGATTTATGAAAATCTAATAGATTATTTTCAGTGGTTTGTGGATCTCAGTACTGAAATCCCACCAGGATAGGAAGACTGTAATCATTTGTTGCAGGAGAGAAAATTACAAGGTTGGCTTAATAACAACATAGGGAAGATTTAGCAATATATAGGTACACAGATGACAGTGTGCATATTAATGGTAACTTCCCTCTCTCTGATGTCTCAGAGAGTTCATTAAAACTAATATGAGAAAAACGTAATTCAGTCCAGGCAATCTGTATTTCTGACTTATCAGTCACGTAATTTCATTTACATTGTATTGATTATACTTAGGCTTAATTGATTATTGAGAGTGAACTAATTTCAATTATTTCACTAATACTGCCCTATGGCTAAGAAGTGTTATACTGTAAGGGAAACAGTGCTTCTTACGTGCTTTAGCACATCACCAGTACCAAGAAACAGGAACCCCAGTTTAAAGCTGAAAGAATGGTTCTCCTGAGGCATACAAAACCCCCCATATTCATAGAAGAAGGGTGAGATCCAGACAGGACATGGTGAGAAAGGGGAGGCTTTTTCCAGAAGCAGGAAGGACCAAGTCTCTGAGAGGAGCCTTCTGAGGGTTTCTCCACCATGAGGCAGGAGAATGCAAGCACTTGTTCTCACATGCTAAGCTGGCAAAGACCCTAAAGTATCTTACATAGTAGGCAGAATTTTGAACATGCATATTTTATGACCAGTGCAAAATAGAGGAATAACAGTGCTGGCAGAGGGGAAGGAAGCCTAGAGATCATTTGGTTGATTTGCCTGTGGAGAGCAACTGCTTTCCTCTGTTTCCTGGCAGACTCCTGTCTTAACTTCTAAAATCTTCTTGAGGCTTTTTCATACTCAGTAATACTAATTCTGCAGCTCTCACAAACAATGAAGTTAAGCTTCTTCACTTTGTGTTGAAAAGATCTCCAAAGGTTGTCCCCAATATTCTTTTGAATCTATTCTTGTCCCCCCATCATAGACAGATAGACCAGAGGGTTGATCAGCAGCAGTCTTTTAAGTATTCAAATTCTGTTACACTCTTCTTAGTCTTCTTTGACTAAATAAGACCCTTTAAAAATATTATTGTTAATGTACATTATGTTTTTCAAGACTTTTCTTCCCTTTTACGTCTTTGCATCACCCAAGGCTATGTAGATATCTATCAGTCTTCCCTACATTGAAAAAAGCGGAGTATTTTCTAAAACTTAAGTTAATATAAACCAATAAGATTATGTTATTCATATGTAAAGGCAATTTTTGATACATGTCCATCCAAGATGCATAATAATCTTCATTTTCTAGTTCTTCTCTGCAATATTGTTACCTGTTCCTACCCAGCTGTTGGACACTTTAAATTCATTCACTGTTTCTCTAGAGTTTGTTTAGTAAAAGCTACTGACAGAACAGTAGGCCAAAAAGAGACAATGAAACTGAGAAAGGGAAATAACCGAAGGAATGCCAAATCTGTGGTTCATTTACAGTTGTAGACAGTTAAAAGAGGTAGAAATGAAAATAGTGACTTTCAGTTGACCCATCCCACTTTCTGAGCTACTATTAGTCATAGTATGTTGGATTATAGATTGCAGAAGTTGATGATGACACAGATTTTTTTTTCTCTGTCTAAGACATATGTTGTATTTTTGTTAAAATAAAAAAAAGAAATCAGTCTAAAACAAGTAATTAAGCTATGAAGATGAATGCCACTGTCTCATAAAGACACAAATGTCCTTTCCTGTAATGAACTCAGACAATGAGATAACTCTGACAGAAAGAGAGAGTAATCTGAAAGGTATTTCAGTAAACCATTGTCACTCTCATGTATTCAGCATACTGGGATTGCACTTGTATGGCAATGGAAAGTTCATCATGGATAAGATGATAAAATGTTCCAGTGCGACTAAATGTTCTAATGTGATAAAAATTTGGCAGCACTCGCAGCCTCTCTTCCTCCAAGTGTAGTGATCAACAATCACCAGTCTCTCTTCTGGCTTGTAAAAAACAAGCCAACACTCAAAGCCAAATGGTATTTGTTATTGGCTCCATGAGAATGTGTTAAAGCAAGTAGAACTGCCTCTGAGCAAGGAGTTAAAGGAGTTAAAAAATTTCCAAGAGGAAATATGAGGTAACCTGAAAAAACAGGGCACATAGTTATCACTAGGACTCGCTGGCAGAAATAACTGATACAGTGAATCTAGTCCAGTGTCTGCCCAGGGTTGTACGCAGAGTTGAAGCAATCAGACTCCTCTGTGCTCTCTGGTAAGACTGAATCCCGGATCATGTTCATTGAATCTGAGCCTGAGATAATGTTTCCAAATCAGCTGACTTGCACAGCTTTTCAAATTTTCAATATACAAAACAGGTGAGAGACAGTCACTTCAACTGTGTGCTTTGTGCCAGTAAAACCAACTAACTCCAAAGGTAAGTCCCTCCATGGATGGAGATTGCAGAATATCGCGGGGACAGGTTCACTGTCCAGCAGGGAGGTGAAAATCAGTGAAATCTGCAGAATTTCACCTCTCTGAAATGAACAAAAGCATTTGTACTCACTTTACCAAGTAACTAACCACTTCTCTACTGTTAACTGGGTAGCTGCTTAAAAGCACCCAAAAAATCACAGAAATATGTCAGCTGTGGTTTTGTAACAACCCATAAGAGCCGTCATTTATGAAAACAAGCAAACAAAAAAAAGAAAGGCACCTGGCCTTTAGCTCCCAGACAGGACAAGACAGGAATCCCAATCTGATCCCACGCTGGAATTTTCTAATGCTATACTTGGCAGTGCTAAGGGAGTTTAATGTAGTGGAGGTAATCTGCACACCAGCCAAACCCTTCGATGCATCAGCAACTGACACAGTTCGTGCCTCTGGAGTTTCATTTTAAAATGCCATCAATTAAAAACAGGGAGAGAGGATTTAATTACTCACAAGTTTTGCTATGCTTCTGAGGCACAGACTAAGATTTTTATGAACTGCAGAAGGAGGAAAAACATTTCTTTTTAATGACCTTTTGGAAGAAAATCAGTTTGCAAAGCAAGGAAACTAATTTTTGAGAGGTATATTGGCCTCAGGGAGTTTGAAACAAAGAGAAGTGAGGTCTAATTCATTGAAAAAGTATTTTGAAGTCAGCATTTTCAGAAGATACTGCAGTCCGCTCTCTCTCAGTATGTCTGGTGTTACAGTTCAACTTGCTGCTGTTTTGTGGCTCTTAGAGGAAGGAGCAAATTACATCAGGCATCTCATACTAATTTCAAATAAAAGTCTTGTGGTAAATAATCTGAAGTTTTTCTATAGCATTCTGTACTGTCCAGTGCTATGAAAAGGTGCTGATGACCAATTATTTCTGCATGGGCTATTTGTAGAGATTAAATTCATTTTAATGTTAGCATTTCTATGAAAAAGTGCACAAAGTGTTCTGTTGTAGTATACCATCAAGTGATACTGAGTGGTTCCATAATTTAAATAACTTTAACTTGAATGTCTCTGCTAAATAGATCATGTTTCTGAGCCATTTTACCTCACCGACTGAAAAATCCACATTAATTTCTGATCTACTTGGGAACTAATTAAGTTTAAATCTGTTTAACTGCTATACAAGTTAGAGTAATAATCTACTGAAAGTAATTGTTGCAGAAAAAATTTTAATTTAAAGTTCCAGAAAGCAATACCTACACTTTTAACATCACCAAACTATGTGTCCTATTAATGTACATAATCTCAATTTCCATTAGCTGACGTAAGTATGAAAATAGAAAGGAAGTATGTAAAGCTAAAAGAGAGGAAGAACTCACTAGAAATAGAATATGTATTGCAGGAGAATTTAATTGGTAATAATATAATTCAGGACTCAGTTGTCACAGCAACTATAACAAAATGAAGCATGAGTCCTCTGAGCTGCTATGCTGACAAAACTTTTTAAGGACTAGTTTTTACACTGTTGCATCTTTTTCTGCTATTCTGTGAAACTACATATTGTATTATGCTTGCTTTTGAGCAAAGCAATGTATATGCATAAATTTCCCTCACTTGAAAATCATCAAGTTACCTGCTGATATCTGTGGACCAGACAGTTACCTGGGAGGATGTTAAAACTGTGTGTGATGTTTCTCTAAACATGAGACAAACTCAATTTACAAAATTGTCTGGGAAAGACTTTAGAAAAAGCTGTAGAATAAAGAAAGGTGAAATATAAGAAGCTAGAAATAATATCTGTCAACTTTTCTAGATGTACAGAATTCTACATTATTCTAAGTCCACAAAGACAGTCAAGGAAAAAAAAAATGGTAAAAGCTCTAAATGTTAACATGTGGGATAAAATTTCAGCCTCTACTACCAGACTCTACTTGGTATCTTAGATACCAGGGCATGGCAAAATATACTGAGAGTTTTGCAAGAAAAACTTTGAATATTAACCTCAGAAAACTACAGGCTATTACCAAAAATTAACTCAGATGCTTATGAATTGTTAGAAACATATGCTGAGTGGCTATACATATCACAGAGGTGAAAAGTCCTTGTAAGCTATGTGCTTACAAGAATGAAAAGTTGTGTGGAAAAGGAGGGAGAGAGAAAAGCAAGAAAGAGAATAGTTCAGCTGTCCCTTACATGTTTTAAGCCTTCATACTACTTGAAAAAATAAAGCCACCAGGAAACCCAGTAAGGAAAAACTTGAGTCAGCTGAAAGAATTTTAAAAGAATGAGTGAAAGAAACTTTCTAGATGTTGCAAAGTGCTATCGTTAAAATTGATTTTTTTAAAAAACAGAAAATGAGAGAAATACACATAAGTCTATGTTTTTTTTTGGTGCACAGGGAGAAACCTTTAAGGAAATGTTTCAAGCCTGAAAAAATTATTACGGTCAGGCTTTGGACTTCTTAAAAGTGGATTTAATGAAACTGCTGACATTACCTAAGCTAGAGTTGAATAAATTGCCTCTGTCCTGGTGTAATGAATAACCTCAGCCTCTTGGACCCTTCCTTTCATACAGGAAGGAAAAAAAGCCAGATTTCCCATTTTTAAACTTCCTTTCATATATCTATCTTTCTTTCTTATTCTTTATGCAAGGTATCTGCTTACCTTAATGTCCTATTATTTAGAAGTTTTGCAAAAGTCCTGTGACATTTTACCTCCATAGTAGTACATTGTATAAGACCTGTCTAGGTATTATCCCTGCCACCCAAGAGGTAAAAGTATTGCTCTCTTTCCAGACTTCTAGCACACAGCCACTATCTTAAGCTCATGTGCCCTACCTATCTCACATTCAGAAAATGTATGGGGTTCCAGTAGCATAAGAAAAGTCTAAACAAGGTTAAATCAGTCTATTTTCTTCTTAATTACTTGAACATTTTCATTCTGTGTCTGAAAACAGTTAGCATATCATATAATGGCTGGATTGAGTTTGCTGTGTGTAATATAATTAGGGTTGGAAAACAAGCATCAACATTTCTGTCATTTCAGATGAGAGGTTTAGTTTATTCTGATTCTATGATGTGGTCATAAACACCCCAACATAAGGAAACTGTCATATTTCAACTTATTTATAGGACCTCTGAGTTTAACTAGTGACTGTATCTTTAAAGAAATTATAAAAAAAGAGCATGACAGGAGCAGTTTAAATGATTAGAGTAATCAAGTTAATTTAAATTAAAATAAGCAATCAGTGTATAGTAAAGCTTAATAGGAAAAATTATAATATCACCTTCATTTTTGGAAAGCAAATATTATGTCAGCAATCAGCCACATTCCAGGCAAACAATATCAGTGTGTAATTCCCACTCTCATTGTTGAAATTTCAGCCATGTGTCTGTGGGAAATTTACTTTTTAAGGGCTGAATATGATCTGGTAATGCCACTCGAAGTGTTTGGAATACTTTGCCATCTGTGGTAGATTTGGCTGGGGTAGGGTTACGTTTCTTCACAGTAGCTGGTGTGGGGCTGTGTTTTGTATTTGTGCTGAAAACAGTGTTGATAACACAGGCATGTTTTCATTATTGCTGAGCCGTGCTTGCACAGAGTCAAGGACTTTTCTGCTAGTAAGGAGACTGGGGGCGAACATGAAGCTGGGACAGCTGACTGCCACTGACCAATGGATATTCCATACCATATGGTGTCATATTCAGTATATAAAGCTGTGGAAGAGGGAGGAAGGGGAGGGAGGAACACTCAGAGTGATGCTATTTGTCTTTCTAAGTCATTATTATGAGTGATGGGGCTCTGCTTTCCTGGGGATAGCTGAACACCTGCCTGCCTATGGAAAGTAGTGAATTAATTCTTTGTTTTCTTTTGCTCGTATTCACAGCTTTTGCTTCCCCTATTAAACTGTCTTTATCTCAACCCACAAGTTTTCTTTGGGAAACAGTGGGATGTCTTCCCATCCCACTGGTGGAGAGTAAGTGGTTGTGCGGTGTTTAGTTGCTGTCTGGGATTTAACCACAACAATGAGTCTACTACTAGATGTGGTGTTTAGTAGGCACTCCTGACAGAGTAGCTGAGCTAATACAATCTACTTCCAAAACATTCTCAATTCAAAGGCTTTCTGTGATATCTTCTTATCTTACCTACCCAAAGGAAAGTAATGTAAATCAAAGTATGTTTAGCACATACAGGCAGAATATTAGATTTATTGAAGTTCAATCAACTAAGTTCCAAAGTAAGATTTCAATCTGTCCCACGAGATAGTAGAGATATGATTTTAGTCTGTATTTGAGAGCATAAGATGCTCTGAATCATTCCTTAGGGAGCTATGGCCAAAACTGGATATACCCAATGAATAAATTCCTATAAGAACTCAGCTGTCTAGGAATAAGTTCACATGAGAACAATTAACCATTTTTTTCCCCACAGATGATTGATTTGGAGGGATACAGGGTGAGAGAAAATATGCAAACATCTTCCTTTTCCTTTTGGATCTAGGACCTAGGTATGATTGGAGGGGTTTTTTGACCCAGCTAAAGCAAACTTAACTCAGTAAAGTCTTTTTATCACTGATCTTGTCAAAGGCCTGAACCAAATAAGCCAAAGGCTTTTTTTTCATGACTCTGTGATTTTTATCTAAAATATGTATTTTTGGGACTATTGTGATTGGAAAAGGAGAGGCTTTAACACCCTGTATGGTGTCTCATGTTCAGCTGATATGGAGCGCTTTGTTTCAGTGTTGCTCCTTTTGGGGGTTTTTATCTTGACTCTGAAATGCACAACCTTTCCTGAAGTATGACTCATCACAACAACAACAACAACAAAAAATTGCACGTATTTTATTTAACAAATTGTTAACTTTGTATTTTAGTTCAGTTAGTCTTGCTCATGTCTTTCTAATGTGCCACACTTGTGTGAATGCCTAATACTGCTGAACTAAGACAGCAACAGCGACTTGTGCAGTGCCAGATCTCCTTTGCATCATTAGGGACGGCCTATGAAGCAAATGTCATTAACTTGTGAGGAAAGGAAGCAAAACTGACAAATCCTCATTGACAAACTTCCCTCCATTTGTTCATCAGTTTTTATTAAGCAGCAAATTTAATATCAACGTCCTTGCATAATACAAGCCACTGAAGTCTTTTGCCATGAAAATTAATACTGTTTAAAATTAAACCTGCCTTTGGGTTTCATTTTAAAATTAGCATTGTAATCTTTGTATGCTATGTTGTGAAGCCTAAATTAATGCTAGATAATAGAAATAATGAGGCACGGCTGCATGTGTGGGGATGCACTGTAGTTCACACAGTGAAGTGTTAATTAATGTGCTGAGAGAAATCATGGAATTTATTTCTGCTCTTTTTCTGTCTGCTGCACAACATGAAAAACCGTGGAACAGGGATGTGACAGCAGAAGTCGGGGCTTTCCATGCAGATTATTCACTTAGATTCACTGGAACAAAATATTAAGTAATAAGTTTCTTGAAGCAAATGTATAATTCATTTCCATAGCTGACTGCATTAAAGCAAGACAAGTAGTAAATTCA
Source organism: Myiotriccus ornatus (assembly GCA_036023395.1). NCBI lineage: Eukaryota > Metazoa > Chordata > Aves > Passeriformes > Tyrannidae > Myiotriccus > Myiotriccus ornatus. Next base: position 42,504,426 of record JAYRBT010000139.1, read on the forward strand.
GTGAAATCTCACACAGGTACCTTTAAGCTACTACTTCAGAAATCCAGAGCACAGTGAGGATTTTCCTAGTAAGAGACTATACCTGCTGGGGGCTGATACCTTCTTGCTTATCAAGATCTTGCCTTTCAGTTCTCTAAACTCTGCAGTATTATCTGGTTTCTGTGACAGTATGCAAAAAAATTGGGTCTAGTAATACTTTATAAGTCATGATTTATATCTATTTGATCTGTTACAGTTCTAATTTAGCATTTCTAATTTCAGTATTTTACAGACGTATTTCCAAAATAGGTGATGGTATGAAATAAACAGGAAATGCCCTCACCATTATTTTGAAAGTGAAAAAATGCATTAGTCTTCATTTAAATTCTGTTCTTAAGGATTTTTACTTGAAAGAATCACAATCACCTTTTTTTTTTTCCACTTTCTTATACCCATGAGTGGGTAAGAGAGACATTTCCTGCTCTAGGTTACTCTCTCTGTGTTAGGAAATATGGGTTGAAAGTGGCTAAGTGGTGAACAGCTAAGTTGTACCACACAGATACCCGGGTGTGTGGAAAAAAATGTATGGAATAATCAAGGAAATTTTCTACTTGATTGCAGAATAATTAAAAATGCAAAGCCAATAGTAATGTAAAAAAATGACAGAGTAATTTTTTATCAGGATAGAATACCCTTCACAACCATAGATGAGTCTTTTGACTATCCTTTTCATATGGAAGCAATTCTTTTTGCTTGGAATTAGACCTAATTCCAGAGGAATTAGACTATGCACAGAAACCTGTGCTTTTAAGGAATATCTGTATGTGCAGTATGATTTGAAGTCACCATCTATTCTATTTCTTTAATAGACTGTCTGGGGCTTCTTAGGAAATGAGTAGCTCACACCTCCCAGCCACAGAGACAAAAGTGTGTAGCTGCTGCAATGCTGAATAGTAAATGGAGTCTTTGTCTAACTGACTAGTATAAACAGAAAGGAATTGGATGATGCATTGAAAATGTACATAAAATACGTGCCTTTCTACTGAAACCTCCCAGTGACCACAGGTATGTGCAGGAAAAAGTTTTGCCTCCAAAACACTTTGAAAATTGAGTAGAAGAGGAGGCACCTACGATTCCCAAAACTTCAATATTGATATTTCATACTTAAGTTTGCCAGGATCCAACTCTAGAGAGTATTAGTGTTCCTGAAAGTAAAAACACCGGCTTGATCACAATGCTGTGCTGCAAAAGTTCAGTCAACAGTAATCTTTGTGCCATGTTTTGATTTTCACGTGAAGAGAATTTCTCTCTGCAGAACTAAGAAAATGAAAGAGAAAGAGGTCTTTTCTAATCTGGTTGATGATAGTATGGGAAGTCCAAAACCATCTTAGTAATGAACACACATGAAGAAAATGATTCAGCAAAACTGGACATGAATGCAAAAGAGAAATACTGGCCTTTGTAAAGTGATGAAGAAGATGTGTAACATGTCTCATTTTTACTGAGTTAGGAGCTGAGGGGATGTCTGGGGGTTACTCTCTTCATTGTGTTCTTGAAACTATTTGCATAAAATAATCACAAGCTTTGAATGATCATGAGACTATTTATACTAAGAACATGGTCCAGGAAGAACTCTGTACACCTATCAGAAACCCAATTTGATCAAAAGTTGCAAATGGAAATACTTTAACATGATCTCCGTTTCTAAGCCCAGTAACACAAGGGAATATAAATCCAAGAAAGTTGTTCTGCATATGACCAAGAAATCAAATCAGCAAACACAGAGTGTTGTGTATGGGATATTACTATTTGCAAAAGTGTACACTGGATGCAATGTTTCCTTGCAATATTTCATGTTTTGAGAGGAGATCTGGAAAACAGTCAGCTAATTCATAAAATGAAACATAAAATGATATGTAACTGTGTCCTTCAGTAGTAGGAAAGAACAAAAACCTGTGAATACAAGAAGTTTGTCTTCGTCTTAACGTGACAACAGAAAATGTAGTTTTCTCAGCCACGTATAAATCTGGCTTTGCTCTCTGTCCTTTCCAGAATGAAGGTATTTTTTGATTTATGTTCAACCAGAATAGAATACACTGTCTTGTGGAAAAATTGGACAGGAAAGCTTTAAAATCTCCTAATTTAATTCCTTATGCCAGTTTATCTCTCAAAGGTGTTTCCATTCAGACTAGAGGCACCCTCATGGCAATCAAGGTGAATGAATCCCATCAGTGATAGAGCCCTGTGTGAAACAGTCAGCTGATCCATAGTTCTTCCTCATAAGAACAGCATTTCACTTCTTTAAGACTTCACTTCTTTTTTTTCCTCTTTATTTTTTGATCCCAAACTCATGTTCTGTTCAAGTTTCTTCCTCATGCCTCTTCAGCTCAAATATTTTTTGTCACTTAGTAGACATGGTCCATTAAGTGCAGAGTGAGGAAAACCCTACTTTTGGGAAAAAAAGCATTGGTTAGAGCTTATGCAGTACAGCATCTATCGGTTTTGAACAAACTTGCCAGAATAAGTAGGAGGTGAGTTCTTATAAAGCATTAGTAAAGTGCTGCCTGGTAAGTGGTCAGTGTTAGCCTCCCTGAGCTGTGTTTTGCTGCAGATAGTTTCAGGGGTGCTTGGGTGCAACTACGAGGACAACAGTCATTAAACTCTTGCCTTCAATGAAGGTCTTTTATACTGCTTTTACACTACTGTGGGAGCCCCTGGTGGTCTAGTGGTAAAGACGCGGCGCTGTCACTGCCGAGACCCGGGTTCGATTCCTGGTCAGGGCC
>JAYRBT010000139.1:42507287-42540633 GCA_036023395.1 Myiotriccus ornatus
GCGCACACTGGAACTCACCTAAAAAATCCAATGCGCAGGCTGGAAGGTGTAAAGACCTTCCCCGGTTCTTCGTTTGCCAACTCTGGCCATTATTATTAAACACTACTGTATTGCTATACTGCAGTTATTACTGTAATTTACACCTACTTCGTACTTTTTTATGCTGCTTGTGCACTGAAAACTACCTTGGTGTGAATAAGGATCTTTAAGAATAAGATTCCAATTTTAAATTATTTTTTTACTGCCATGCTACCCCTGTAAACCCTCATCTTTCTCTTTGACTGACCCTCTTAATAGAAGGCATGTGACCACTGTACTGCTCAGCAACCTAGGAGATATTTTATGTGATGGATTTGTTTCTGAAAAGCTTGCAATCAACATATAAGCAATTAGAGGCCACTTTATTTCCTGGCAGTATTAAGGGCTCCTGCTGTTTGGTTTAGTAATGGCAGATGCAAATAAGGCTTTGAAAGGATCACTGTAAGTCATTCAGACTGATGGAGTCCTTCCTTTCATTCCCCACAATGCATTCAAATTCACATGAAAATCTGTCTCACATGATATCGGTAGTCAGCCAAAGCTCTGTCCTTGGGTTCCTTCATTTATGGTAGAAATCACATACTATGTAACAGAAAGAAAAAGAAAAGAAAATGCGAAGCAGTATCCTTGGAGCTCAAATGACAGGAGAGTTCTGTTAAGATGATGCAGAAGTTTTAATTATTCCGAGCTTGCAGCTTCAGAGCTATTTCCCAGTCCAATTAACCTGTCCTATTGTACAGTTCATGTAAGGCACAAAGTAATTAACATTCGTATCATAAATAAACAATTAAGAAATGTTTTGATTTCTGGTTACACTTTTTGTCATTCAAACTGTCCTGCAGTTTCTGCCCACCAGGAATTTACTTTTTTAAACGCTTCCCATTTCATTACCAAGTGTCTCTTTCCTCTCTTATACTCAGCAGTCATCACATATAAAAATAAGACTACAAAAAGGTGCCATTGCACTGATGTAACAACAAAGTAACAGAAATCACAGGCAACTTTAATCATTTAGGAATTCATGTCACAAAGTTCTGTTTAATTTTACCAAATAAAGAAATAGTGAGAATGTTTTCTAGTTTTAATCCAGAGTTTATTGCAACTGACACTAAACTCTGACCCAGATTTGCAAATTAATTTTACCCCATGCTGTTATTAGCTAATGTTTGTCCAATCTCTGAAGCACTTCAGTTCTTTGCTCTTGACATACCTCCTCCTTGTTAATTTTTTGACAGCACTAATAGTTTTATATCTTTCTATTTGCTAGTGAATTTTGTTAGGAATAGGTACAGGATTTCTGGACATGCAATGGACTTCTTAACAAGTGATGGTCTTGGGTCATTTTTTATAGGTCTGATAATGACCATAGCTTTGATTAATGTCATAATTTCTTAATGGATAACTATAAAATAATTCTAATTTATAGAACCCATAGGTCATCATTATTCCACCAGAATATCATAGTAAAGTGTGTCTCATGGAATCATTCAGGCTGTTAATGGAACTAGTTAATCACATCTAATAATGTCATTTGCTTGTTAATGACTAGTTAATAATTAGTTAGTGACATCTATTCAGGAAATTTATGGTACAAGTTTCATAATGATGTCGCAGTAGGTAGGTTCCTATGCAAGTAGAACAACTGAGCTCAATAATGTCCTTCACAGGCATGAGGATTGCTGCATTAATATCATTGCATATCATTGTAGCATTACACTACAAAACCATAGATGAAACAGAAGGCTTTGTATGCAACTGTCCAAGGATAAAATTGACTTAGAACTGCTATTAGGTACATGATTCCATTATATATGTAACAACCAAAAGAAAAGTAAATAAGAAATTTATGCACTGTAATTATTGTGGTATATCCAAGTAGTTGTATTACATTCTAGCTTTTAGTATTACATGGTTATGAAATTAAAATCATGAGAGCCTGTATTATCAAGTCATCTTTACCCAATCATATATTAAAAAAACTCTGCAAATCTTCTAAATTCTATAATTGTCCATTAAGAGAAGTCTGGATATTAAAATTCACTACTCTCTCAAATAATAAATGCAGTATTCACAATTTCGGTTGTTATTTTTATGCAGTTTGAAAACAACACCTTTAAAAAATAATGTCTTACAATTTCCTATTGACAAAATGTATGGATACATTGCCAGCAAAATAAAAGAAGTAAATGTCTTAGCATATCTGTCCCCTGGAGAAAATCTTATTTTTTTTGCAGAAGTTATATGATATGAGAATAGTCTGAGCAATAAAATGACAAAAGTCCCAGTAGACAGATGATATTTTCTATGAGAAGCTGCCACTGTAAATCATACCCATTACAGATTGCCATGTGCCTGTGTTTATTCTCTATGAGCCCTATACATCCTGGAAAAGGCTTCTATTTTCAATGTAAATTGTCAATGTGTGAATTTCAGCTCATGCAAATATGAAAACCTATATCATAACCATTATTCAAGTCCCTATTAACACAGTAGTTTTCACTGGTTTCTAAGTACTTTCTTCTGTGTAAGAAAACAATAAAAATGGTGCCCATCTGTTCTTGTATCATTTGTACTTCAAGGCCTTTTTAATTCATTTACTGATTCTAACAAAAGGAATAGAGTACACTTAGAGATAGCTGAAAATTCCCTGTTGGCTACATAATCTGCAGTCTGCAGTTTGCTTTGGAAAAATCAGTGTTTGTGGGAAAGCAGATGGAAACACGGCAGTACCTCTAGCCTCTGCAACAATTCAGCAGGTGTCACACAACAGTACGTTTGTGAGAAGAATAAAGTCATATTCAGCAGGTTGAGGATGTATTCCACAATAAATACCAATGATATTTGATCCAGTATTCAATAGGCTATTGGATCTTAGATAACAAAATGATTCATTCAAAAAATGAACACTGCTGCTACGGACCAGGACTAAGAACTTCAAAGATTGGTATGTCTGAAATTTTTACTCTGTTCAATAAAGCTCGAAAAATGGTCCAGTTTATATTCAACTCTGAAAAAGAAGATTTTAAAAAATGTGACCCCTGTCCTGTTGTTTACAGTGGTAAGTGCAGTGCTTTGAACACAAAAATACAGTGTTCAGTTTTAGTGACAAGATTTTCTTTTGCTTCTGACTGTTCCTTTGAGGAAGAAATGATTAAATGATATTCCATCTGCTTAAGTAGTTACTCTGTATCTTCTTTCCTTTTATTGTCAGATATTCCAGGCCTAAGGCACTTTATCAGTATCCAAAACAAAGTATAAAGAGTGATTGCATTAACCTTAGCAACTGAAATATTAGTTTCTCTTAGAGAATGCTGACTCCATGCTACAAGACTACTAATTTTCTAGCTTTTACTCTGAAACATTAGGCACATTGCTATGGAATATCAACCTTCATAAAAGCTAATCCTAAGTGTGGCAAATATTTTGGTTATCTGATTTTTCAACCAACAAAAAATACTAGAAATAAAAAACAATATTCTTTAAAACCCCACAAACAAACCCCACAAAAAAACCCCATACAAAAACAAAACCACAAACGTATCTATGATCTGCAAAGCAGCTGACTTCAGGTCTGCAAAATATTCTATTACTTTAACTATTTTGAAAATCAGTTCATAGAATCCTATATCTGAGTTGGAAGGAACATTGAGTCTAATTCCTGACTTCACACAGGACAACCTAGAAGTTAAACCACATGTCTAACAGGAGTGCGCAAGTACTTCTTGACTACCGACAGGTTTAGTGCCATGACTACTTCTATGGACCCTGTTGCAGTGGTTAACCACCCTCTCAGTGATGAATCTTTTACTAATATCCAGTTCAAAGTGCAGGTGGACAGAAGATTTGAGGATTTGACTTTTAATTGACTTTAGTACATGGCAGCTTTACCTTTCTTTTGATGGATACAACGTTTGTGGATCTTGTTTCAAAATCTCTTTTATCTCAGTGAAAAAGTTCCAATTGCTTTTAATGACTTTTGGCCCAAACTGAAGCCTGGGAAGATACTTAAACACATGCTTTGTTCATTGTATTATTCCCAATGAAGTCAAACTGAAAATAAAGCTGAAGTCATGTTTTTGCACTGAACTGAACCTTGATGTATCAACAGGCATTTTTCTAACCACTAATTAATTAACTATTAATTTTTTAATGAGGGAACTGGAAATTAACTACATTTCACATGGCATCTGCTACATTATTATGAAAACTGATTTTTCCTAGTCTTCAAAGAGCTCCTCAGATAAATCCAAAAAATAAATCCAAGGATTTGGCATTAGCTGGCTCGTGTTAGACTACCTCAAGGGCTGTTCTGCAGTTGCATAATTGAGAGCAAAGTAGGCCTTTTCTCTTAAATTGTCTCTGAATGGGTGCCAAATAAGATAGCTCTTTTCAATCCAAATGCTCAGGATTTATTGCACTGTAATGTGTATGGGCTGACCCTGGACTTCCAACCTGCTGGGAACAATCATCAGCTGGTTTATGGGCTTTTCTGAGAGTTTTTCCTCTCTTTAACACTCTGCCTGGCATATAGCTGCAATCAAAAGTGGAGATATTGCAGCTTACATTGTTTATTAACTTTCTGCTATATATATTTAGATTGTTCAAATTCCTGAGGCTTATCCTACTTTCTTTGAAATCAGTAGATTAGTCCATTTATCTACAGGAATTTGATTTACAGATGATACCAGATTTATTTTCAGCAACAGTGTAAGAACTAGTTTTATTGTTAACCCTTAATTCACTCAAGAATTCTTATCACTCGGCCCCTTTGAGCACAAATTACATATTAGACTATTTGTCTTGTATCCTGGACCTCTTCAGAAAGCAGTATGTTATTACAGTATTTTTGTTCCCTAGCTAAGGGCTGTCTGTTCTAAAAAGACACCATGGCCACCATCAAATACATAGCATTCCCTTCTGGAAAAGAAGTGGGATCATGAAAATACGGATGTTAAACTAAATATTTGGTATTTTAAGTGTGTCTATAAAAATAGATTAATTGAAACTAAAATACAAGTACTTTTCCAGAGAAAATATTCATGTAAATAAATTGCTACTTATTAAAAATAATGGGATATTGGAATAAATCGGGCACTGTATACAAGAGATAATAAGGTAACTACAAGATATGAGAAGACTCCTGTCAGGAATTTCCAGGTGAATTTTGACAGAAGGACCTTGGAATCAGGAGGACTCATGAGTGTCTTCCACATAAGATCTAACTCTACTCTAGAACTAGTGTGAATACAGTGTACCTAAAGTCCAGGTGCAGAGAAACTGGAGATAAATTCCAAAAATCTAGAGTTATCACTCACTAAGGCTTTGAAAAAGTGACAACTTTCTGATCCAGCTGACATTAAAAATTGTTTATCAGTGTAGAGCATTGCATGACTTATGAAAGTGATTAGCTCTATACTCGTGTTACACACAGCTCAATCCATTATTTCTGCACCCAAACAATCTCCATGATCCTTGTACAACCTTACTGAATCTTTGACAGACCATCAAGAGCTGTCACAGTGTTTCTGTCCTTTTTCAAACTATTTTGTATTTTAGTTTGACATTTTGAAGATTTGATTTCTTAAACTGAGAAAGTGCACTCTATAATATCCAGTTTTTAAACTTCTACAGGATGCTTCATCCTAGGAGAGGTAAAATCAAATTGTGGATGACAATCTGGGTCTGGACACACTGCAGACTTTGAAATTAAAAGGGAAATGCAACAGGGACTGAGCTGAGGATGATGAGAAGTTTAGCACCAATCTTAATGTAGCCAAAAAATTCAACACAGTGATTTAATTTTTTGAGTTTTGCTCATTGATGCCACTCAGTGAAAAAGGCTAAAGACAAGTTTTGTAGAGGTTTCTGCCTTCACAATGTAAATTTTCAGAATGTAATGCACTGTACTGGTAGTTACAGAAGCATCCTTAAAATTGCCAATGCATTTACATTTCTCTTTCGAGTCATGCACGCAGTGGTCTCAGATGGTGCTGCATGGTTTAGCCAGTTGTCTTGGAGATCTCAGTGTCTAGTCCTCCACATCTGCCTGAAGGAGGATGAGGAATCTGATGAGGCTCTCACATGTGCTGGGCTCACCAGCAGCCTATGTACCGAAAATAGTCTCTTCTCATTGCTGAAAATAGTCTCTCCTCCATTCCTCAGTAGTGTGTATAGAGACTGGGTTGGTTCCAGTCAAGTGTAGGACACTCAACTGTTGCATTGTTAAATCTAAAAGTCTTGATAGACAGACTCTCTGAAACTTCAGCTGACTCACAAGTGCCATGTAATGTTTTGCCACCACTAAACACCAGTAAGGCTCAAAAGAATTACTGGACTGGAACATGTGTCTCACATATCTCAATACAATCTCAAAACTACTTTAATGTAAAAGCTCATATCTTAGTTACAAACCTGCCTTCCTACCCCTTTGAAATAAGACAGTGTCTACAAAGCTCTGTCTGAATGACTGACTGCACTGTTAAAAATAGAACTTTTTAAATTGCCATTAACAGATTAGTTGGCTTCATTAAACAGTATATGGTCAGCAGATACATTTAGCAGTCTTCAAGACAGAACTCTATTTTGACAAGCAAGATATCAAATACTTCTGATGAAAAATCAACGTCATACCTAACTTATGCTTCTCCTCACTGCTCCAGGGTTGCATATATCCCAGGTCACCTGGATTTACTTAAACTATATCTGTGACCTATGAGGTTAATGTAGGTTACCCCCTTAAGAAATACGTAACACCACCACCGCGTGACTGAAAGGTGGGAGTGAAATGACATCAATATTCCCAAGTTCTCACTTCCTTCTGAATGTAGGCTGGACAAAATCATTAGTTTTTCCAGATTTTCTTATGTGGAATGGGATCTGTAAATCTGAACTAGCGTTTAGATCACACAGTATATGAAGAATTGCAAACTATTTGGTGAAATTTCATTATTCTCACTATAGGAAACCACTGATTTTATAGGACTATTAAACTAAGTTTGTAGAGAACATTGAATGGTTGCTTATACCTGTTGCCATCATGGCCATAATACAGTGTTATTAGGATGACTTCTCCCCTTTATCTGTCCTTGAAACTCAGTGGTGCAGAGTCTAGCTTGTTAGCAGATGTCATGCCTTGGAGCTTGATTGTCATTGCTTTTCATTTATTTTGGACTGGGAACTTAGTTACTAAACCAAAGTGTTTTCACACCCCCCACCCCACCCAACTGGTGGAAAATTAGCACTGTTTGGTGCAGAAAACATTTGTAGAAGGCAGTATTCTCAAAATACTGTATGCATGTAGTTGTCATCAAACAAATGATATAAGGTTTATTTAATATGCAAAACTAAAGTAAAAAATAAGTTCTAAATCAAGTGTTTGCTATGAAAAATAGTTCAGGAACTAGTTCAGTCATGAAACGGTGTTTTGGTGATATATTCAGTTGTTGTACTATGACACTAGTTTTGTTTTATATGCTGCTGTTCTGCCTGAATTCTCTGCTGTAACCTAATGAGTAGACATAAAATTTTCACCACTGAAGTGGCATTGAGGAAGAAATAAATTTCTTTCCCTTGTTACTGGTATTTACTTGACATACATTAATTTTTTTTTTCTTTGTGACCCTGAACACTGAAAGTAAACATTGTAGTCTTTTTCCCCTCTCTAAGTTGCACATAATTATATCTTCATTTATGAGCTGTTAATAGACAGGTAGGTAAAGACAGTGAACTACAAAGACCTAGGAAACTGAGGGGGCTCATAAGAAATAAAAAATAGTTAGCTCTAGTTGGTTTGACATTAGTGAGAAACATACGGTTTAGGTATCTTGGGGGATAGGCTATGAATTTTGTGAATAAAGAATTGGTATAACGTAAAATGCAAAACCAATGCCTGAAGATTTTAAATAAGAGATAAAGCGGATTTTTCATCATATTTGCAGGTAATTATAATAATTAATTTTAATTGATTAATTATTGTAATGCCTATTATAATGCCTGCCTCCATTTTCTAGATAGTGTTCTGCCTTTAAACTTCAGGGTGTCATTTTATCTTTTTAGACTTTAACAGGTGGATTTTTATCTTTCTTAAGCAAATTCTACATAGGGAGAACTGAGAAGAGATATGGCTAATTAAAATTACTCATGATGCAAGTTTGAAAACTTTCCTGTACCATTACACAAATAAAGCCTCAGTTAGACATTAAAAGGTCAGAAAAAGTCAACAAAGAATAACCAAACCAAAATCACATTTGAGAATGACATGTAAAATAAGGACCAAGATGAAGACAAAATGAATACATGGCTCTCTATAAATGAGAGGGGAAAGAAAAAGCTGCATAAACTGAATAACTTGACTTTAAATGACAATATCAATTCAACAAACATTTCATAAGACTGGTAGATTCAAAATAATATGTAGGACTTTGTGGTTACACTTGATTTTATTTATCTATGTCAAGAGCCAGGAAAAATGGGATGTTGAATCACTTGATTACATTGTGTAATCTGTATGGACTGTTAGTCCACAGCTTGTGTCTGTTTCTTGCAGGATAGCACATCCAGTGTAATCACTTCTGTTTCATGAAAATACTAATTATTAACTGGGCACAGTAAATCATCAGTGGGTGGAAAAGGATTTAGTAACATGAAAATTGGTGCAAAAAACCACTATGCGTTAGCTAACTCTCTGTGACCAGAATGAACAGAAACAATTTAGAACAAATGAATTTAACAGAAGCCATAATCAACACCTGCCATTTTGTATCTAGAACTAATATGCTGATACATAAACCTTAAGAAATAATGAGGGACAGAAAAAATTCTCATATAAGTATTTCAAAACAATGTATTCTTAAATGGAGAGCAATTAAAATATATGCCTGAAGGAATCTGGTATTTCTACACTGTAGAAAATTCAATTATATATCATTTCATTCTGATCAGGCATAAAAATAATTTCTACTAATGAATTATTTTGGAGAACAATATATTTTAAGTATCAATATGTAAATTTTTATGTCAAATAAAATAAAATTTATTCACTGATTTGCATATTTTACTTATTTTAATAGTATGTGCAATAAATTTTGAAAAAGCCTTTCAATAGAAATAGAAAAACACCCTTTTATGATGTTTGGAAAATTTGATTTTATACTGTTCTGATTTTATTGACAAAACTGTGTCAAAATTGACACTTTACTGCAAATATGTAATTATGTCAACATAAAACTTTCTATCTTGAAAGAAAAATAGTCTCTGATAAACTGTCTTCATTTCTCTAGAAGGAAACTTTTCAAATCTGTCATGGTGATTTTATACTTGTTTTCCTTAACAATTTTTTATTATGCAAAAATCTGCTGTATTTTGGGAAAAAAATCTTGACTGAATAATAAAAGTGAACATACCACAAAATAAATCTGAGATAATAAATCAGATGTTTCTCTTGTTTTTTGCTTAAAAATGGAAAATAATCACTTGGAAAACTACTCTTGCTCTTTCTCGTTCATAAACACACACACACATATACAGTGTGGATGAAGCAATTTTTGTTTTACAGCTTGAAGAGACAAACAAGAGGATCAATACTCAGATTATCAAATAAGAGGAATATTCAGAATTCAATCAATTTTTATTTGAACTGTCTAAATGTTCAGAGTAAATTTGTCATTCATTTATTTTAAGTGAACAGTAAAAAGCAACAGTGTGACCGTAGGTTATTTCTTGCCATTTTATTGTTCTTGATGCAAAGCTGTCATGAACACATTGGAGTGACATAACTGGAGTAGTTTGGATACAGAAGTAGCTGATGTGGAGAACCAGGCATCTGGTTGCCTATGTTTCAGCAGGGTTTGTGCTGGCTCTCTTCCTGCTCACAAGGACTGAACGGCCACTTGCAGTTCAAACTCCTTGTGCACAACCTTTGGCTCGGCTTTATCCACTCCTGTACTGCTAGACTGCTTCACAACACACAGTAAAATGCCCTATATGGGGAGAAATGAGGAGCTTTACTTCAAAATACCAATGCTGACCCTTATGGGAGCACCAAGATTGCAAAGAGATTGTATTTTACTGAGAGAAAACATTCTTACTGCTATCCATCTACTTCTCCTCCATCAAATGATCCTTCAGCACAACATTAGCTTTGAATTCGTTGTTAATATGCATTGTTTATACTGAATTAATTTCAAGAAGTCACAAACAAAAAATATCTTTATAGTTTTCTGACTGGCTGGCAGAAAAGATGCAGTTCACTGCTCTGAAGTGTTAAAATTTATCACTAGTGTGGATTGCAGCTCTTCTTGTTCAGCTTCATTTATGCTTTCTTTATGGGAAGAATGCAAATGGGGTTTTTTTCATTTGGTTTGGTTTCGTTTGGTTTGAGAAAGGGAGTTTCTTATGCATCTGTGACTTCATAAAAATACATTTTTGGTTAGCAATATCTTTTTCAAAAAGGCAATTTCTTCATTTTCTTAAAGGACCATTTATTTATCTTATGAATCAAAATTAAATTGGTTTGAAAAATAAAAAAACTAAAAAATATATTTTCCCTTTTTTTGGTTCTTTTTCTCAAGAATGGTAACAAGGTAAAACCTGAAGAGGACTGTCAAAATCTTGAAATTTATCTTCACCGGCCTTTGAACTCAAATTTGGCAGAATTTCAGATATTTTTTGGTGTTCCAATTAAGAAGTTTTAATTATAAAACAAACAAAGAAGGGATACCATGTTAGACAGAGGTTGAAGGAAATATCTCATCTGATTTTTTTCAAACAGTTTCATAATTTGTGAGGGAAACCTGCTATGACAAGACTTGTCCTCTGAGTTACAAGTACACTGATATTTAGGCTTCACTTAGTCCTAATCATTCTGAACAGTCAAGGTCATGTTTGATTTCAGAGACACCCTAAGTGCAAAATCTTATTTAATACACCTTTCCATTTTATCTTTTTTGTTTTGTTTTTTATATCTTACTTCTATCCTCTCTTAAAAATATTATTGTAGCACATAGTTTCAACATCTTAGTAGATCTATATTTCATTTTGTGTAGGGTGGAACTATAGCTTCTTACGGCTATGGTAAGTGACAGTCACTGGGTAAATCCCTGAGGTTTGACCGTCTAACTTGCTTCATTGCAATGATTTTGTTTTCATGCAGTTTCATCTGTCTCTGTGCATGTGTGGGCACGTGTGTGCACATGTTTGTATCAGGTAATCATAAGGCAGAGCTACTTAGAAGGATGAGCTTTTGAAGCGATGTTAACATTTGTCCGTTACATTTTTTACAAGATTATCTGCTCTCAGAATTACCAATTTCAAAGGGAGACAGAAGATTGTCTCTCCTTACCTCCCTCCCACTGCTATGTACTATGAGTGATTTTTTGCAGTGACTATATGAAATTTGTCACTCATCTTCTAAAGCTTTTTTCTGTATTAATTGTATTTAACTATTACTTGTGGTGTTTTCACTCCATGTCCTGCTTTATTTTTTTCTTTCTTTCTCTTTTCCCCTCTCTACTCTTGCATGTGAATCCCTTGTCTGGGACTCTGCATTTGGCTACCAGCACTTTATTATAGCATGGTGATAAACCAGGTGTCACGCTCTCATTTTGTGTTCCTGGGGCTGAGCCACCTGCTTGGATTGCTGTCTCATGAGAAGCTCCACAGTATAATCACTTTTGTTTGTATTGTTTGTGATTTTGCCAACAATTCACGCCTAAGGCTTTTAGTGTACCTGTAGAGAAATGACTCCTGAATATCTAGGGATGGAAAGGTAGATGTGTAAGCTGTTAAAATATAGCTTAGTAATAGATAGAGACAGATGAACTTTTGAAGAATGCTATGTAGGGAAACTTCTATTGTGCAAAGTTAAGCTTTACGCATCTCTGGTCAACTGAGAAACAAGAGATGTCTTTCTTTCAGGGCAGTTTTGTTGTTTTTTTTTTTTTTCTTTCAAAAATTCCAAAAAATCCCTTTTTAATAACCTGTCTTTCTATAAAGTTCTATAAGAAACCAAATATTTGCTACTTAGAAAATGTTGAAAGGAACTATTCTTACAGTTTCACAACCTTAAAAAACATTCCTTACCAAGAGTTAAATTCCTCAGAGTCAGCCATTCCTTGCAAAAGTCTCTGGTCTTGTTCATTTGTTTTGTCAACTTAAACAATTCTGTAAAACAGCTCAGAAGTGGAATTGCTTTTCTTTATTTTTAATGTTAAACTTCCCACCAAATTTTATAATAGTGGCTTCTCATAGTTGTTGTTTTATTTTATAATTTGCAAGCAGTTCAATATAGTGAAATGTGAAGATATTCTTTGCAATGTAGTGTTGCTAAAGTGTGTGGTATTTGCTATCCAAATCCTTTAGAAATACTGGTGTAAAGACTAAAGTCAGTGATCCAAAAGCTCATTGAAATCAATGGGAGACTTTCCATTAGATTCAATGGGCTTTGGTCCAAGCTGTTTGTAATTATAGGCTGACATTTTGAAAGCCGCCTAAGGGAGCTGGAAGCCTAATACTCATTAAAATTAACTGGGCAACTAGCTTTACTAGGGTGCTTTGGAAGTCACTACTACAGTTAATATAAATAAGTGACCTGTTTATGACACACAGTTACAGTAGAGATCCATGAATCTGTGAGCACGTCCTATCTTCTATATCAAATTCTTTAGATTGTGTTATGTGACAATGGGCATTTGTCTACAGAAAAGTATTCTCTAATTTAAAAAGACAGATGAATACACCAAAGAAATTATCATAGAATTGAGTAAAACTGATTTACACAGTAGCTTGTTTGTTCACCTAACAGTTCCTAGTTTAATTATTTTAAGAAATATTCTTAAATATTTTGAATTTATTTGTAATGAGGACTATATCACTACATTGTTCAAATAATTCAATCCTTAAGTTACCTGATAGGTTATCATTTTTCTATCTGCAGCAAGGAGCCTTTGATATCCTCTGTTATATTTGTATCTACAGCTACATCTACACCAATCTATGCATTGTTTGAAAAAGTATTCAGCTGGTAGCCCTTAATTAGAAAAAGTTACTTGAATTATGACTGACAAATCATGGAAATGCTCTAGCATTTTCTATGGATGCTAAAACTATATATATATACATATATGGTGAGTTACACGAGCTGCAGTTGTTTATACGCATTATTTAATACTAAAACAAATTTGTGAACCATATCAATTAGTTATATATGTCACTTGTTCGAGTAGCATGTGGTTCTGCTGTAACACTTTCAAACTGATCTTTGATTTTAATCTCAGCAATTCATTCATATGTTATATGTTGTAGCTAAAAAGATGACTGTTAACTACAGATATTTTACAGGATTAGAAATATTACAAATCTTTGAAAGCTGGAGATTTTAAACCAATTTGGGAACAAAAAGACAATATTGTCCTTTATGGGGGTTCTGAATTATGAGATAGATCAAAATAAACGTAACACCTGGTTAGATAAAATATTTATGTGCACATGATAAGAAGTTCAATAGTAAGCTTAATTTTATTTAAATTAGTCTTCAATCTTAACATTATTTCCCAAGACGACTGATTATTATTATGATTTTACAATGGCAGTATTGCTGCTATGTAACCTTCATTTACTCAACAGAATTGTATAAAAAATATTATTGATAGCAACAAGAAAACACACAAAGTGGTCCCATGCAAGCAGCTCAGTTGTTTAAACTCATCTCATACACAAAGTAAAACGAAATATAAACCATCTAAAATTATATGTAGGGTAAAATTAAATAGTTTGGCCGGTTGAAACTAGTCAGCTGGCTCCTGGAATTCCGGTGGAATTATGTTCCTGTTTCAAGCAGGCCACAGCCCCGTTTCCCTCCCAGTGGGAGATTTTGCGTACTGCCAAATGAATGGGGATAAAATCAAATTGAAAGAGCATTCCTAGCTATTGAGTTTTTTATTAGCATCATGTTATGCTTCTTATAGGCCATTTACTCTTTTTTGCTTTTGAGTTAGCTATTGGCCTGCCCTCTTGGTTGAAGAAATGGTGTCAATTCAAATACAGATTAAAAAAAAAAAAAAAAAAGGGAAAGAGGAGCTATTTCTTACAGTAAAACAGTCCCCCCAAAAAAGTAGAAAATTTTGTACTGTAAAAACAACAGTACAAAAAGCAGATAGCACCTAATTAAAGTGAATTGGACTGAAGTGCAATTGTTAATGTCTATACTGAGCAATTTTATGGCAATGTCTGCAATCCTGCTCCTCTGTAATTAGCTTCTATAGGTGTAATTTTATCAATATTAGTGGAGGTAACCAATGCAAAATGTACATATTCATGCAGGCACAACATCAAAATCATTGTGGGTTTCAAGAGAGATAATGGTTTAGATCTTCGAATCTCTTTCTGAAATTCCTCTTGAAATACCTTCTTGTACCTGAAACCATTTCTTCTTTGGGAATCCTGAAGCTTCTCAGACTCATGTCATTAGGGGATTTCATCAGCATTTTTTTTTATTTTTAAGCCAAGATCACAGCTGAAAATGCTAATATCTGGACTGATAATGCATTTTACTGTGGCTCTTCCATGCTACACAGCTGTCAGTGAACTATCAGTTTCTTATTTACCCAATTCTCAGTTATCCCAATCATAATCTTCTCTAGTTTAAGTAATAATTTCCTATTAAGCATCAAATATTTTCGTGGCTTGCAAGTAGATTAAATCTAGATTAGACCTATTTCCGTTGTCTCGAAAAGCAATTATCTCCCCAAGGATATCAAGTTAGTCTGGCACACTCTGTCTTTGTCAAACCCAGGCTGCATTTTATCACATTTTCCCTGTACCTCTGTGCCTTCATTCTTTCCTATGTAAGACGTAACTCAGACAGATTCACAGTTGTAAGGGTCACCCTATTTTAGTGTCTTAAATATGTGTAACATTTAATATTTTTTTCTCTTTTGTGCATTTACTGAAGCTTGATGGATTTGACTCCTCTGCCAGAGAAGCTGCATTACTGTGCCAGTACTCTTATGATTCTGGGACAGTGATAATTCCTCTCAGTTTTTATACATGAAATACTGAAAGTTGTTTTTTCCATTTCAAACGGTCATTTGTGTCCCATATCATCCCTCTAACCACACTGAAGACTGAACTTCAGCATGGACTTTTCTTAATCCTTATACAATGCTTTCATATTCACCCCAGTTCTCTTTTATTTATAGAGGTTCATATAAATATGTTCAACTAAAATAAAAATCTAGCTCACTTCGACTTCAGAAAATTCTTCGTTATCCCAGAAGTACTAAGCTTTAAATGACAATTTTCTAATCAGCTCCATTTTCAATTCCTTTTGGCTTTCCATTCTTCTTTGATTATTCCCAGTCATTATTTATTTATCTATTTGTACAGACACTCATATTTATTTTAATTTGTTTCTGCAACTTTGTGGGTTGTGGTTTTTTTTGTTTTGGTTTTTTTTTTAAGTATTCAGGTTCTTTCCATAGTGAACTGTGAATGAAAAACTAAGTTTTGCATTCTGCTTAGCTTGACTTAAGAGAAAATTATTTTATTGAAGTCGTCACTTTGAAACAGAAGCTTTAAAGACTAGTTTGCGGTTTTACTTCTATTTAATTTAAAATTATCTCATTATTGTTCTTTCCAAGATTATTTTCTACAGCTAATTTTTTTTGTACAATGTGGTTTTTAGTTACCAAAGTCTGCAAAAACAAAGTATGTTTCTATCTGGCGTATTAATTTGTTGGTTACTGAGTCTAAGACAATACAAACCCTAATTTCTTTCTAACATTTGTTCTGAAGTACAAATCTGCGAAGTTCAAATCACTCCTAGTGACAGAGTTTCTGGTAGCATTCCCAAATGTCTTTCTGTATGCAGATATGAGCTTGTGACTGTATAGTGGACCCCATTCACTGTTTTACCCTTTCCCCTCCTATACATGTAACATTTTTTCCATCTTTTTAAAAGATCAGTGTGACATTTCATCTATGCTGTTCCTGCTTACATCTTTAGGCTATCACATTCTAAAGATACGACACTGCTCTCATAGCCTTAGTCTTTATTTCTATGCAACAAAGCTGACTGCTCTAGAGAGCTCATTTGCCTCTTGTGCTTTCTTTTTCTCTGTATTCTCATTATTCTTTGCTATACAGCTTGATACTTTACATCAGTGTTGTAAGTTTCCTCATGTTGTCTGCAATTCTTACCCTGGAGTTTATACATTTCTCTTCTCATAGAGATATCCAATAATTTATTTGTAAAAACTTTAACTTTTAACTATTTGACAACAGCTGTCATTTCTATTGATCATAATTAAGCAACTAATTACAATTAAGTAATTAATTAATTGGTAAATGTTTGGTCAAGTTTTTTTAGAGGTAACATTTTTATCTTCCTATTTTTCTTTATACTTTCCAATGTTTCTTTACCGTGGTTTGCATTCTCATTAACCTAATTAATTTTTTTATGTATCTTGTTTAAAACTCTAAAAATGATGGATGCTGTAATGTGTTGCTCCAAAATTCTCAATGTTTTTTCATCTCATGATCCTGATATCACTTGTGTTGACAATAATCATGGAAAATTTATACCGACAGGGAAACTAATACACTAATAGAATATTTTCCAAATGACAAATTTGTCTAAACTTTCCTTCTAGCACCAGCTTCCAGAGTTATCCACTGATCTCTGGTACTTTGTCTCAATTTCTTCTATTTCTTTTTTTTTCTTAATCCTGCAGAAAAAAACTCAAGATCACATAGTTGAGTATTTTCCCTGTCCTGGAATATTCATCTTCTATCTGTTCCAGTTGAACTGTAGCAATGACCTTTATATGGCCTTAAAGTCTGTAGTATTTGGGATTTTCAAATGTCTAGACCCTTGCAGTACATCTCTTCAGTAGAGCAGATTGCTAAGCTAAGTCTAATTTCCTTTCAGCATCAAGCTAAGTATCCTTCTCTTTGTGGTGCTAAAACTTACATGTGAAAGAAACGTGACAGTGTAAGACCTAAGGAGGTCTAATTGAGAACAAAGAGGATGCACACCACCATACACAGTGTACCGATAAAATAGACCATGAAGTTCTAGGTGAAGATATGGACAGGATGTGAAATATTACTGCTTCAAATTGAGTCCATTCTCCATAGAGAACAGAAGCTTCTTTGTATTGGGGCAGACCTGTCCTAAGCTCGGTGTAAGACTGTGTACAACTTGAAGAATGCAAAATCACCTCTAGCTCCCCCCTTCTGCTATTTAAACTTGTGTTCTCTAAAGCAAATAAATGTGTACAAGAACATTCAGTCATGTTTAAAGATTTAAATAAAAAACCTTAGAAATTTCCATTTCTAGGAAGAAGGTGAAAGAAGATAACACGATCTATCGTAGCCACTTTATCTGATGTTCTTTAGGTAATCATAGTACAGAAATTCTACAGACTTCTAAGTTCTTCACACTTATAAAATTAAAATACTCCTGTAACCTCTATGAGCACAGCACAAATAGGAAAGGGACTGGTGGACCAAGAGGCTTCTTTAAGACTGAAGTTTCAGTTGTCCTTTTTTTAAAACAAATGAGGTATATTTTTTACAACGCTTGGCATTGCACAGCTCCTGTGATGTTCAAATATTTTCTACTACCTTCAGCTGCCACCGAGTGAGTTTGAAAATACTTCTGCAAAGCAGATCACAGTCTCAAGCCAGGCAATGAGAAACTGGGGAACACATAGCTTGTGGCCACCTAGGAACAGTTAGCAGAGTGTTACTCCGTTCTCCAAGGTGGCATTGACTGAACTAATTAAACCATTCTTTCCATCAGCCTCACTTCTAAAGTCTTTGCTTCAACCACTGTTCATATTTCAATTTCTGCTATAAATGGGAGACCCAGGCCACAGCAAGCCTCTGTACTGTACAACTTTGTTTTGGTTCCAGAACCATCCTGTCTCAGGTACTGAATGAGGTATGCTTCCTGAAAGAAAAACAGCATGTTATTATGCAATAATTTTTTTTCCTTAGTGTATGTTCATAGGGATTGCACAATTAAGGTTGCTTAAGCAACTTTTACTCAAGTATTACCATTTTAGGATTTATACCATGACTAATTGCAATATGCCACCGGAATAGTTTCCCCACATTTATTAAGAATATTGATATCTATAAATGGAAATACTGAATCATTATACAGACTACCAATAACTTGAGCTAATATAGTAATGGAGCAGTTCAGTAGTGCTGGGATCCATTCCAAGTTCAAGGAGACAGTATGTTTTTATTTTCACAGATTGTCCTGCCAATTTCTGAAAGACTTTACCTGCTGATTTTATAATCTTCTGAAGATTTGGGTTCTCACCTAAGCCCCATTTTCTCAATCACATCAATTACAATCTTACTGCTTCGATTCTTGATGCATTCCCCAATACAAATCTCACTTTTTACCTTCTTTTTATGTGATAGAGTTTCAGTGTTCCAGTCCCTGATGCCTTTGACATTGTTTCTCACTGCAGCTACTCCATGCAGCTCTGTCTTTTGCCCCTACATGGCTGACATATGTGTTAATGCTACTGAACTCAGCAGACCCTGTTTACTTTCTCTTCTTGTGCCTCTGGCATAAGTGGAACCCCTCCACTCCTTTCCTAACTAATATTCTTTGCTTAAGACATAAGAAATCTCTGCTGAGCCTGAATATTTTTTTTCCAAATCTTATAATTTAAAGCTGCAATGAAAGCCAAATTTCAATTTTCATCCAATGTTGTTATCTCCAGCTGCCAAATATCAGTCTGCAGCTTCAAATTATATTAATTATTTAAATAACTTCTTACCTTATCATCTTCCTCCTTCCCCCCACCTTTTTTACTTATTGTCATGAGTGAAACAACATACTCTTTTCCTCATTCTCTGAAATAACTGGATTATTTTGGCAAAAAAGGCATTCTAACACATATTTTTAACTACCTCTGAGCAGACCTAAGGAACATTTGAGCCCAAATGTCTACCAACTGGAATATTGAAAAGTACTAAAATCAGTATTTTATAATGGAAATTGTCAGGGAACGTTAATGAGCATAGCTACCAGCCCATTTTTTGCCTTCATTGGTTTATTCAGCATTAGCCAAGTAGCACAAAGTCCCTGGCTGTAGCAGGCAGCTCCAGGGAGCCTTTAGCTCTTACAGCTGGCCCAGCTGTTGTCTCTGTGTTTTGCAACTTTGACTGTGTCTCACCTGTGCGAAACATGCAGAATATTTTCTCTTCAAACTGTTCTGCATCAAACAGTAGGGTAGCATCAAACCAAGCTCCAGCCAACTGGTCTACAATCAGAATCTTTAAAAAAGTATTTGATTACAACTTTTTTTATCAGCCTTTTTCATAAAGAAGCAATTTGTTTTTGTCTTAGATACATACATAATAGCACTCAGTACCTCAGCTATTCGATGTCATCGTTGCATTTAAAACTTGTCTTTCTCTGTACAAAATTTCCTTTGAAAGTTGGAAATTTTTTTCTTTAAGAAAATTTAATAAATTGGCAGATTACAACTAAATAACAAACTATATCACAACATTTTCATAATAATTTTCTCTGTTTAACCAAATTTAGCATGATCTTTTGGAAAAGGTTTGGTAGATAACTCGGCAAGTTGGCTGCAACCCAAACTGGTAGATATTTTCAGCTGGACTGATCAGATAGGTGAATTGTGTGAAAAATTAATGCTAAGTCAACTGAAGTCAAAACATGTAAAGACAGGGAGTTGTGCTACAACTGAGTAGAGCCATAAACAAAACAAAACCTCCATATCAGAAGGGGGAAAAAAAAGGAATCAAACATGAATATATGAAGACCCAGATATATTTATCTTCCCATTAGTGAGTGTACTGTTTTAAATATAATAGATAAAATTTATTGCCAAAGGGCTTAAAAGTAAGATCAGAGAGTGCAAAGGAATTATATTTCCTATAGTCTGTGGATCCTAGGATACTTCTTATAGCAAATAGCACAGTATGAATATGGAAGGCATAGGAATTTTCCCCTCTGGGAAAAACTATTTTACTTCCCTCTGGTAGGGAATTATACATCAGATAATTTACATAGATATGTATATTATTTGCATTTGATCTGTTTGGAATATCTTCCATTTAATTTTTGGAAGAATACACCAAAAAATAGCAGCCCTCAAGTACCTTTGGGGAGGGAATCTGGTTCGAAAAAGGAATTAATAATTTATTCCCTTATGTGACATTTTATCCCATCCAAAATTATTACAGATGAAGGAATCAAAGATAATGTGTCGTACACTGGTTTTCAGAACTGATATAACATATGCAAATAAAGCTTTGCTAACCACTCATTTTATAATAGTCATTATCATTTTATTAAAATTGCATATTGGAGTCCATAACTTTAAGTTTGTATTCACATAGTGATTCTGCAAAATAGTGTAGAAGAAAAAGGAGTCATGAGAAGTTATACTACTCATTGAATATTGTACTCGTTTCACCACATATTACAAATTAATTGGAATAGATAAAGCTATGGTGTCCTTCTTCACTGGCACAAATTGGTGGTCTGAGACAGGGGAAATGCAGCAATGTCCAAACCCTCTTTCAGAGTAAGTTGATTCTTATCTTAACCCTAGGGAGGAGGCTCACTGCAAGTGTGAGAACTGACTCACTGGCTTCTTTGCCTCACAGGGAACAGAAGCTTTCCCACAGTCTTGTGTTTACCCTAAGCATGTAAATTCATGTCTTAACTTGCATCTCTTGCTCATATGAAGTTCCTATCAAATGGGAATTTTGAACATGTAGGGAATAGTATGCATCTTTAGCTACATCAAGCTTTCTGATTAAATGTTCTAAAAATCCCTTTGCACTGTTCACAGATATGAAAAACAGTATTTCCTTAGTTCTCTACTTTTCTTGTGATGAAAAATTTTTACCCTTTATACCACTTATGTGGCCTATCTTCCTTTCATCTACCAGCTGTATGTTTAAACCAATGCAGAACAGACGGAATAGTTCAGGGCTCTCAGTTGTCACGCTTTTCCTGTTGTAGTGTGCCACTTTTACCATTTTATTTGACCAACATAAAGAACTTTTCATCTTATCTCCTTTAAATGTGAAATGTGTTCAAATAGACAGCATTTTCTTCACATACCTGGACATCAGGTACCCACTAAAGCCACTCTCTCACTCCCCTCCGCAACTAGACAGAGAAGAGGGGGAAAAAAGCAACAAAACAACAAAGGATTCATGAGTTGAGATAAGAGCTGGGAGAGATCACTTACTGATCACTACGACAGGCAAAACAGACACAAAGTGGGGATATTAATTAAATTTATTACTAACAGGAACAAACAAAAAAAGTGAGAAGTAAAATAATCTTAAAAACATTTTCTTCCCACTCCTCCTTTCTTCCAAGTTCTACCTCCTCCCCCACCACCCAGAGGTGCAGAGAGAAAAGGAATGAGGATTACAGTCAGTTGTTCTTTCTCAGGGAGAGGAGTCCTTCCCCTGCTTTCCATGGGGTCTCTCCCACAGAAGACAGTCCTTGGTGGACCTCTCCTATGTGAGTCCATCCCACAGGCAACAGTTCTTCATGAAACAGATGTCCCGTGGGTCACTCCTCCATGGGGTGCAGTCCTTCACCAATGAGCTGTAGCAGCATTGGTCCTCCACAGGGCCACAAGTCCTATCTGGGAAAAACCTGCTCCAGCACGGCTTCACTCTCCACAGAGCGCAGGTCCCCAGCAGGACCCTGCTCCAGCATGAATCTCCCATGGGGTCACAGCCACCTTTGGATATCCGCCCACTCAGGCGTGGGCTGCATCATGGGCTGCAGGTGGGTCTCTGCACCCCGATGGTCCCCCATGGGCTGCAGGGGCACAGCTGCTCCACCATGGTCTGCACCACGGGCTGCAGGGGCCTCAGCTCCAGAGCCTGGAGCCTGGAGCTCCTATCCCTCTTTCTGCATTGACCTTGGTGTCTATGTTGTTGTTCACATGTTCTCACTCTGCTCTTCTCTTGCTAGAATTTTCCTTTGTGCAATACCTTTCAGTTCTTAAATATGTTATTACAGGGAGGTTACTATCACTCCTGATTGGATCAGCCTTGGCCAGCGTCAGGAAGCCCATCCTGGAGCCAGCTGGTTTTGGCTCCACCAGACAGGGGAAACTTCTAGCAGTTTTTAACAGAAGCCACCCCTTTAGCTTCACTGCTACCAAACATAGACACAGAAACACACTACAAGGTGTTATAGATAATATAGCTGGCACAATGATATATTAATAATTTTTATGTACAGGTATTTAAAGGTAATCTGCCTACTATTTTATGGAATAACGATGAATGTGAGCAAGTGGAAAAGTGAAGAAGGCAGATTAAAGTTCCAGAAGTACCTCTTCTACTGACTCTACATCACTTCAAACCTTTGAATGCACCTTCCAACATTGCATCCCTCATATCTCCACCTAGAAAAAGGTCCTCCTGCATGACAAATGCTTGCTGCTTAGCAGAAGAGCCTTTGCTGTTCGGTGAGCAGCAGCGATGAGCAGTGATGCCAAACGTTGTCTCAAATACCTACCTTGCTGTGTGGCAATTACTCCATTCACCCTGGGAAAAACCTTCCTCGCAGATGGTGGAAGGGCAAGGTTTTGGAAAGGGAAGAAAGAAGAGGAAGGAAGGAGTTTCTTGATGGCTGGGAAAGATGTGTATTCTATTACAAGTAAATGAAAAAATTTTATGTGAAGTAAGGTTGCTTGATTTTGCATGGATAGTTCACAGACCACTTAGATGTTCTTGTAACTATTTAAAGTTCAGAAGAGTTGAAAATGAAACGAGCTGCTAGTTTATACACAATGATGGAATATATATATTTGCAGAGCAATCTCATCACCAATAACTCCTTAAAAACATCTTTCATTTATGATATTGAAGAACCTTATAAGGTGTTTTTCCTGTTGTTTTTAACTGGGGTGAAAAAAATTAAGAACTGCCCTGGCATAATTTTTTTTTTTTTCATTCATGGCATGTTTTGTATCTGATCCATCCTAAACAATATGAGAAGTGGTATAATAAAGTAGCTCATAAAGACCAGGGTTTTACAGTCTGGGGAACTTGGACCAGAATGGGCACCAGACAAACTAAAAAGTTACATGCAAGGAGTTTAATGATGTTTTGCACTGAAAAGATTTGCCTATGTCTTTCTCTCTCTTTTAGCTGCACATATTTTATATTGGTTCTAATGCAAATGTATATGCATGATTGAGCTCAAATATTATGCAGCCTTAGCTATTATTTCAATACTTTGAGTGAATTCTGCAGGTACACAGTCTGTTCAGGCTCATCTACATTACACCTATTTGATTTGTTCTGGCCACCAGCAGAGGTGTAATGAAATAATTTATAAATGATTCTAACTATAGTAGTTTATAAGTCCATGGTAAGTGGATCTTCCTTCATTTAGTACATCCTTGCTTTCTCTGCTGTCTCTGAGAAGATGGTTGATTAGATCAACAATGCTTTTGGAAACTGGCTAGTTTGTCATAAATCCATGTGGTGCCAGATACTGCAACTAATTGGCAGCTTTGCTTATTAATAGTGTACTCACAAAAAAACCCCAAACAAAACCAACCAACCAACCAACCAATCAACCAACCAACAAAAAAACCCAAAGAAAAAACAGGTATATCTTGTCTCTGTGTTCTCTTCCAGTTTTTCCACTCTCCTTATAAATATGTGAGTAATACAACATTAACTATTAGGCTGTTAAAGTGGAGAGTCCTAATTTCTCGATTAGCCAGTCTTAGTGTTTTACTGTCTCTGGTATTTCACTGTAGAAGGCTGAAGCATGAAGTAAATCTTTAAACCATATCGAGCGACCTGCAGGTGTGCAAGGAAAGAATAACCTTCCTGGAGTCATTTTTTACAAATGGAGATGGTACAACAAGAGCTGAGTGTAGGTAAGGAGGACCTGTGACGCAACACAACGGAAATGGAAATGCACTACACAAGAGGGATATCAGACAGGAGCTCCTGTGAAAAGAACAACCCGAAGTGACTCATAGCAACCCTCAACCAGAGTCAGTCAAAGTTTTTGCTAGTCTCCTTTTTAAGGATTTGTGTTGACTGTAGTCATTCTTAGCATTTTGAATAGCTACAAGAAACAAAACAAAATCCAGATTCTACCATTCCTAAATCTCTAAGCATATCACAAAGTTGGCATTCATACAGAATACCATGGGAATAGCTGATAGTATTTTATTTTTTTTAGTTTGTCATCTTGTTCTAGGCTAGGAAAAGGAGAATTTTATTAAAAGATGAATGATTACTTAAAATCTAAAGGGAAGAGGGAATGTCACGTAGAACATTAATAAGGTTTAGGGACAAATGAGACAAAAAAGAATTAAAAAAATCATGTTTAATTGATTGTTCTTTTGTTAGGCATGAAATGTATTCAGAGACTAATAAAATTTTCACTATCTCAGATGGACAGCACTAGCAGAAGAATCACAGAAATTACACACAGCTTCAGCAAAGTGCTAATAGTTTAACTTGATAGTTTAGTTGCCTGGTGGCCTAATAGATTTTAAGAGTAAGAAACAAGAAAACAAACCCTTTATTATATGTTATGTTCAAGTGAAATGTGTACATAAAGTATTATCTTAGCTTCCTGGTATGTGCAGTTCAGCCAAATTCTTCATTAATTACCCTTGTAGTGAACAGGAAACCAGCATCATTATTATAACAACTAGAGAGATTGTATTACTTTTTCAGCTAGCTCTCACAGTGATGAATACTGTCTACAGCGTTGTGAGACTGACTTCATGATTCCTATGTAAGAAGAGCATATTAAATAGTTAAAAATGCAGGCACTGCAAAATTAAAAATAAATTATTACAGATAGTGTATTGTCAAATTATTATATGTTTATGTTAAAGAACTGAAAAATGTTTCAACTTCTATACTCACTGCCACAATATTTTTAAATTTTAGCATAATTCCGAATGAGGAGTTTGGAGAATTTCTAAGAAGATTCTCTTAGAAATACATATATTGAAGCAAAAGGTTAATGTTTACTAGAGTAAATGAATTAAAAATCTGTAATGAAGATCCATAAATTGAGTTTACCACCAAGTCTCTAATCATCTCTCTTATCAAGGCTGTGCAAAGCTTAATAAGGAAATTAGAATCTGATTATGTTTGCTGGGACTTGTGATCCATCTGACTTTGCCAGGCTTTCCTTCACTAATGATCAAGGATGAAAATTATATGAGCCTTTTAACGTTGCTCTCCTGCCTCCCTCTTTTTATGGGCCTCCGGAGCCCTTTCTGCCTTCTCCAATCCCTTTATCACAAGAAGAAGGAAAAAATCAGTCCAACAGTTGTGGGTTTTTTTCGCATGGGAGGTTTGGACAGGTCTTTAAAGCCCATTCTGCTGGGTATTTTTCAGTTTTCATTAAGGGCCATACAGCCAACATTCCTGCCATGCCTTGCAAAGCTCAAGCTGTGCTTAGGACAAAACAAGTCTCAGCCTTGCCCTCAGCATTCAAGTTGCAGTCCAATCCAGCTCACAGATATCTACATTCTGTCCTCAGATTCCATCATTTTGCTTACTTAGGCAGGTTTTAGTCTGAATCATTCACTCATTCCTATGAAAACAAAGAGTCTACTAGGTGATTTCAAGCCTGTAGAAGATAGAAATGCCAGACAAAAATAGAACAGTTGTTTTGCTGTAAGTTGTGTTTATGCACAGTGATTATGTTAACGTAATTTAATCTTCTAATACATTTTTTTTAATTCTGAATTCAGAAAAGTGAATTTTTGTTGAAGTTCTCCTTGAGAGCAGCATTTAACACTGTAGCTGCTTGTAGGAACTGTTAAATACATATTTAAATGATTTATTGTTTTTAGAAATGGGTGACTGATGTGGAAATGAAAGATATATTTATCTTGGTGGATTCTTGAGTTGGAACCACTTTAGCTTTCATCAGCTACTTTGTACCATTTTATTACACCACTGATTTGAAATCAGATCTTTGTACCTTGACATAAAATGAGGGTCAAAATATGTTTTCAATAATATTTATCAATAAATTCCATTACAATGGCCTTATTTTGATTGAAGTAAGACCATCTTGGAGTTGCAACTAATATAACATCATAGACTTTTTTCTCATTTTATTTCTATTTCCTCCAGCAATTTACAGCAATGATAGACGGTCACTTCAGGATGCTCTTTGTGTTCTGTACTGTAAACAATGTTTTCCAGTGACTCAAAGATTGAAGTTTGTTTTACAATGTTTTATTTGGAACACTAGATTCTCTTCTTATTACACTTTTTTTTCCCAAATAAACTGAAACAGCAAAGAAATTGGCCTGTTCCATTTCCTGTTGAATAGACAAAATCATCCCTTAGATTCAAGACTATGTACTTTATTTTTCATGGTGTTCTAAGACAAATGAGAGATTAATTTCTAGATCATATAGCATGTGTATTCAGAATATGAATTCAGAATACTTAAAACACATATTAGGCAAATAATGAGATCCATGAGAGTTTACATACAGAACTTTAGAGACACTTAACTGAATAGGGTTGATGCTAGCTTTCAGCCAGACTATCAGCTCCTATTCACTTTATCTTGGCTCAGCTACTTGAACAAAACTGTGCGTAGACATGTTGTTTGCCAGCTAGTCCAGTGTTTTGAATTTAAGACTCTGAACTTGATAGACTATTTCCATAACATGAATCTTCTGGCTGTGATTCAGTTTTTGTGCCTCAGTTTCCTCTGACATAAAATAGAGATAGTGACTGTTTTATAAAGCTTAGGAAGGTGTTTGGAGAAGAGTTTGCGTATGACTACTACTAACCTTAGTGGTATCAGAGTCATTAATAATAGAACCAAGCATAGGATATCAAGAGATAATTAAGCTAAACATGCCTTTGGTATATTTTATAGAAATGTAGATGTTCCTATATTCAGAAGTAGATAACACATTTCTAGTAAAGATTTGTGGTCTCACCAACAACCAGTAAGGTCTAATAACACCCCACATAAGATCAGCTTTGTTAGGCAAAGATACTACATCTCACAGCCTTCTAGCTCAGTTTCACAAACTCCTCTCTGGTAAGCTCAACTGCTCTGATATTGACAAAAGAGAGGGTCCATCTTCCCTGTCTAATGAATTTTAGCTTCACACATGTGGCATCCCGACCCATGTTGAGTTAGTCGTGCCCATCTGCTGTCAAATGCAGTGTGTCATTTGGTATTTTCTAACTATAGTTGGCCTCAAACTTCTCATCAGTAACCAAGTTTGAATTCCACTATCCCAGATGTCAAGACAAAATTATTTCTTGTCCATGGAATGGCAAGAATTTATTTTGTGAAAGTAAGCGATCTGAGATGGACAATGGAGCTGAGATGGACAATGGAGCTGAGATGGAGAAGGAAGCTAAGATGGCAGAGTACCTCTAGGAAGGCTCAGAGAAGTCAGATGGTTTGAGGATACTAGGAGAGGAACTGGAAGAAGTCAATGAGACCTTGAATTTTAATGAGGGGGGGGGAAATGCTGATGTTTTGAAAATTGAGAGGTGGGGGAGGTCTGTATTTTGAGGGAATGAAGGTATGCCTTACCTTCCCTTTCTAAGCTAGGTTGATCTCTAAGCGCAGGACTTCTTTCTTGAATGCCTTTCTAACACTACACAGCTTGATATCAGGTTGGGAATTAGACAGTGACTCTGCTGTGATTGGGAAAGATGAGAGGAATAGCAGTGATTGCTGCTCCTAAAGTAAAGCAATGCCTGAAAGAAACCCTTTTGGCCACACATGCCTTCTATCTCCCCACTATCTGTGTCTTCAAATTATATTTTCAAATTACCTAGTGCCTACATCTGCTTGCATCACAAAATAAGGGGGTGAGGGTACCTGATACCTCCCACATGGGATGTCGTGCTAAGCAAACACCTCTTTTTCCTGAGTCTGAGGGCAACAGTATTGACAGGTACTGAAGTTGCAGCTCTGTACCTGACAATTTAGGAGAAATTACAAATGCAGGCAAGGGCTCAAGCAATTACATTCTTCAAAGTGTTTCTCCTATCTCAGTGAACTTGAGATTTTTAAGGGTGTATGCATTTTACAATGAAGAGAAAAGGTCAGTCTGACGGTTTCCTCTTTTTATAGTTTGAATCACTTGGTTTTCTCCAAGTGTAGTCAAAACAAAGACTAAGGATTGCAGGAAAAAATTCTTAGGAACAACAAAAATCATAGAAATATATTTTTTAATTATAGTTTAATCTTAATCTACTGTAATGGTACTAAAATGTAGATAAAGATAGCTCTCTTAATATTGTATCGCTGCACAAACACACTTATCTGCAATTTTTACTTGAGGCCTTCTGTGCTTTAGGTGTGCCCTAGCTTCCAGAATGCAAAACTATTTCCAGGAAAATTAAAATTAGAGAAATAGCAATCTCATTTCCTAGTATTTGGTTCAAGTCATAGAAGTACTTGCTGAGCAATGTTTGATTCATGTCAGTAATTTCCACCAGGCTTAGTTTCTCTGTTGGTGTTTTTCTTTCTTTGGCACTGGTAAATTGCCATTTCATTTTTTTTCCGTCTGTGACTTGTGTGCTAAAGCTTGTTCTTCTTGGTATCATGGCAGGTAAATATACTCCAGACAAGTATGATGGTCCCTTGTTCTTTTAGTTTGCATAAGAAATCATAATTGGGTGGAACTATTGCCCCACTCTAGATAGTTGTTATGAACTAGTAGCAGCAAATGTCTTCTGTGTAAAGCCAGAAGTAGTTCCCCAGCCTTATCGTACGAAGATAATATCACATCCTATATGAACACAGTAATACCTAGGCAATAGTTTAGTTTTCATTTAATGTTGGAGG
Organism: Myiotriccus ornatus; assembly: GCA_036023395.1. Classification (NCBI taxonomy): domain Eukaryota; kingdom Metazoa; phylum Chordata; class Aves; order Passeriformes; family Tyrannidae; genus Myiotriccus; species Myiotriccus ornatus. The sequence continues at coordinate 42,536,194 of JAYRBT010000139.1, forward strand.
TAGACTTGTCTCACCACTGCAGATACTGTAGTACTTTCCATCCCAGCACTTTATCACTACAGGAAGATAATTAATTTCCCTGGTGGTTTAATGGCTAGTTCATCTCTAAGGTGACTGGAGAATAGCTGAGTTGATTTGTTTTTCTGGAAAGAGTAACAACAGCATGCAAAGTTTTCTTTCTTGCTATTCTTCACTGTTTGCATAATATGTACTTCCCTGGGTGGACAAGCATGTTTTGTAATTCAAGGTCTCTGGAAATCAACAAGGGAATTATTCATGGAATAAAAGATTCACTAAATTTGAACTCATCTTGTGAGTTTATAAAACATTACCTAAAATCTGTAACATTTGGAAAACACTGAACATTAAAGAGCTTTTGTTTCCAGACATTTTTGAAACTTTTATGCTTGGCTGATACCCCCTCTCCAATTGCTAAAAAGAAAACCTGAGTTTTAATTTTTTAAGCAGAGCAGACTATCAAAATAATAGTGTCTGGCGTATATTAGAAAAAAAAAAAAGTGAATATCTGTTGATTCAATCCCATAATTTCCACTCTATGGTTCTCCTTTAGGTTAGATGATGATTTGTTGTGTAATTCTTAAATGTGTACTCTGAAATTATTTTATACACCTGTAACTGAAATACATATTTACTTGGGGATCAAGTACACAAATCATTTTCTATTTTATGGGGGCTTGGCTTTTGCTTTTGGCTTTGTGATAGTCTATGTTACTCCCAGTCTCACGAGGGGCTATCTCATTTTAATAGTAACCTAACTGAAATCTGTCACTGATTTGCAAATGAAGGCTATAGGTATACATATATATGTAAATAGGACTGCAAATCTCTTTTTTTTTTTTTTTTCATTTCAGCATTGTAGAATCAGGAGGTTAGCAGCATCAGTCCTGACAATTGGAAGAGCAAGTCCTGCTGATACAACTTTCTGAATCTGTCTAATTATTTACTTTGGCTGAGGAGCCATAGCTGCTACCCATTGCCCTCTGATGCTATTTTCTGATTTTTTTTCCTGATCCAAAGAAGGTTGCACACTTTTTCCTCATTGAGAACGAGATGTGGGCAAACCCATGGGAGATATCCATTAAATGTGTACTAGTTTCTTAATGAAAGGGAACTAGTTGTTCTGTCCCTTAAGTATACATATTTTCTCTTTATCAAAGCTGTTTTGTGCCTTAAGGGTAAAAGTCACAGCTTCTGTATCATAAAATGCTTTCTTCAGAGAGAGAAAGCATTGGAAAGAAGTTCCTTTCTGCCTAGAAATAGTTTTCTTGTGATAAGGAAACAAAAATATTGAAGCAAAAGTTGTGTTCTCATGGTTGTCTCTACTTGCTGCTTGTTTAACTGATATGGTTGTTTTCCTGCCAATATTTACCATGGAAATATATATGCCTCAGGTAACACACTTGCATCCATAATTCCTTTAGGTTTCTCAGAGCTATTATTGAAGGTCATAAATATGTTTCCTGTAGAAAAAAATCTAGTCAATAAAGTTCCTTCTATTTGCTTGAGGACAGGATATATTGACTAAAGATTAGTGGGTTTATAGCAACGTTTAAAGAGCATAATATTCTAACTCAGCTTTAAAACACTGATAGCTTTCACTTACTCTATATGGACGTGTATAGATGATAGGAGTAGGAAGATGTGGACAGAATGTGATGAAAGTGAGAAAAAGAATACTGGCTATTTGGTATGTATGAACACTTCTGGTTTTAACCAATCTGCTCATGTCCAAAAATCCAGATCAGTATTTACTCAACTCCAAATATAGTCTGAAATCTCCTGATTGATCAAAAAAAAGTCTCAGAGAACTAAATTAATTAATTTCTTTTCCTCAAATAAACTAATTCAATCTAGGAAGAAAAGTATTACAAATACTACCTGATCCTATCCTTACATCTCTTCACAAAACACTTTTGGTAAAACTATTTTAACTGGTATTAAGAACATAGTTCTCATATCTACTAAATCCACATGTAGTAAATATCTTGTCTAGAGAAAGCATTAACTGAGAAAAGTAATTTACTTCCTGAGGTTGCAAAAGATTATAAGAAATTGTGTAAAAATAATTTCACAGCTAGAAAAATCAAACTGACAGTGCCTTTAATAATGACCAGCCATTTAAAAATAGCATTTTCAAGTGGAATGGTGATAGAAATTTTGGAAATGCTAGCAGTGGCAAAAAGATAAATAAATTCTTGCTACACACACACATTCAGGATAAGTCAGGCTCTGATTCCTTGATTTTCTTACAGAAAATGGTTTGTTGGATAAAGGGAAAAATGATGCCATTGCGCTTAAAAAAAGTTTTAATATCTGAATGAATATAAAGCTTTAATAGCTTCAACTGCTGATCTGTGTCTGAAATAACATACAGTCTGCATGCAGGAGGAATTCAGATACATGAAATATTAATGATGATTTTAAGATGACTCAACCTTTTCACACAATGTTTAATTTGCAGTTGTGTTATCAAAACATTTCTGTTTCCCACATAATTGTCTGCTTCTAAATTAAAATAAATATGCACTATTTAAAATGCATGAAACCTGAGGATAATGGTCTACAAATTTACTCCAGATGCATACTAACTGCTAGAATAAACATTTCAGAATATGGTTTTACATAATACTCTTATCTGTTTCATTTGGCTGTCCTCATAAACTCACTACTCTCCGAGCATAAACAGGTTGTTAAGTACATTTAAGGATTTTAGAATGAACACCAGAGCTGTTGTTATCATTAAAATGAAGTGCTGATATTGGAGTCAGGCCACACGGAAGTGTTTACCCAGCACTGAACTAGAGTTTCAATTTTTAGATTCTCTTAGGAACTGTAGCGTGAATTGCTCTGATACATCAGCTTGAAACTTATAATTTGAAGATTGACTACTAAGTGCATATACAGCAACTTCAACCTGACTATACAACAACCTAAACATGCAATGGTACATTTACGACAAGAAGGCATTACAATGTCAAACCGCTGTATGAATTCTCTGGGTTTCTGGTTTATTTTGCTCCTAGATGGATGCTGAATGCTAGCTCTAGTGCACGGTCACATGGATACTCCTGTCCTGTGAGTAATATTCTGTTTACCGCATACAAAGCATCCTGTATTTTCTTTGAATGTTCCAGATCACAACACTGAGATAGCTTCTGAACCCTGCAACAGCACAAAGAAGGAGCGATGAGGAAGTGCAAAGAACTAGGAATACTAAATAATGTGAGTTGATTGTTAGTGTTGACCACATTTTTCTTTCAAAAAGTAAGATTCTGCTTCATTTCACCAATTATATTCAAAGCTGTCATGATAATTGACTCTTGAATATTCTACCCAGTGAAGTTTAGTCAAATATTTTCTACAAGTGATAATTCTGAAGAAACACACAAAAGAATTACATAATACATTTTATAAAGATCATTTACTGTTCTGAAAAATATCACACATATGTGAACATACATATCTGGATTTGTGATTGATGGTGCTTCATCTTGCCTATTCCACTTTATAAACAGAGTTCTCAGGTCAGATGATTCATATTTTTAAGGACCTGATTAGTGTACATACTATACAATCATATATATAAATTATAATAGGAAAGAGAATACAGTATGCAAGAAATACAAAACTGCAGAACACCATGATAAGAAAAAGCATATCATTAACACCAGCTGTGCAAGACAAAGAGTTGTCTTTGCTCTCTCAAGGCTTGTGACTCACCTATGTAATATTCAGTGTGAGAAAAAACTCCTGACTGTCTTTTGATGCTTCATCATCACTATACCTTGTATTTCCTGCTGCTACTGTGCTAGGTCCACTAGAGTTAATTCTTTGATGGATGTTTTCCATTTTTCTACTTCCTCAAGGGTCACATTCTTTTTATTTTTAACAATAGATAAAAAAATAACATGAAGCATATGGTAGCAGTGTAGATGTGAACCTGCAGCTCTTCTAAAGGAAAAATAAAAGTGGCAAAAACTAAGGAAGGTAGGAAGGGGGGAGGGGAGAGGGGAAGGAGGGAAGGAAGAGAGAAAGAAAGGAAAGAAAGAGGGAAAGAAAGAAAAGACAGAAAGAAAGATAGAAAGAGAGAAAGAAAGAAAGAAAGAAAGAGAGAAAGAAAGAGACAGAGAAAGAAAGAGAGAGAGAAAGAGAGAAAGAAAGAAAGAAAGAAAGAGAGAAGGAGAGAAAGAAAGAAAGAAAAAAGAAAGAAAGAAAGAAAAAAGAAAAAAGAAAGAAAGAAAGAAAGAAAGAAAGAAAGAAAGAAAGAAAGAAAGAAAGAAAGAAAGAAAAGCAAATAAATAAAAACAAAGTAATTTCACAAAGAATTAACACAATGGAAATGAAAGATTCAGCAAAAGTCAGTAGGGGGTGATAAACTTAGGAAGGAGTTGCAGGGCACAGGGACATGTTCTCCTTTGT